>PVHT021183555.1:16411366-16444079 GCA_004024745.2 Catagonus wagneri
TCACCCTTCTCCAGGCCTGGAGGGTGGATTAGGATTAGGCAAAGCAGTTCCTGGGGACTGGGAGGAGACCTTTCCTCCAGGCCTGTTTGCATAAACCCTGCGGTTTGGTTGGTCGGGTGGTGTCACCTCCTTCCTGCAGGCCAGGCTGGACTGTCACCACGTGTAGCTGACATTACCAGCCCAGCAGACTGCAAGACACTGCAGAAGGGGCTGTGGTGTTGAAAATTATATGCTCGCCTCCAAGACGTTAAAAGTGGAGGGTCCTCAGATGGCAGAGCGGGGAGACCGAGGTCCTCACGGGACACTTGCAAATCAAAGCCCGGCCCGGCTTCTGTACAGAGGGATCTCAGGTCCGGGATCAAGGCCTAGCTCCTCCACCGACGAGCTGTATGACCAGGGGCCAGGTACACGGCCTCTCTGGGCCTCACTTTCCCCGGTGGCAAATGGGGAGCACAGGTGTTCCTACCATATTCGTGGGTGGGATAAGGCAGAAGTGACAGGCTCCAGTTGTGCAGCACAAAACATGCTGAAAAAATAACAGCTTTTATCTGTGAACAGCCCCTACCGGCCAGGCCCCCAGATGAATTTTCTTATCGGGAGCAATGTAAACCCTGCAGGGGAAGGACTATTAATAAGAAGGGTCTCACCTCCACCTGCTTGATGGATTACAGAGAACTCCGCTCATCAAAATACTCACTTATTTGTTCCTCACTTCTACGTTCTCTCATTCATTCATTCATTCATTCATCCACTCAACCAACTACTCCCAGAGCATCTATCCCTCTTACAAGCCCTGGACTCAGCACTAGAGTCAGGGGACAAGAGCCAGTTCGTGTCCCCCAAGGGGCCGACAGTCTGTTAGGGGAGGTGGCTGGAAGCGGGCAGTTACAAGTCTGTGCTGTGAATGTTGGGACGGTCGCCCCCCAGGAGGGACCTGTGGGGGTACAGAGGGCGGCAGGATATCATGGAGGAGGTGGCATCTCCACTGAGACCTCGGCAGAGTAAACACCAGGATTTGAAGACCTTGATGGCCCCCAGCTAAAGAGCACAGACATGACCTTAAGGGCACTGAGGACCCCCCAGGGCTGTGGGGCAGGGGCTGCTCACTGGGCCCAGCAGACATACTCGGGCTTGCTTGACAGCAGGGGTGGAGAGGGCAATGCATCTGGCGGTCCCCAGGGCTGGGTGTGCAGGAGACGGGTAAGTGGGATCCAGGGTGGCGGCCAGAGCCACCAACTCAAACCTTCAGTGGCTTGACCTATAAGACGCAGGAAGTAGGAGGCACACAGACTGCTCAGAACCTGCAGCGGGGGGACAGCCTCCGCCTATCCAAGCCCGGAGGGCACACTGGGCACCAACCCCCCGTGCCAGGCAAGGCCAGCCTGATTAAGACAGTGGTGCTGGTTAGAAATTCAGAGTCCCAGGCTCCACTCCAGTCCTGTGAATCAACATCTGTGTTTTAGCAAGGTTCCTGGGTGATGTGCATGCAAGTTCACACTGGAAAAGAACCAGTATAGAGCTCAGCGTTTCGGCACATCCTTGCAAAGGCCCCTGAGCAGCACTGTCAGGGCTCAGATGCTGGAATCTCAAAGTGGGAGGGGCCTCCACCAGCACTGCAGACTCCTACTCACGCAATCTGCGCTCCCCACTCCACTCCGGCCCTCGGACCAGGTGGCCCCTGCTCGGGCATCTCATGGTGGTCCCGATGACCTCACCAATGCTGGAATGATGACAGTCCTGTCTGCCAAATGCCAAGGAACCCAGCTTATCACAGAGGCATCCTATAGGCGTCTGTTCATCTTTAGGTTCTCGAATCAAATCCCACATGACCACACTCACTTTGCAGAGGAGGAGACAAGCTCAGAGAAAACAGAGCAACTAATCCAACATCACCCAGCCAGGGATACGGGGGAGTCAAATATGACTTGTTTCCCAAGTCTGGGTTTTTGCCTCTGCTTCCCCCAAGTCTGAAAAGTAAACAGCTGGAATCTGAACCCGAGGCCTCTCATCAAGCCAAGACCCACAGACCGGACCGCAGACCCAAAACAATGAGAAGCCCAAGGCAGCTTGTGATGGGGCTGGGGGCACAACTTGTTGGAAAATTATCTTCAGAAAGGTGGCCTTGCCTTCACATACCTCCACTGTAAGCTGCACGGTGGTCCCGTCCACCAGCATAGGTACAGCCCACCCGGCACCGGGTACTTGTCTGTGAACTTCTAAAGGGATGAAGGATGCCCTTGACACTTCCATGTTCCAAAATCCAGGTGCACATGTGTCACCTCCCTTGAGACCTGCCCGCCTGCACCCACTCAGCCCCTGGTCCTAGGAAGCCCACCCTTGCCCTTGGCAGATGACCCAGCCCCCATTCACTTCCAGCTCTGGGGAAGAACAATTTGCATTTAACTCCTGACCATGGTGACTGGCTCAGGCCTGGGCATGTGATCCATCAGAACCAATGAGAAGCCAGGAGACCTTTGGTTGGGCTCTTCACCAGGTTTAGTGAGTGAGATGTGTAGAATTCAAGAAGTCAGCCTTAATGGAATTTACTTCTGCCTCGAGATAATCAGTTTGAGACTGGAGGCCACCAGAATTTTGAGACCACCAGACTCTGAGTTCCACAAATGGATGCTCTCAGAATATAACACACTGGGGTAACAACACGCTTTTTGTAAAGATGAGAAAAAGAGTATAGTATTTACATGTTACTTTCCATAAAAACCTAGGTCAAAATTTAAGTCTATTTACTAAGAAAAAGGGATGTTTTCCAAAACTATTAAAAGCTTTATTTTAAAGTTCCAAGATGTAACCTTGAGACTCTGAATGTCTATTTTAGGAAACTACATCTGTTAGAAAGTTTGTGGTAGAACAGAATTCACTTTACATTGGAAACTGCTTGCTTTAACTCAAAGCTTTCTCACCAACTTTGTGATCGAATCATTGACTAGGCCTCTCACTAACCTCATTCTCAATAATACAACCACCACCTAAGAGTGAACACACACTCCTAGAAGAAGGTATACAGTCCAAGGCATTCCTCCTCATAAAAAGAGCAACCCACCCAGAATGTAAATTGGTGTAACCACTATGGAAAACAGAATACAGGTTCCTCAGAAAACTAAAAACAGAGCTGCCATATTATCCAGCAATCCCACTCCTGGACGTGCACCCAGACAAAACTCTAATTCGGATAGATACATGCATCCCTATGTTAGCAGCAGCACTATTTACAGTAGTCAAAACACAAAAGCAACTTAATGTTCACCGACAGATTAATGGATTAAGAAGATTTGGTACATATATACAATGGAATACTACTCAGCCATAAAAAAGAATGACATAATGCCATTTGCAGCAACACGGACTGACCTAGAGATTATCATACTAAGTGAAGTAAGCCAGAAAGAGAAAGACAAATGCCATATGCTATCATTTATATGTGGAATCTAGAGTATGACACAAATCGAGAATTCCTGCTATGGTGCAGTGGCTTGGGTTGCTACAGAGGCACGGGTTCAATCCCCAGCCTGGTGCAGTGGGTTAAAGGATCTGGCATTGCCACAGCTGAGGCATAGGTCACAGCTTCAGCTCAGACTCAATCCCTGGCTTGGGAACTTCCATAAGCTGCAGGTGCAACCATTAAAAAAATAATAAGACAAAAATCAATGTATCTATTATATCTATAAAACAAAAATAGGCTCGCAGATATAGGGAACAGACTTGTGGTTGCCAAGAGGGAAGTAAGGGTAGGGGAGAAAAGAACTATGAGTCTGGGATTAGCAGAGGCAAACTGCTATATATAGAATGGATAATCGACAAGGCTCTACTGCAGAGCACGGGGAACTAGATTCAGTATCGTGTGGTAAGCCATAATGGAAAAGAATATGAAAAAGAATGCATATATATTTTTATAATCTTTTCTGTGTTCATTTCTGCTATGATTCATATATATATATATATATTAATACATTCTGTGCATATACATATATATATATACAAATCACAGCAGAAATGAACACAACCTTGTAAGTCGACTATACCTCGATACCATTTTTAAAACTACTTTAAAAAAAGTAACCCACCCAGCTTCTAAGAGATTCACATTAAATACCCAGTGTAAAGTGGAGATTTTCCTCGGCAGAATCTGAGGCTGGAATTACCAGCCTGTGGGAGCAGAGTCAGGGGACAGGGCCTCATGACAGCATCCAATCCCCTGAGCTGAGCGGCACCACAACCGATTCGCCTTCGGGTGCCGGGCCCCGGGCAGGATCCTGGCACACAGCAGGTCTGCCCCATGTGTCTGGGGTATAGGGAGGGCAGGGGACGGTGACGCTGGCCGACCAGCTCTTCATCCCTCCGCCAACCCCCGCCATCTTCACTCCAGTTATAATTTTCTGATCCCAGTAGAAAACGATGGGGTTCTTTCCCTCCCGGTCAAGAACATCTCGTCTAGAAGGGCCCCCAAAGCACTAAAATGACGACAGGTTTGTCTCAGGAAACGGGGCAACCCAGGGGCTCTGGCAGAGCCAGCCAGCGCTCGGGGCCGGGGGGGGGGGGAAGAGATCAACGGATAGGGGCACCCCCAAGGCCAAGGCCCCACCCAGCGCACAGACCCAGCTGCCCCCCTTACCGAATGGTGGGCTGGTCTCCACTCAGCTGCTTAAACCTCCGGTGGAGCTGCTCGATCTGGTCTGATGAGACTGCGGAGGAGGAGGAGAGAGAGAAAAGTAAGAAAGGCATCCCTGACCTTTGACCTGGAGCTATGCGAGGGGGGCTGGAGCCGTATTCCCGCCTTCCCACCCTCCAGGTCCATTCATTCTCATACCCGCTCCCACTGAGACAAAAACCAAGCGAGCGCCAGCCATCCGGATGCAGAAGCAAAGAAAGCATCTCCCTGGCAGTGAAGCTCTGGGGTTATCAGTTCTATCCCCTCGGCAATAAGACAGTTTCTACTAATGACAGCCCCCGGCACAGGACAGACGTGAACCAGGTCACCCCCCTCCTTCCTCAGTCCATTCAAGAGATGGCATCTGCTTGTCTGACTTCCCCCCCTCTCCTGAAAATGGGGGTTCTCCCCGCTGAGAAAGGGGCTTCATGTAGTCACTACTGAGAGACAGAGGAGGGGGAAGGGGAAAGCGGCTCAGGCAGGCGCCCAAGCGATTTGGGAGACGGTCGGTGCGACGTGCCAAGAGTCGGGTAAAGCACGGGAAGTGGAAGGAAAAGAGATGGAATCGTGATCCTTGCCACTGTGGGCCGTGTAACTGGATATTCAATTGTGTCAGCTGTGTCACTGTTTTCCCTCCCATTTTATGGAGATATTGGGGACACACAGCCCTGGGTAAGTGTGAGATGTGCCAGTAACGATCTGACTTACGCACGTGGTGAAATGATGACCACAGTGAGTCTACTGACCGTCGATCACCTCATATGCACAACAGAGGAGTTCCTGCTGTGGCTCAGTGGGTTAAGAACCTGACATAGTGTTGGTGAGGATATGGGTTCGATCCTTGGCCTCGCTCAGTGGGTTAAGGATCCGGTGTTGCCGTGAGCTGTGGTATAGGTCGCAGATGCAACTCGGATCTGGCGTTGCTGTGGCTGTGGTGTAGACCAGCAGCTGTAGCTCCAACTCGACCCCTAGCCTGGGAACCTCCATATGCCGCGAGTGTGACTGTAGAAAGAAAAAAAATTAAAATAATGAAATAAATAAAATTGATTCATTTAAAAAATTAAAAAAAGATTTTTCTTCCCTGTGATGACAATTGTTAGGATTCATTCTCTTAACTTTTATATATTACATATAGCAGTTTTCGTTATACTGATCATGTTGTGCATTACATCCCTAGTATGGATTTCTCTTATATCTGCAAGATTCTACCTTTGAATGCCTTCATCCAGTTCCTCCTACCCCTCCCCAGTGGTTTCAGAAAACCTAAGTACAGGAGGTTTTACAGGTGGGCCGTGTTTCTTCCACAGCTAAGACTGGACCGGGTAGTTCCAGGCTACAGAAGGGTTCCACCCACACGGCAGTGCTTATTTTGTGAAATGCACACTATTAAGTACTTACCGTACCTTCTCACGTCCTCCTCAAAACAAGCCTGTAAGTAGATACTTTGCCCCCTCTGTTAAATTTTGAAAAGTACAGCCCGGTGGGTGCTATGATCACACAGCTGATGAGTGGGAGAGCTGGGGTTCAACCCCCTCATCTCCCCAACGCCAAAGCCTGCCCTTAACCTCTACACATCATTGCCTCTGCCCAGAATATCCTGGTGTTCCAGGCCCTTAGGTCTGGTGCCTGAGGACTACACGCAGTTCAGACAAACTTCCCCAAACTGCTGGGCTGGGGGAGGACTCTCTCCCCACCATGCTCTCAGCGTTTCCCACCCCCAGAGCATCTTTTCTCTTCCTGTTCCACAGGCAGCTGATTTCTGGGGCCAAGTGGTCACCTTACTTCATGTTTATCTGTTTTTAGCCTCAGGCTTGAGCTGTGATCTCTTCAAGAATCTGCAACTCAGAATTCTCAAGCCTCTCTGGAAGCTGTTGCTGGCTAGAAAATACTCATTATAAAGACCGACTGGTCTGGAAGGCCTGCCAAGCGCTGGGGGGCGGCGGGGGAGGGGGGCGGTGGGACATCTCCACACATTAGCTCATCTGTTTCCTTTCTTTCTTTTTTCCTTTTTTTGGCTGCACCCACAGCATATGGAAGTTCCTGGGCCAGGGATCGAACCTGTGCCACTGCAGCGACCTAAGCTGCTGCAGTGACAACTCAGGATCCCTAACTCATTGGGCCACAAGGGAACTCCCAGCTCATCTGTTTCTCAAGACCCTCTGGGAGGAGGCTGCATCCGCATGTTACAGACAAAGAAACTGACACTCAGAAAAGTCAGGTAACCCCTGGGCACAATTACCTCCTTTCTGGGGGGAAATACAGCCATTTACATCACACGTATGTTAGCAAGGACATTCACATCCTCCGAGGTCTGGCCATTCCTCTTAGATAGGTACCCAACAGAAATGCACACTTGTATTCATCAGAGGATGTGCAAGAGGATTTCACAGCAGTGCAGTCTGAAGAACCCTGAACTGGAAATTACCCAAATGGGCTGCAGTGGCAGAACAGATAGTGTGGTATAGTCGAACAGTGGAATAGTATACAGCAGTGACAATGAACAAATAACAGGTACAAGAACTTGGCTGAGTTTCAAAATCTAATAACAAGCAGAAGAAGTCAGCTGTGAAAGGACACATACTTGACAATTTCATTGACATAAAACAAAAATGGGCAAAACTCATCTGCCGTGTTACAAGTCAGGGTAGAAAGGCTGCATACTGTCTGATTCTGGAAGAGGCAAAACTACTGAGACAGTAACAAGATCAGTGGTTACTGGCGGAGGGATGAGTTGGCGGAGCTCAGAGGATTTTCAGGGCGGTGAAACTGCTCTGTGTGGTATTATAATTATGGATGTATGTTATACATTTGTCCAAGCCCATAGAATGGAGGACACCACGAGAGAACCCAAACGGAAACCATGAACTCTGGGCGATGATGAGTTAATGTAAGTCCACCATTTGTAACAAACGGCCCACTCTGGCGGCGGAGGCTGACAGTGGGGAGGCTGTGCGGGGGCACACGAGTAAACTCTGTACCTTCCCCTGAATTCTGCTGTTAACCTGAAATGCTTCATAGCAGTGAAGTCTTAATTTTGTTTCTTTTTTTAGAAAGGGAGGATAGCAGTTGCCCTTGATGGAGCAGTGACGTGAATGGGGCCTGAGCGGGTTTCTGGGGACTGGAAATGTTTGATTTCTTGGCCCAGCTTCAGGTTTACATAGATGCATTCTCATAAAGTTTTTGGAACTGTCTGCTTCTGGGTGATGCACGTTCTGTATGTGATACTGCATAAAACACTCACTTGAGAAGCTCAGTAATTGTACTGAGCAAGGATTTCTCCTGAAAAGATAAAGCCAAGGGGTACCAAGAGGTGAGAAGTGTGTTCACTATTTAAAAGCTTAAAAATTGTACTCAAATTCAGTGCCCACCAAAATCATATTGGTTAAACACTTTATGGTATGTTAAGCCATTCTGTTATTTTCCTATTTTTTTTCCTTTTTCTTTTTAGGGCTACACTTGTGGCGTATGGAAGTTCCCAGGTTAGGGGTCAAATCGGAGCAGCTGGAGCCTGTGCCACAGCCACAGCAACACAGGATCTGAGCTGCAACTGCGAACTGTACTGCAGTTTGTGGCAACCCTGGATCCTTAACCCACTGAGCGAGGCCAGGGATTGAACCTGCATCCTCACGGGCGCTAATCAGGTTCTTAACCCACTGAGCCACACCAGGAACGCCACAATTTTTAAAAAGAGGATGCTGCCTTTAAAAGTGACAGTTGTGGGATTGGATTAAGATGGTGGAATAGAAGGACTGGAGCTCAACTTCTCTCATAAAAACAACAAAATCACAACCAAATGCTTAGCAAACTTCAACCAAATGGACTGGAAACTTTCAAAAAGATATTCTACTCCAGAAGACAAAGAGGAGACCACATCAAGAGGTAAAAGGGATGATTACACAATATAAGCAACCCCATACCTCCAAGGTGAGAAGCCCCACAGACTGGAAAGTAACTATCACCTACAGGACTGAGAGTCCTGAGCCCCACGTCAAATCCCCATGCCTGGGGATCTGGCACAGGGAGAAAGAGCCCCTGGGACATCTGGCATTGAAGGCCAGTGGGGTTTGTGTGCATGAGCTCCACAGGACTGGGGGAAACGGAGACCCCATTCTTGAAAGGCATACACAGACTTTCACGTGCACTGGGTCCCAGAGCAAAGCAGTCTCCATAGGAATCTGGGTCAGACCTGACTGCAATTCTTGGAGGACCTCCTAGGAAAACAGGGGTGACTGTGGCTTGTTGTGGGGGAAGGGCATTGGAGGCAAACCTCTTGGGAACATTCATCAGCTTTAATTTCTTTGGAGGTAGCCATTTTTTGAGAAAATCTGGCCCCTCCCACCAGTGCTGAGAAGCCCCAGGACAAACAATAATCCAGGTGAGATCATACCCCAACTATCAGTAAACAGGCTGCCTAAAGACCCCTCAGGCACACAGCTGCCTCTAATCTCACCCAGAGACAAAGCCCCACCCACCAGATGGATAGGAATCAGCCCCACCTACCAGTGGGCAGGCACCAGTCCCTCCCATCAGGAAGCCTACAGCAAGCACCACCCCATATCAACTGCAGCCACAGGGGTGGCAAACACCAGAAGTAAGAGAGGCTACAACTCTATTGTTTGCAAAAAGGACACCACACCAAAAACCTATAAAAATGAAAAGACAGAAAACTATAACTCAGATAAGGGAGAAAGATAAAACCCCAGAAAAACAACTTAGTGATGAGATTATCAGCCTCCAGGAAAAAGACTTTAGACTACTGATACTGAAGATGATGCAAGACATTGGAAATAAACTGGAGGCAAAGACTGATAATTTACAGGAAACACTGAGCAAAGAAATACAAGATGTAAAAATTAAACAAGAGATGCAAAATACAATAACTGAAATAAAAAATTCATTAGAAGCAGCAAACTGTAGAATACAGGAGGCAGAAGAATGAATCAGCAAGGTGGAGGACAGATTAGTGGAAACCACTAATACAGAAGAGAAAAGACATAAAAGATTGAAAGGAAGTGAGGAGAGTCTTTGGGAATTCTGGGATAATGTTAAACGTACCAACATCTGTATTATAGGGGTGCCAGAGGGAGAAGAGAGAGAGAAGGGGACAGAAAAAATATTTGAAGAGATAATAGCCGAAAACTTCCCTAATATGGGAAAGGAACCATTCACGCAAATCCAGGAAGCGCAACAAGTACCATATAAAATAAACCCAAGGAGGAGCACCCTGAGACACATATTAGTCAAAATGACCAAAATTAAAAAGCAGCTAGGGAAAAGAAACAAATGACACACAAGGGAACCCCAATAAGGTTATCAGCAGATTTTTCAGCTGAAACTCTGCAGGCCAGAAGCAAGTGGCATGATATACTCAATGTGCTGAAAGGAAAAAATTTCCAACCAAGATTACTTTACGCAGCAAGGCTCTCATTCAGATTTGAAGGAGAGATCAAAACCTTTACAGATAAGCAAAAGCTAAGAGATTTCTGCAACACTAAACCAGTTTTACAACAAATACTAAAGGAACGTCTCTAGGCAGAAAAGAAAAGGCCACAACCAGAAACAAAACCATCACAAATGACAAGAATCACCAGTAAAGGCATATATATAGTAAAGATACTAAATTATTCATGAACAATTATGCTACCAAAATCAGAAATTGTGAGAAGAGAGCACAAATGCAGGAGACTGGAGACGCCCTTGCAATTAAGAAACCAACAACTTAAAACAATCTCATTTATATGTAGACTCCTATATCAAACTTCAGGGTAACTGCAAACCAAAAATCTACAATTGATACACAAACAAATAAGAAAAATCAACTCAAATACAACATTAAAGACAGTCATCTTGGGAGAGGAGACAACAAGAGAATAAGGGAAGAAAAAGGAGAAACAAAAATCCAAAACAGTTAATACAATGGCAATAAGAACATAAATATCAATAATTACCTTAAATGTTAATGGACTGAATACCCCAACCAAAAGACATAGACTAGCTGAATGGATACAAATACAAGACCCACATATATGCTGTCTTCAAGAGCCCCACTTCACTTCTAGAAACACATACAAACTGAAAGTCAGAGGATGGACAAAAATATTCCATGCGAACAGGAATCAAAAGAAAGCCAGAGTAGAAATACTTGTATCAGACAAAATAGACTTTAAAATGAAGAACATTTTAACAGACAAGGAAGGGCACTACATAATGATCAAAGGATCAATCCAAGAAGAAGATATAACAATTGTAAATATCTATGCACCCAACATAGGATCACCACAAAATACAAGGCAACTGCTAACAATCTTAAAAGGAGAAATCAACAATAACACCATCATAGTGGGAGACTTTAACACCCCACTTACAGCAATGGACAGGTCATCCAGACAGAAAATCGACAAGGAAACACAGGCCCTGAATGAAGCATTAGACCAGATGGACTTAATAGATATTTATAGGACATTCCATCCAAAAGCAACAGAATACACATTCTTCTCAAGTGCGCATGGAACATTCTCTAAGACAGATCACATCCTGGGCTACAAATCAAGCCTCGGTAACTTTAAAAAAATTGAAAGCATATCAAGCATCTTTTGTGACCACAGTGCTATATGACTGGAAATCAATAAGAAAAAAACGGCAAAAATACAAACACATGGACACTAAACAACATGCTACTAAAAAACCAATGGATCACTGAGGAAATTAAAAAATACCTAGAAGCAAATAACAACAAAGATACGACACTCCAAAACCTCTGGGATGCAGCAAAAGCAGTTCTCAGAGGAAAGTTCATAGCAATACAAGCCTACCTCAGGAAACAAAAAAAAGCTCACATAAGCAACCTAACTTTACATCTAAAGCAGCTAGAGACGGAAGAACACACAAGACCTAAAGTTAGTAGAAGAAAAGAAACCATAAAGATCAGAGCAGAAATCAATGAAATAGAAATGAAGAAAACCATAGAAAAGATCAATGAAACTAAAAGCTGGTTCTTGAAAAGATCAACAAAATTGATAAACCCTTACCCAGACTTATAAAATTAGAAATGAAAAAGGAGAAGTAACAACAGACATCACAGAAATACAAAGGATCATAAGAGACTACTATATGCAACTATATGGCAATAAAATGGAAAACCTAGAAGAAATGGACAATTTTTTTTTGTCTTTTTGCATTTTATATGGAGCTGCACCTGCGGCATATGGAGGTTCCCAGGCTAGGGGTCTAACAGGAGCTGTAGCTGCCGGCCTTCGCCACAGCCACAGCAACGCAGGATCCGAGCCGCATCTGCAACCTACACCACAGCTCACGGCAACACCGGATTCTTAACCCACTGAGCAAGGCCAGGGATCGAACCCGCAACCTCATGGTTCTTAGTCAAAGTCATTAACCACTGAGCCACGAAGGGAACTCTGAAATGGACAAATTCTTAGAAAAGTGCAACCTTCCAAGACTAAGCCAAGATGAAATAGAAAAGATGAATGGACCAATCACAAGTTCTGAAATTGAAACTGTGATTTAAAAACTTCCAACAAACAAACGTTCAGGAACAGATGGCTTCACAGGAGAATTCTATCAAATATTTAGAGAAGAGCTAACACCTGTCCTTCTGAAACTATTCCAAAAAAGTTGCAGAGGAACAGACACTCCCAATCTCATTCTATGAGGCAACAATCACCCTGATACCAAAACCAGACAAAGATACCACAAAAAAAGAAAATTACAGGCCAATTTCTCTGATGAACATAAATGCAAAAACCCTCAACAAAATACTAGACAACCGAATCCAAAAATACATTAAAAGGATTATACATCACGATCAAGTGGGATTTATCCCGGGGATGCAAGGATTCTTCAATATCCACAAATCAATCAGTGTGATACACCACATTAACAAACTGAAGAATAAAAACCACATGATCCTCTCCATAGATGCAGAAAAAGCCTGTGACAAAATACAACACCCATTTCTGATAAAAACCCTTCAGAAAGTGCACATGGGGGAACGTACCTCAACATAATAAAGGCCATCTATGACAAACCCAGAGCTCACATCATTCTTAATGGTGAAAAGCTGAACAAATTCCCGCTGAGATCAGGAACAAAACAAGGATGTCCACTCTCACCACTACTATTCAACATAGTTTTGAAGTCCTAGCCACAGCAATCAGAGAAGTAAAAGAAATAAAAGGAATCCAAATTGGAAAGGACGAAGTAAAACTATCACTATTTGCAGATCACATGATACTATACCTAGAGAATCCTAAAGACTCTACCAGAAAACTGTTAGAGCTCATCAATGAATTTGGCAAAGTCACAGGATACAAAATTAATACATAGAAATCAACTGCACTTCTATATACTAACAATGAAAGACCAGAAAGAGAAATCAGTGAAGAAATCCCATTTACCATTGCATCTAAAAGAATAAAATACTTAGGAATAAACCTACCTAAAGAGACAAAAGACCTGTACTCTGAAAACTATAAGACGCTGATGAAACAAATCAAGGATGACATGAACAGATGGAAAGACATACCATGCTCTTGGACTGGAGGAGTCAATATTATCAAAAAGTTTGTACTACCCAAGGCAATCTATAGATTCAATGCAATCCCTATCAAATTACCAAGGACATTTTTCACAGAACTAGAACAAAATATTTTAAAGTTTGTTTGGAAGCACAAAAGACCCAGAATAGCCAAAGACATCCTGAAAAAAGAAAAATGGAGCTGGAGGAAGCAGGCTCCCTGACTTCAGACTCTACTACAAAGTTACAGTCATCAAAACCATATGGTACTGGCACAAAGACGGAAATACAGATCGGTGGAACAGGATAGAAAGCCCAGAATTAAACCCACACACTTGTAGTCAACTAGTCTATGACAAAGGAGGCAAGAATGTACCATGGAGAAAAGACAGCTTGTTTAATAAGTGGTGCTGGGAAAACTGGACAGCCACATGTAAAAAAATGAAACTAGAACACTTCCTAACACCATACACAAAAATAAACTCAAAATGGATTAAAGATTTAGGTATAAGACCAGATACTATGAAACTCTTAGAGGAAAACATAGGCCAAACACTCTCTGACATAAATGATAGCAACATCTTCTCAGATCCACCTGTCAGAGTAATGACAATAAAAAGAAAAATAAACAAATGGGACAATTAAACTTAAAAGTTTCTGCACAGCAAAGGAAACCCTAAACAGAACAAAAAGACAACCCACAGAATGGGAGAAAATATTTGCAAATGAATCCACTGACAAGGGATTAATCTCCAAAATTTACAAACACCTCCTCCAGCTCAATACCAAAAAAACAAAAAACCCCATCAAAAAATGGGCAGAAGATCTAAACAGACAATTCTCAAAAGAAGACATATAGATGGCCAAAAAACACATGAAAAGATGTTCAGCATCACTCGTTATTAAGAGAAATGCAAATTAAAACCACTATGAGGTACCACCTTACACCAGCCAGAATGGCCATCATCAAAAAATCTACAAACAATAAGTGCTAGAGAGGGTGTGGAGAAAAAGGATCCCTATTACACTGTTGGTGGAAATGTAAATTGGTGCACCCACTGTGGAAAACAGTATGGAGATTCCTTAGAAAACTAAAAATAGAATTACCATTTGATCCAGCAATCCCACTCCTGGACATCTATCCAGAGGAAACCATGACTCAAAATTTTGACACATGTACTCCAGTGCTCATTGCAGCACTCTATACAATAGCCAAGTCATATAAACAACCTAAATGCTCATCGACAGAGGAGTGGATAGGGAAGATATGGTACATACACACAATGGAGTATTACTCAGCCATTAAAAGGAACGAAATAACAACATTGACAGCAACATGGATGGACCTAGAAATTATCAAGCAAAGTGAAACCAGTCAGACAATGAGACACCAAGATCAAATGCTACCACTTACATATGGAAACTAAAAAAGGACACAATGAACTTCTTTGCAGAACAGATACTGACTCACAGACTTTGGAAAACTTAGGGTTTCCAAATGAGACAAGTTGGGGGTGGGGGGATGCACTGGGGGTTTGGGATGGAAATGCTATAAAATTTGGTTGTGATTATTTTTGTACACCTATAATTGTAATAAAATTCATTAAGTAATGGGAAAAAAAGTGACAGTTGCGTATTTAATATGAAGATACATTCCAACATAATGTTGTCTAAAAACAGCCTGCTACAAAAACAGCATGACCTCCATATTGGGGAAAACATCTACGTCTATACAAACATATACAAGTAATGAAAGAAAATCAACTTGTTTTCCTAAAATAATAGTAGCAATTATCGCTAAATGCTGGGGTTAAAGAATGTTTTGCTTTGATTCATCTATATTTTCCAAATCTTCTCTAATATACAATGTATACTTATTAGTCATGTAATGAATATTTTAAGCACATAATATGGTCCCACAGGGGACACCCGAGGGAGCGTGAAAATATTGTTGACGGTGGGTGAATCATTCATTTGCAAGTACCTGGACACACGTGTGCTTATTTAATCTCTGCCACGAACATAAGACTGACAGACCATTCCTGTTTTACAGAAGAGTTCACCGAGGCTCTGAAGGCATCAGTAACCTGCTCAACATCACTAAGCATAAAAGAGGCAGACCCAGGATTTGAACTTGTCAATCAGAACATGTGTGGTTTACTTGTTTTAAAACTGACACTCCATCATGCACCATTTGGAGTGATCAGATTAGACTGCCCAATCAGAGTTTCCAGCTTTAACCCACAATTCAAAACAAAACATAAAAACACTGATGGCATTTGTAACAAGGATGGACCTAGAGATTATCATATTAAGTCAGACGGAGAAAGACAAATGTCATATGAAATTACTTATACATGGAATCTAAAAAATGATGCAAATGTACTTGTTTACAAAACAGAAACAGAGTCAGTCACAGACACAGAAAACAAACGTATGGTAACCAAAGGGGAGAGGGAGGAATAAATTAGGAGTTTGGGATTAAAATATACATAACTACTAAATATAAACAGATAAGCAACAAGGGCCTACTGGATAACACAGGGAACTATACCAACATCTTGTAATAACCTATAATGGGAAAGAACCTAAAAAAGACACTCTTTCTCTCTCTCTCTCTCTCTATATATATATACACACACACAACTGAATCACTTTGCTGTATGCCTGAAACTAACATATTGTAAATCTATATTGCAATAAAATTTTTTTTTAAATACCCTGATCTCTTGCAAAATAATGATCAGAAATTACAACCAAACACATGCTCCTAAACCACCTCTGTGAAAGATGAGTTACCTTGAAGATACCATGCTAATGAGAGAGGCCAGTCATAAAGCCCAGGCCATGTAGGATTCCATTAGTAGGAGACGCTCAGGGAGGCAAAGCCATAGAGACAGAAAGTAGCCCAGCAGCTGCCTGGGGCTGTGGAAGGAGAGCCGGAATCACTAACAGCTACGGTGGGGTTCTTTTTTGGAGGGGAGGGGGATGAAAATGTTCCAAAAGTACTGAGTACATTTTGAATGGGTGAAATGCAGGGCGTGTGAGTTATATCTCAACAAAGACATTACCAAGTAAGTGATGCATAGTCACAGCAACAACACTAGTTGTTATTGTTAATTAACAACAGACAACAGTCAAGCTGTGTCCTAGGCACTGGGCTCAACTCAACTCCTGAGATGCTTGACTCACATAACTGTCCCGATTGAGCCTATCAGGTAGGGAGGGTTTTCTCCCCAAGCCAGAGATAGGGACACTGAGACTTGTCCAAGGTCACAGAGACAGGAAGCAGCAATATCAGCTATAAACCATGGTAGAGCAGGTTTGTCTGTGGACTAGTTTCCAGCTAACTGCATCCAAGGTGCAGGCACACCTGACACACGTGTACACATGTGCGTTTCTGTCTTGCTTGACTGAAAGCAGGGGAATTAGGAGGACAGCCTCTGCAACTCTGGCCCCTCTTTCTGGTGCCTCACTCTGGCCAAGGACTCAGCCCTTAACTATGCTCTACACGCCCTCAGCCCCAACCCCCCCGGGAGAGTGGGGCTGACAGGGGCGGGGGGACAGGTCATCTCATAAGCACCTGTTACAAGTGTGCCCGTGTCACACCCTGGAATGCCCTGTCTCTTGATCCCTCAAGGTTCCCAGGAGGGAAGCTTTTCCAGTTTCCCTGCCCCTCCGCTCTGAGCCCTCTCTCCAGGCCCCTATGAGGTCACAGCTGCCATGGGAACCACAGGCAGCGACACCTTGGTGCCTGGCATCTTGATCTCCTTATTTTGAGTTTTAGATTTCAACCTGAAGGAAATGTACACCCTTCTTTGGGGCCGATGGGAGTTACATCTACCCAGTCTTGGGGGTGGGGGGAGAGACTTGTCACTCGGGATGAAAAGCTTCAACAAAAATGTGTACACATGCACTGCCCAAAACAGAGCCAGCTAAGATGTGCTGAAGTGTAAAAAACTTACAAAGACTTAGTATGAGAAAAGTGAACTGCCTTAATCATTTTTATATTAATTATATGTTGAAATATTTTAGCTATCATGGGTTAAGTAAAATCTATTATTAAAATTAATTTCACCCATTTCTATACTTTTAAAAAATGTGGCTACTAGAAAATCTAACCTTATACTACATCTATAGCTTGTCAAGAATTTAGAATTATTCCACCTCACATTATATCTGCACCAGATAGTGCTTGGTACATGCACTCTGAACCAGCAACTTGATCCCGAGGAGTGAGTCCTGAGGAACTGAGACAAGTGTACAAAGACAAAGAGATAAGAGTCATCATTGTCTGTTTCAAACAGTAAAAACTGGGTCAATGCTGAGCCATGAGAAATGAGTTAAATAAATCCCAGTGCATCCTAAAAGCAGAGTACTCCACAGCCTTAAAAAACATTTTCAAAAGATCACGAGACATAGAAAAACCTTCATGGAAAAACAACAGGCGACAAAGATCTCACTGACACGAAAGTTCATCCACACGCACGTGTGCACAGGAAACAGCAGGAAAGGGTTACAACAAAATATGAATTGTTCCAGATGGTGGAGAGGATGTCAGGACATTTCTCTCCTCCAGAGAAAAATGTTTATCTGTCCTTTAACTTTTCTGCAATTAACAGGGATCACTTGTGTAAACTTACTGAAAATTTTTTAACCCTTGACAGCTAAAACGAAAACTAAAACAGAAAAATACCATGTGCTGGTTGTTAGAAACCTTGAGGGAAGGAGGAGGCAGAGACGGGAGCAATGAGATCTCAAGCAGGTGTAATGACCAAAAAGAGTGGCTGAGAGCACTGAGCAGAGAGAACCCGGGCTCCGCCAGCTTAGGGGACAGCTAGTTATACAGAGAAAGGGGTAGTTTCTATTTTTAGCAGAATCTATTGTTAGTACAGGTTCCTGATGGAATAAGAAACAGGGAAGATACAAGCTATGTTGTTACAATTTAATAGTTTCTCCAGCTATTCCTGTCTAGCAGCTTTGTGTTTCGTTTTGTACAGTCACCACCTAACACTGGCGCCACTGCCCGGTAACCCGACCCCTCATCCATTGCCGATGGGAATGGAAAATGGCCCAGTCGCTGTGGAGGACAGTTTGGTGATTCCTCCTTAAAGTAAACACAGATTTACATACGATCCAGAGATAGTGCTCCTAAGTATGTAACCAAGATAAATGAAAACACATGACACACAAAAACCTGTAAATGGACATTCACAGCAACATTATTCACAACAGCCAAGAGGAGGAAACCATCCAGATGTCCATCAAGTGAATATAAAAAAAGTATCCTACTCATACAATGGAATATCATTCAGCCATAAACAAAGAATGCAGTACTGACACCTACTATGATGTGGATGGACCCTGAACACATTCTGCTGAGGGAAAGAAAGCCAGACACAGAAGGCCACAAAGTGGACGATTCCATTATATAAATGGGACGCCCAGAGGAGGCAAATCCACAGGCACCGGAAGCGGACCGGTGGGTGCCAGGGGCTGGGGTGGCGAGGAGCCTGGGGGGCTGCTGATGGATACGGGATCTCTGCCTGGCCCTGGCCCCACCTGTCCGGCTGCCGGGGCCAGCCTGCAGCCTGCTGTGCCAAGCAAGGGGCTGGTCACAGGGGGAAGGGAAGTCGCAGAGACCAGGGGGTCAGACACGACACACAGGAAGGAGGTCAGCACGAGACCGGCGAAGAGAAACAGGCCTGAAAGCCCCTGCGCGGGCCAGCCTCCCTCACGCGACTCGGGAGGGACATCCTCACTCACCCTCATCCACCCTGGGATGGTGGGGAGCGGGTGAGCCTGTGGTCCCAGGGACCTGAGTCCGGTGACGAGGGGCATATCAATCATCACCTGCTCCTTCCTTCCAGAATCCAGGCTGCTCTCAGGGGCATGGGCGCCTGACGGACCTCCCCGTGGCACACCTGTGCCTGCTCAGCCCCCCTGACAGGTGCCCCCACCGCTCGTCAAGAGACATGAACGGAGCGTCTCTGGTTTGCTGGGCACCCGCCAGAAGCCATGGAAGCAGACACAGAAGGAAGAGCCCAGCCCTCACTTCGCTGGGACACAGGACGCTAAACGTGGTGTCCGCTTGCCAAGGAGCACCCAGTCTGGAGTGGGGCTTCCCGTCCACTGGGATGGGATGGGAAGCCATGCCCGATGGGATCCCAGAGGCTGAGGGCTGGGCAGGGAGGCGGGCCTGGTGGAGGCAGAGGGGGAAAACTCAGGGAGCCTCGACGCCTCTTTTTTGGGTGGAAGGCAGACTAGGAATGGGGCCACTGGGGCGGCTGGTTAAGGCATTTAGACTTCACCCGGATTTTCTGGAGGATGTTAAGCCTCGGTAAAAGATCCCATGCACGTGGCAACAGAATGGAGGGCGGATGCAGACAATGGCACTGGGTACCAGCTGGGAGGCTGGCAGGTACAGCTGTCCAGGTAGGGAAGGGCCTTCAAGACACAGCTGGGAGAAGCAAGGGCGGCTGAGTACATGCTGGCTGCTTTCTCCAAGGGCACCCCAGAGCCACCCTGCCTCCTCCTGGGACCACGTCCCCCAGCAGTGCCAGCCTGGATGCAGGTGCCAGGACATCAAATGGCATCACTGGGGAGATTTTGGTGGCTTCCAGGGCCTCCACAGCGCTCCTGCTTGCTGTGTACTGACAGACTGGCCAGGACACAGCCCAAGCATCAGCTGAAGTCCCAGGACACTGATCAGCACACCACGTCAGACAGAAAGGGGAGCTAACCATGCCGCTGCCGAGAGCTGCTAGGCCAACCCCCAGCTCCACGTCCTACTAAACTGTCCTCCTCCGTAAGACAGAGATAATAATAGCACCACCCACATCGGGCTGTTCACACCACAAAAAACAATCCAGCCACATACCTAATATGCACAATCGTCAAAACGTGGGATCCGCATCCATCCACTGGTGAATGGATCCACAAAATGCAGTATCTCCATCCAGTGGAATATTTTGTTTGTTTTTTGGCCCCGCCCGCGGCATACAGAAGTTCCAGGGCCAGGGACTGAACCCCTGCCACAGCAGTGACAACTCCAGATCCTTAATCCACTGAGCCACCAGAGAATTACCCATCCATTGGAATAATAATCCCCCACAAGAGGGAACGAAGTACCAACACTTGCCACAACCTGGATGAACCTTGAAAACATGACATTCAGTGAAAGAAGCCAGCCACTCTAGGCCACCACCACACGCTTTTCTGTGGAACACCCAGAGTAAGCAAATCCATAGGGACGGAAAGTAAGTTAGCTGCTGCCAGGGGCTGAGCTGGGGGATTAAAATGACTGCCGATGGGCATGAGGTTTCTTTTGGGGGTGATGAAGATGTCTGGAAACATAGTGGTGACGGTGGCACAACATTGTGAATGTGCTGAACTGTGTGCTTTAGGATGATTACGATGGCAAATTTTAAGTGATGTGAATTTTGCCCCAGCTGAAAAAAAGAAAATCACATACACACTCAGCACTGGACCTGGCAAAAGAGCAGAGATGCTGGAGCTGCCGTGATTGTTATTATTACACCCACGAAGCAAAAATCTCGCGGTACCTACTTGGCTCTCCAGCTGCCTCCAGGCTCCCGCGGAAGAGGGAACCTGTGTGCCGCCTGGGGCTACAGCCAAAGCAATGACTAAGCCTGGGCCGGGGAGGGAGAGGGGGGACCGGCCTCCACAGCCTGGAAGGGATCCACCCTCACAAGCCTGGCGCACAAGCTGCTTCAGGGCGCTGGACCCCAGCTCTTCCACCTGCCTTCCCTTGGAAGCCATGTGCTCGGGGTGCACACGTTACAGACCATGCCCCACTGCTGGGAATTTAAAATAAACCCAAGATGCAACTGGGTGCCCTTGGCCTCGGGGAGCAAGTTATCTCAAGCGCAATTCTATTCTCCAAAGCAGAAGCAGCCACCAGAAGGTAATTGCTGGTCCTCCTCCCTTTTCTTGCAAATTTCAATCCTCTTGGTAAATGCAAAACCTGAGGGGTTCCCAGGAAGAGGTGCCTGGGGAGTGGCATTTATTTTAATCTCCAGCACTAAGGGTCTCATTAGGATATGTGGGTGTTTTTTGTTTTTGTTTTTTTCCTGCACAGAATGAACCCTCCAAAGCTCAGGACTGGCGGTAAAGCTGGGTCAGAGAGAAGTGGGGTAACTTTAGAAATCATTCTCCTCTCATGAGCAAGGAGACAACTCGAAAAGCCGTCCAAGCAGGTGAGCACGACTTTCAAAATCACACAGCCTGTGCCCTGCCCATCCAGGCGCACCTTCCTACAGCCATGCTCTGTTCCTCCCATCCACCTCAGAGCAGTAACAATACACAACGTGTCAGCATTGTACCTGATTTGGGAACTAAGCCACACACTGGGCACACATTATCTTATTTAGTCCTAACAGTGCCTGCCTCTCCGGGTGGTTATCACGCCCATTTTACTGATAAGGAAACTGAGTCTCAGAGGGATTATGTCATTTGCTAAAGATATGAGTGGCAGAACTGGGATATGAACCCAGGTCTGTGACTCTAGGATGTGTTCCCATGACCGCTTGCTGTGCTGTCTGCCAAAACCGGGATGTGACCAGGACAATGAACACACTGTTTCTGTCGCCAAAGAGAGAAAGATGTCTCTGTTGTAATAAAAGGACTAAAGATGAGCAAGGGAGAAGAGCAACAGTTAATCAGTGGAGATTTGGAGAGCTGGCACCTTTCAGGGCCTCTAGAGAACTGGTTTTCACATCCTTCTAGAGCTATCTCCAGCTCCAGATTTACATAAAATATGAGGGCTCAATATGGCAGGACATTTAGGTAAAGAACTCCAGCTCCTTCTGCAAGGAGCTAACAGAGCCTCCATTCCACTACAAACCCAGGAAACACTGGATAAAATTAGAAAAAAACTGTAAGACGTCACTAAGCTAGAAAGCAAGGGAAATCCCCAGGTTCCAGAAGCAGGAAGGGGACTCAAACCCAGCAGGTGAGGTGGCCCAGGGGTACCAGAACAGTTCCAGGCTCTAACCACTAGGGGAGGGGCTTCTAGTCCACTGAGTGACAGCAGTGGCCTTGGGTCCATATGAGCTAGAAGTGAGACACCTGCCCAAAGCTAAAGCGCAAAGGGCTATCTCTCCAAATAAGGTGGGACAGAAAAAATATTCCCTGCTGGCCCCAGAGAATCAACAAGGAAGCTAACGGTGCAGAAGAGGCAGCAGGGCAAAGGGAAGACAGAAGGACTCTGTGATGAATCAAAACTCCAGGGCTGTGTCGTGCATGAGAGAAAAATCCAAACCTCTGTGGTGCAGGAAAGCCAAATTTAGGTATTAATGTAACAGCTGTTTCCACTCCAGTGAAAGCCCTAAGGTACCCAGGACAACAAATGCAAATTGCTGTGTGAGAAACTTCTATAACCCCTAAAACAGCGAGGAGGTACTTAAGCTAAGCCCATCTCTACTTGGTTTGGCCTAGCATGAATCTGGAGATGAAGACAGTTCAAAGGATGTGAAAAGGAGGAGAGAGCCCAGTCGAAGATGAGCTCAGAATCAAAAACCAAACTACACAAGCAAATGACCACCATACGAAAGGATCAGCAGACACAATTAATAAATGTGTCCTGAAAATGGTGAGACAGCAGAAACTACATAGTAAGCTTTAAATTATTACAAACAACTTAAGAACAGTGCCCTGTGACAAAAGCAGTAAGTCTGAAAACCATACAGAACTTACAAAATGATTTTTTAAAGTCTATGGAATTCTAAAAACTAAGCTGAGTTAAGGCAGCAATGGTGTAATAGCTAAAGTGAGACTTAGTGAACTGGAAGAAAGACCTAAGGAAATGACTCAGAATACAGCACAGAGCAACAAAAAAATAGAAAATGCAAAAGAAAGGTAAAGAGGCATTCAGGACAGAATGACACAGTCCATCACATTTCTAATGGAAGTTACTGAGGAAGAAGATACAGGGGAGAGGGAATATTTTCATGATGGAAGACATGAGTCATTTTTTTTTTTGTCTTTTTGCCTTTTATGTAGAGCCGCACCCGCGGCATATAGAGGTTCCCAGGCTAGGGGTCTAACAGGAGCTGTAGCCACCGGCCTTAGCTGCAGTCACAGCAACGCAGGCTCCAAGCCGCGTCTGCAACCTTCACCACAGCTCACGGCAACACCAGATCCTTAACCCACTGAGCAAGGCCAAGGATCGAACCCGCGACCTCATGGTTCCTAGTCAGATTCGTTAACCACTGAGCCACGAAGGGAACTCCGACATGAGTCATTTTAAGAGGAAACAGCATAACTCATTTCCAGGCAGGATAAATTAAGTTCACACCTAGATAAAGCATGGTAATAAACAAGCAAAAAAAAACAACAACAAAAATTTTTAATGGGGGGGAAGTAGCTTTCTACAAAGGAATATCAATCAGATAAAAGAGCTGGCCTCTATGGAAAAAGCGATTAAAAAAATTCAGTGCTGAGAGAAAATTTGCAGCAACCTCAAATTTTATACCCAGCCAAATGATAACTCCTGTATGCTTGCCAAAATAAAGACATTTTCAGACAAAGCTGATAGCTCAGAGACTTGTTGGAAAATCTATGGAAAGATGAGTTGCCCAAGAAGAAAACTCAATCTACAGGGAAGAATGGTTGCAAAAATTAACAGAGTCTAAAACAACACTCTAAGTCAACTATACTCCAAAAAAAACTTTTAGAAAAGAATAGAGTTTGCATAAAACAATAATAAGGCCTTAAAGATAAATTAAAAATACTGCAATGTAATAACAAATTAAAGCATACTAAGGTCCCTGATCATCAGCACAAGAGCAAGACACGATTAACTTGAGGCATGTCAAAGATGGCAGATGTGTCAAAAATGATCGGAATTGCTGAAGGAAGTTACAGAATCCCCTTAAAAAGGAGGTAAGTGGCCAGCTTCTGAGAATTTTACAGTCAAAGTGGATCGTATGTGCCAACAACTACAGGACACTTATGATGTGTGAAGAGCTTTACTCAAATTCTCTAGTCCTCCCAGCAGCCCCGGGACACATTCCCATTGCATAGATGAGGAAACAGACTCAGGGAGGCAAAGTTTCTTGCTTGGACAGCAAAAAGGGGTGCCATGATTTCAACCTATATCTGCTGGTAAAGGCCAAGGTGGTGGAAATTTGGTCTGGGCTCAGGTGGGACTCTGGCTGAGCTCTCAGAGATGCAGGTGAGGACAAGACAAGGGAACCCCTGAGAACTACCAGGTGGGTGAGACCGTGAAGTGCTGGGAGCTCACCCAGGGTTCTTCCATCACTGGGGCCCTGGCATGGATGCTCAGGAGGTAGGAAGGGACGCCTCTTCTTTCTCCATCGCTGTATGCCTCAACCATGCTGAGCACACTAATGTCTCCTGCCTGGCCACCTGCCCTCCCTCCTAGAGGTCCCTGGGCCCTGAGACCTGCCTGCTCTCTCTCACCTCCCGGGGAGCAATGCCAAAAACGGAAGGCCCAATCCTGCCAGCCTGCCTGTCCATAAAGGTCACACTGCTGGGACCACAAAGGGGCTTTCTGTCCTCACACTTAAGGTGGCTGCCACCACCAGTGGAAATCACCCACTTGACCTTCCGCTTTTATGAATTAATAATAAAGTTGGAGCCAGCGACAGAGTGGCTGGCAGGACCAGGGTGCCAGGCTCCTCCCTTTCACCTTGCCCAGCCTCAGCAGCCGGGGGGGAAAAGGAGGCCCTACCTTATCTCCCCTAAGCGGTGGGCACTCCTGAGCTGAAAACACCTCGTTCCCTGGGCTTGAGATAACAGATACAAAAGTGCTTTGCAAAAGGAGAAGCATCTTATCAACACACGAGGTGTTTTGTCTGCAGGACTGGGCCATACGGCATATCTGAGCAGTGATTAAATTCCATGCTGCATTCTGGGGACCATGAACTCTCTCACACACAAAAATGCATCCTGCCAGTGTGGGGGTGGGGGAGGTGAGAAAGAAAGACGCATAAGGAATCTAATTACTACTGAATCTGCGGAGCTGGGGAGTCTCAGAGCGGATTGCCAGTTGCTTGCCTGCAGAGAAAACACAAACCCTTCTTGAAAAACAGACGTGAGCCACACAGTAAGACCCGGGAAATGAAGAGGGGGACGCGTTCCTGCCTCTGCCCAGAGTTCCACACTCACCTCACACTGCCCACCACCCAGCCCTCTCGGGGCAGGGGGGTTGGGGGGGACGGGATGCTCCCAGTTCTAGAACTTTCCACATCACCCAGAACTAATCTGATCTGCCTTGAGGTCCGATTCTCCCTCTGCCAACTTAACAAGTGTGTGGAACAGTACTAACGAGGTCCTAGGGCAAACGTGTCGCCTCTTCTAGATAACACACACTCAGGGACCCTCACTGCCTCCACCTAGATTATGTTTCGTGGGAGAGGCAGGTTCTCTGTGCACCTCAAAAGGAGGCCTGGTTCTGAATGCAGGCTCCATGCACAGCATCTAAGTGACCTTGTGCAGTCACGTGTGTCTCAGCCTCCGTTTGCTCATCTGTACACTGGGAACACAAGTGCCACTGGGCTCTTATGAGGATCAGAAGATGATGGATCAAAAGGGCCCAAGAAAGAACAGCTGTTACCCTGCAGAGCCCAAGACCATCTGGTCGACCACATTTTTTTTTTTTTTTTGATCTTTTTGTCCTTTTATGGCTGCACCCGCAGCATTTGGAGGTTCCCGGGCTAGGGGTCCAATTGGAGCTGTAGCCGCTGGCCTCTACCACAGCCACAGCCACACGGGATACAATCCGCATCTGTGACCTACACTGCAGCTCACAGCAGTGCTGGATCCTGAACCCAATGAGCGAGGCCAGGGATCAAACCCGCAACCTCATGGTTTCTAGTCAGATTTGTTTCTGCTGCACCATGACGGGAACTCCTTGACCACATTTTTAAAGGGATGGAGCTGGTGGCTCAGACAGCGGCCGCCTGGACCAGGCATCTCAGCAAGGCCCGCAGGGTGGGCCCGACAATCACCGGCCTCCAGGCCCTGCTCTGTGACCGATGCTGACACGCGATGACCAGGCCTGCTGAACGGAGTGTACACCATCGGCATGAGCCAGGGCAGGAGGTGCTTTTGGGTGCCCAGGAATCAGCTCACTTGCTCCCCAGCCCTTTCCGGCACATCTCCACACTGTGAGGACCCAGGGAGTGGGCAGAGGTCCCCCAACCCTCACCCGACCAAGGCAGGAAAGGCTCTGGAGGGCTGGGGCCACTTGGCCCTCCCTGTGCGGTCTCAACCCCTGCCCCCGGGGGCCCCGAGAGCTCAGCCTTTGGGGGCCAGTCCTCTCAGGCCTCCTCGCATGCGTGTCTGTTCCTCCTTTACAGGGAGCTACGGTTTTTCACTTTTCTAAAAAAAAACTTAAGTGCTCTTATTATGACTTACTTACTGAGGTCCTATTTACACACAATGGAATACATCTTCACTGTCTGAGACCCTCATGAAGGCTGAAGGTCCCCATCTCCCAGAGGCACATGGACACAATTATACACCCCATTTTATGGTTTCAGAGACTCTCCAAGGATCCCAGGTTAAAACCAGAGTCCAGGGAGGGATGGACTGGGAGTTTGGGGTTAGTAGATGCAAACTAGTATATATAGGATGGGTAAATCACAAGGTCCGACTGTGCAGCACAGGGAGCTATATCCAACCTATGATTTAAACCATAATGGAAAAGAATATTAAAAAGAATGGGGAGTGCCTGCTGTGGCTCAGCGGAAATCAACCCAACTAGTATCCATGAGGATGTGGGTTTGATCCCTGGCCTCGCTCAGTGGGTTAAGGATCTGGCATTGCCATGAACTGTGGTATAGGTCACAGATGCAGCTCGGATCCCGCGTTGCTGTGGCTGTGGTGTAGGAGCTATAGCTCCAATTCGACCCCTAGCCTGGGAACGTCCATATACCACAGGTGCAGCCCTAAACAGCAAAAAAATAAAAGTAAAAATAAAAGAATGTATATATTTTTTATAACTGAATCACTTTGCTGTACAGCAGACATTAACACAATGTTGTAAATCACCTATATTTCAATTAAACAACCTAACCATAGTCCAGCCCAGAGGAAATGAAGAGTAAGGTGGGTCTTAGTGGCTGTTTAGCTTAACAAGCCTTGGGGACCACAGGACGACGAGCCTCGGGGGCAGCGGCTGGCCTGCCCTCACCCTTCCAGGCCCTGAGTTTCAGGAGGGCAGGGGAGGGGCCTGGTGCCCAGGGTATCCAGTGCCTGGAGCACAGCGGGAACGTGGCACGTGGTGAGGGGCCGAGGCGGAGGTCTGGGGCCGCTTGAAGACTTGGCAATCCAGGAGAACTGCGCAGTGGGGAGAAGGCAGCGCAGCCCCTAGAGGTGAGCCCTGAGCACACGGATCTCCCACCTCGCCGGCTCCCTCCCCAGAGGATGAGGTGGGGCGGGGCCGGGGGAGGGGGGGGGCGGTGTCCAAGCAGGAATTGAATCCTGACTCTGCTTCCCAGTGTCCTGTGGCCTTGGGCTGCCCCATCCTCTCCTCAGCCTCCATCTCCCCATCCGGAGAATGGGAAAACCCCGGAGATCCTCGAAGGACCCCATGAGCGACGGCGGAGAAACTTCACAGCTTGACCCAGCATTTGGCAGATGACAGGCGACCGGTAAACATTAGCTCTTACCATCGCAAAGTCTGAACTCTAGATCTGGGAGATTGTTATTTTCTCCTTCCTTCTGGCAGCTTCTTGGCATCAACAGAGACATGCCCGTGGAGCTGTTTTGGAGCCTGAAGGAAAAAACAGACCCCTCCATCTTTCCCAGAATCCTTCTCTTATTATTTCCTTTCCAACTCCAGGAGCAGACATGGAGTAAGGGGGTGTGGGCAGGAAGCAGGGCCACCTCCAGGCCAGCTCAAGGTGGCGACGCGGGGAACAACGTGTGCTTTGGTGAAGAATTCCTAAGGAGTCTTCCTCCCCATCCAGGGCCCATGTCACACCTCGGACACACACTGGGCTTGAGTCCGCGCCGTGGAGAAAGGCCAGCCCACCGCTCTGACAAACAACCCCGGTGGCTTCCTGCAGGTTTTTAAGATGTGACTTTTAATGATCTAGGTAGTCAGTCTTCTTTTTGACGCAGGAAAGATGTTTGGGAATAACTTGCTTAGATTTTAAATCAATCAGAGACTCTTCCCGGCAAGGAGAGGTGGGTGTGCAGACCTGAGGATGCCCTGTGTGGGCGAAGCTTGCACTCAGGCCTATTTCTGGTGGGGCTGACAGGGTGGCGCTGGATTCTGCACCAGGCGCACACTCCCAAGCAATGCCCCTTGGGTTATAGGGTCCCCGGGGTCTTTGCCCCTTCAACGTGCACCTCTTGTGTTCCCACTGAGTACAAAGGTGAACGAAACACATCCTCCCTACTCTCAGGGAGCTCCAAATTTCAAGGGGGTGGCAGGTGACATTGCTGACAATTATAACACGGTGCAATGCGAGCTCTTGTGGGAGGGAAGGCAGAGGCTGCGGGAGAGCTGGGGACAGGCAATTAACACAGAGAGGCTGGATGGAGAGAGCCAAGGGTGGCTTCCTGGAGGGGAACACCAGCTAAGCCGAGAGAGCTCTGAAAGATGAAGAGCATAAGTTCCATAAAGAGACAGGGCGAAGAGGAAACGTGTGCGGTCTTAACCTGGGTGGTGATTACAGAGGTATCGCCATGTGCAAACCTCGAATTCTATAAAATGGAAAGGGTGCTCCAGGCACAGGGAACAGACACTGCAATGGCCTGGAGGTGAGACGAATATCCGGGCAGACTGTCCCTGCCCCTCTGGGTTCCCAGAACTCTGAGAGGCAATGAAACACAGTGAAGGCGCAGTGGTGGCAGGACAGTGAACTTGGGGATCCTGGGTCCCCTATTCCTCCACTTATGAGCTGCGGGATAGCAAGCAAGTTGCTTTACCCCTCTGAGCCTCAGTTTCCTGATCTGTGAAATGGTCATAGTACCACCTTCCCTGGAGGATTATTAGGAGCCCAGGAAAGTGCGTGCAGAGGCACCAAGCTGATTCTTCAAATAAGGGACCATCTTGGTCCTCAGAGGGGCAGGGGAAGCCTAGCAACCCTGTGGGCACAGCCTGTTCTCTGGCTGCTCTGGTCCCAGGCTCTTCCCTCTTCTCAGGGATGCCTCCCAAGGGTTCTTATAGGAAGACTCCACCCAGCCCACAGGATCCAGGCAGCTGACATTCCCATACCAAGTCAAGCACCGGGTGCATACAGATAGCATCTTGTTGAACGAGCACCCAGGTGGAGGCAATGACTCTCAGAGATGTCAAATCATCTGCGTAAGGTCATGCAGCTGTGAAGTGGGGCCAAGACTTAACTCTTACTTGTAGCTCAGAAGGACTGGAACCTATCAATGTGTTTAAAGCATGGCTGATAGCACTAAATAAACACTTGTGCTTGTTCTCAACACTTTACATGTGTTCACTCACTTAATCCTTCCTGACAACTCAGAGAAAGGTATCACTGCTATCCTGACTTCACAGTGGGTGAAACTGAGGCTCTCAGGCCATAAGTGCCTTGTCAGGGCTACATGCCTAGCAAGACCCCTTAACTCAGGCTCCTGTCCCAACCTGAGCCCTGACTATGTCCGTCTCCTCATCTCATACAAACCTCATCCATGGTCCTTGACCTGTTCCTGCCAAAGGCTTTTTTCATTTGCTGTGCCTTCTGCCCCAAATGCACTTCCCACTGGTCTTCATGCAGCTGGCTCCTTATTTGGGTCTGTTTTGTTATCACCTCCCCGGGGAAGCCCTCCTAGTCCACCCTAAAGAAATGTTTCCCTGCCCCTCCCCCAACTCTCATGCCATCCGATGGTATCTTGTTCACAGAATTTGTCACCTATGAGTTAATTTGTTTACACTATGTGTCTCGCTGGGTCTGAATGAGTGAAAGTGCTCAGACCATGCCAAACCTTTGCACAAGACCAGGGGGAACCTTCCAGCTATCTGAGGTTCAGAAAACAGAAGGCACTCATCTTCCTCCCTAGTCTGACCTCAGAACCCCTTCCCTGATCTTCTCTGTTTTCCCTCCCTCTCTGGGGTATGAAGTCTGAGTTCCGAGAAGCCCGGAGGGAAGCCACAACAGCCACATCTAGGAAAGCAGCAGAGCAAGGAACACTAGGCATCTATCATCCCTGTAGGAGGTTGGATCCAGGAAACTGACCAGATTCCCGGCATGCTCTGTAGCCCCATCACCTGTCAGACCCACAACCAGATGGAATTCCCCCAGACCGCCTGCAAGATGGTGCTGGTGGTGGCCAGCCCACCCGTCCTGCAGAGACCCCAGCTACAGAAAATCCTCACTTCTATCCATCCAAACTCAAGGCAGCCAGAGGGCGTTCAAGAAGGGGAAACTCATGAAAGTCAGGCAAAAGGAATCCTACCTCCTCTCTCTCTCCCATGAGCCTTAGGGTTGAACTAGACTTTATAAAAATTTTGAAGAGGTGAAATAGTCACACGTGGTTCAAAATGAAAACATAGAAAGGTGACAGTGAGGCTCCTCTCTTGCTCTGTCTCTCCCTCCCCACCCCCACCGAAGCTTGCCTGTGCCTTCTCCACACCTATCTTCTCTCTCTTCTAATAAACACTTAGTTACTTCACTAAAATAAAAAGTTTATAGTGAAAAGCTCACTGCTTTTCATCCCTACCAAATCCCCTAATTAGTATTCATTATTCTTACTTCCTTGATGCAAAGAAAACAGTTACAAAATAAACTCTTGCTCTCCCTCTTTAAAAAAAGGGGGGTCCATAATATATACACTGCACCACACCTTTTTTCCCCTCCAGTTGCAGATAGTTTTATGTTTCTACACAGGAAGGTGTCTACAAACATGTCTCTGTGTGTATGCCTGTGTATACAGACACCAGTTTTTAAAGGATTTCTGTAATAGTCATCCAGTTCTCCTAGAAAGAGATGCTAAGAGTGGGGGTCAGGAGAGGTCATTTTTCTGCTCACTTACAAATGCCTGGGTTGCTCCCTTCAGGTGATGGATCAACTGCGGCCGCTGACTCTCTGCACTAAACTCGAAGCAGGCACCAGGAGCCAGCCGCTCCCTGGAAACAACGTCTGAAGCTCCCATTTCTTGAGCACCTATCTACCAGATACTAGCAGAAATCCCATTCCAGAGAAGGAAACCAAAACTCAGAGAAGCAAAGTGACTAGCCCAAGGTCGCACAGCACGGAAGAGGTGCTGGAAGGGTTTACACCTGGCCCGCCCATTGCCAAAGTCAGTTTGCCCACTCACCTGGCCTCTCAAGGTCTTCAGTCCACACCCACACCCACGCTCCCTTCACAAAATGTAACAGAACCGAGCGCCCCGGGGTCAGAGCTCGGCTGGACTTGGGCTGACAGACGCTTCCGCCATCAGTTCGCTGCGGTCAGCTCCGCCAGGAGCCCGGCCCCCGGTGCGCCCTGCCCAGGGCGGATGCAGGGCGCGCAGCCTCTGCGGGGCCTGGGAGTCCGGGCGAGCTGGAGGAAGGTCGCCGGGCTCCAGCAAAGTGCTCTGCAGGCTCTGCCTCTCCTAATCCTCCCAGAAACCCAGGGAGGGTTACCCACCTGAACCCATTTTACAGACGGGAGGACGAAGGGAGGCGCAGATATCGGCTCACCTGCCTAAGGTCACACAGCAGGGAAGCGCAAAAGCTAGGCTCCCATCGACTTTAAAACTTTCCTCACCTGCTCATCGTGAATCCAAACGACTTTCAGGTGCGAGCCGCTCACAGCATCTGGGCATCCTCGAGTGCTTGCTTTCTCGTACCTGTGCGTTTGCCCAGCCCTCGGCTAGGAAACCGGGGCTCTGCTCCCTCCCCGGTCCACAGTCCTCAGGCCTGGGGGTTCCCATCCAACTCCGAAAGCCCGAGGCTGAGCGGCCGTGGCACTTACTCAGCATCACCGCAGCCCGCAAAGTGACCGGCGGGGACCCATTTGAAGGAGAGAGAGACTGAGGCTGAGAGAGGGCCAGCTATTAGCCCAAGGTCACACAGCTCGGCGGCGCGACGACTGAGCGGGCTGCTGTGGGCTGGAAACCCCCGTGGCAGCCGGCCGGCGGTCCCCGCCCCAACCACCGTGCCGGCCCCCCGCGGGATACTCACAGCCGGTCTTGCCCACGAGCTCCCGGACCTCCTCGGACGCGGAGTGGGCAGCACCCATGGTACCCGCGGCAGGTGGCCCTGGGGCGCTCGTTCCTCCCAGGCCCGCGGCTGGCGTCGGCTGCGCAGCGGCCGGTCCGGCCTCGGGTCCAACGCTGGCCGAGACGCCAGGACTGGTCTGAGCCGCGGGTTCCGCGTGGGGCGTGAGCGCAGCCTCTTATAGCGGCGGAGGGCGGAGCGCCACGGTCCTAGAGCGCGCCGGCTTCGCGCACTGCGGGGACTAGGGGAGCGCCCCGCCCAGGGCCGGAAACGACCGGGAGGAGGTGCAGAGGGAAGGAGAGGGGGACCCAGGAGCCCATAGCCCAGGTTCCCTAGTAACCCCAACGGGGCGCCGCTCTTCACA
>PVHT021183555.1:16444179-16654175 GCA_004024745.2 Catagonus wagneri
TATGGTGAAGCAATAAAGATAATATAAGGATCCATCTTGAATGTGCATGGGGGGGGGTTGCTTGGCTTATTCCAGGAAAGCCCAGCCTGAAGTGGTCACATCCAGGTACAAGACCGGCTCAGCCTAACTACACAGCCCAGTTGCTTAGAGTGAGGGCATCTTCCAACTTTAGGTTCAGGGAGCTCCCCCCAGATTCTGACTCAGGCAGGGCCCAGATGGCTGCATTTCAAACTGCCACAGAGAGCACAGGCCTCCTGGGAGAAGTTTTGCCTTAAGCTTGCTGAAGGAGTTGGGCTCTGTAGGCAGACTGGGTGACCCGGGCCAGTCCTGCCACCTGTCTAGCCATAATTCCTTCTCCCTAAGATTGGGATAATAATGGTTAATGAGTTGTCCATCAGAAGGGCCTGGCCAGGGACACAGTACAAGGCAGCTCCTGTGGAATCATGCCCACTTTACAGCAGAGGAATTGACTCTCAGAAGTGTCACATGGCCAGGGCAGGGATTCAAAGTCAACACTTGCCAGTGTCTCAAGCCCAGACCATTCTGCTTCATGGTGCTCGATGCTGTGGCCCTCAAGGGTTGGCATGAAATCAGGGTCTGACCTGGGTGCCAGGCTATGTTGAGAGTGCTGGGGTGGGGTGGGGGGCTTTGTGCCCACCTACATCCATGTCACAAGGGCTCTGGGGAGGGGGTGCTGAGAACAAGCTGCCCATCCCTGCAGACCACAGATCCAAGCTGAGGGTCATAGCCCTTTCCAGGGGGCAGGGGTGCTGTTCAGAGCCACCAGGGGGCCCCTGAAACCTGCCCAGCACAGTAGAGTCAGCCCCCTTCTGGCTGAAAATCCAGCTCCTCTTTATACTCTGTTAAGGAGCTGAGGCAGCACCTGGGATGTGCGCTTGCGGAGCTGGCTTGGGCAGTCCCGAGACCTAGCCACGCTGGGAAAATGCTGGCTGGGGGGGGCATCAGCTTGTCCAAGGGAAATGGGAAGCCGCCTGTGAGACTGCATTTCAGGTCAGAAGGAATCTGGAAACCCAGTCTGGATCAGAAAAGGGGTCCCCGTGCCCCTTGGGAATTACCCACAACTGCTTGATGCAATTTTGTTCCAACTTAAAATATCTGTTCCTGGAATTTTATTAAATTATCCAAGGATTAAATGATGGGGCTTTTTTCCTGGGAGATTGAAAATGATGTCATAACTGCATCTCCTGCCCCTTGGCACTGTGGCTCTCAGAGCTGGTACACGGCTGGTGGGCAGGGGTCAGAGCCCTGGGGCAGTGAAGGGGCACAGAGCTTCGCTCTGTCCCTCTGGGGATCACGGAGAGACCCCCAGTATATGGGGTGAGGGCGGTGGGCTTTACTCCACCATCTGTCTACCCGGTGAAACTTATCCCAGCCCCGATGGCTGCTGTCAGCTCCTGCTTTTCCCTTAGGCCTGGAAAACCCCTCCCCTCCCTCTTCCCATGGCCCCGTGTTCTTCGGATGTCAGTATAAACACCGCCTCCTTGGAGACTCCTTCTTAGGGCTCCCGTTCGCTCTCCCGGGTCTGCTGCCAAATAAGCCACCTTCAGCAGCCAGTGGGAGTGGAAGCCTGGGTGTGAGGACCACAGGGGAATTTATTACTGTGGATGGGGCTTGGAGGACTAATCAACAGGACTGCAAAATGTGGCAACAGGAATGCAAAATGTGGGGGCTTGCTCTTCATCCATGTCTTCATTGCACATTTACTGAGGGCCTGCCTAGGTCCCGGAGCCATAACCAGGAGTAAACAAGAGCCATATTTCTGCGCTTAAGAAGGTCCTGGAGGAGTTCCCGTTGTGGCTTAGTGGTAATGAACCCAACTAGTATCCATGAGGATGTGGGTTCAATCCCTGGCCTTGCTCAGTGGGTTAAGGATCCAGCAGTGGCTGTGGTGTAGGCTGCCAGCTGTAGCTCCGATTCGACCTTTAGCCTGGGAGCTTCCATGTGCCGCCCTAAAAAAGAGAAGCTCCTGGAGGACTGGGAGACAGACCCACAGGAGGTGACAAAGCAGCAAGGTAAATGAGGACCCGCAGAGATCTGGAATGTTCCAGCCAGAATGGAAAGACTGTGTTCACCCCTAAACTGAGCCCTGGGGAGTCCATGATTTGTCCCTAACTGTGGCCCCAAGGGGACACTCTGGAGGAAAACACTGGCTGGACAGAAGTATCAGTGAGGTTTGGGGTCCTTGCGGTCACCCAGTCTCCGCCTGGGCTTTGCCTCCTTCCCTGGCAATGATGCACACACACGGCAGGGATCTCTCCACACTAAGCGTGCTGTTGCCTGTTCCAGGACGTCAAGCCTTTAATTCAATCCTCCGAATGGCGTCAGAGCATGAAGGAGGCCTGGAGCGTTGCATGGGGTCTGGCCCGGCTGATTGGCTCTGTTGTCTGAGGCCCTGGAAGAGGGGACACCCGTGCGGTGCAGGATCTTTATCCTCCACCTCACACAGCGTGACCTTCAGAGAGCCGGGAAACACTTTAGTCACCAGACAATTGCCTCTCTTCTCCCAAAGGAGCTGATTAAAAACAGTGGCCACGGTGAGGATGGCGGGTACCTGTGAGGCCACAAAGGGCGGCTGAGCCCGGAGATGGTGGCCTGGTCTTCACTCGTGTCAGGGAAGCAGACTACCAAACCATGCTTGGGCAAGTGGCTTTGCCTCCCTGGGGCTCAGTTTCCCATCTGTAAAATGGGAACAATCACAGTGCCTTGTTCACAACTCCCGCGATGGTTAAATGTGGATTCATATATGTAAAGTGCTTAAAACAATGCCTGACAGAGGAAGCCCTATCCGGTGGGGAGCAGGTAAACAGACTCTGAGAAAGCAGAGCTCTACTTTGCAAATTGCCAGTTCCTGATTTCCGCGGTGCAAATACTCCCACCACAGTCAAATTCAAGCTCCAATAATTGAACAAGGGCTTGCAGAACTCCTGGATGTTTAACAATTTGTTCTTGCCAGCTGGTCTGAGACAACTCAGCACAGCACTACGCACTAAGCTGTTATGATTATTCATATGTTCATTTGCTCATTCATTCATTCATCCATTCACTGCTACTGAGTGTCGGGAATTCAGACACTGCAGTGCGGTAGTCAGTCTCTGCACTCAGAGGCTAGAAGGAAAGAGACAGGAACAGACCATCACTAATGGGCACACTTTGGGTACCAGCTGCTGCAGGAGCCTGGAGCAGGGCCCATGTCATTGATGGGAAAATCAAGGTGTTTGGAATGCATGCTGAGCCAGAATTAGAATATGCACCTATGAAGCTGGGTACGTGGCAGTTCCTATAACTCATCCACATCGCAGTCCTGTCCCCCCTAAATCACTTGGCCTGGGGGGACTCGAAGGCTTGGCGATACTCTGGGAGTAACAAGACACTTTTCTGAATTTTCGGACCCTAAGAAAGTTACAGGGAAAGTTACCCTCTTGACTTAGAGACGACCACACCTAAACCTCTTCAAACAAGTAAGGATTAGCGGTGCTCTCCTAAAATATGTTCAAGGAGGCCGGCTATACCAGTGTCTCGACTCAGAAACGGCTTTTCTCTTAAGCTTATTCGGGCTCCTGGATGCTGGTCTCACATGTCTTGATCCCTTGATCGTAGTGTGGAGCTGGAGAAGAATCGTCCCATTTGCATTTTGAATTCAAGTTGTCTATATTTTACACAATCCTTTCTCACCGGAGGCACCCCAGTCTTTGAAGGCAACCTGGGGCCACAGTGCGCTGGAGGAGATGGATCCAGATCGGAGTTGCATCCTGGCTCTGCCACTCCCGGGTTGTGTGGCCTTGGGTTGGTTCCATTGCTGCTCTGAGCCTTGATGTCTTCATCTGTATAATGGGTCACGATCCCATCTTTACAGAGAGGATTCAGCAAGGGTGAAACAGCTGTCAGAGAGCACACCCACCACAACTATTTATTCTCTCTCTCAGGGGAAAAAGATCCAGGACTTAAGAGCCTAGACAAATAAATAGAACACACACTGGGACCTTGGTCCAACCCCTGCTTATTAAATCATTTCCAGTCTTGGGAGGGGGAGCCTTCCCTTTGTTTTCTGAGAGCTTTCAATTCAACACTGAGTTGGAAAATCACGACATCTGAGTTGCCTGGGATGAGGGTCCTTTAAGCTCCCAGTGAGGTGCCCCCTGAGGACCCCCAACCTGGCTGCACGCCTGCCACTGTCTCCAGCATCTGTGTCCCAGCCCGGACCACAGAGGGACACAGCTTTATGGGAGGCAGCCTAAAAATAGGAGACGGGGCTCTTTGGGGAGGGCGGCTTGAGCATGTTGCTCTGTTATTTATATAATTCTATCTTTTTTTATTTTGGGGGCCGCACCCAGGGCATATGGAAGTTTCCAGTCTAGGGGTTGAATCGAAGTTACAGCTGCCGGCCTTCACCACAGCCACAGCAATGGGATCTGAGCCGTGTCTGTGACCTACACCACAGCTCATGGCAAAGCCAGATCCTCAACCCACTGAGCAGGTCCAGGGATCAAACCTGCGTCCTCATGGATAGTGGTCAGGTTCGTTACCACGGAGCCACAACGGGAACTCCTATTTATATAATTCTAAATAGTGACTGATTACTGGAGCTTTCAGGGGGCAGATGGAAGCTTGTCCCTGGATGGGCTTCAAACTCTGTATTGTTGTCAAAGAAACAAACACTCCAAAGAAGCAGAAAGGGGTGGTAGGGGCCCAAAATCTGTTTTAACTTTGCCATCCCTTTACATCGAGTGCTGGGGCAGGCTCTGCAGAAAGTAGGAGCTGGCGAAGGAGACAGTGGTAACCAGGCTGTGGAACACTCTGCTGGAACCTCTTCTCAGACATTAAGGCAACAGTCCTGGATGGGGGCTCCCCTGGGATTAGCTTTTTCTTTTTTGGATGCTCAGCAGCATGTGGAGTGCCGGGCCAGGGATGGGATCTGAGCCACAGTTGCAACCTATGCTGCAACTGCATCAAGGCTGGATCTTTAACCCACTGTGCCGGGCTGGGGATCGAACCTTCATCCTGGGGCTGCAGAGACGCCGCCGATTCCATTGTGCCACAGCAGGAACTCCTGGGGTTACTGTTATTTGCTCAGTGTCTGCCATGTGGGGAGAGGCATTCAATACCACTGAACAGAACTGTAAGGAAGGCAGAATAACAGCCCCCAAGGATGTCCACATCCTGATCCCGGGAACCGAGGAATATTACATGCAAGAGGGAATTAAGGTTGCAAATCAGATGACCTTGAGCTGGATTATCCGGGTGGGCCCAAGGTCATCACAAGGGTCCTTATACATGAAAGAGGAAGGCGGGGGGTTAAGGTCAAGAGTGATGTGACCTGATGTGAGAAAGACTCCACTGGGCCTTGTCAGCTTTGAATCGGGTGAAGGGGCCACAAGCCAAGGAGTGTGGGTGGCGTCTTAACAGCTGGGAGATGCGAGGAAACAGATTCTTCCCCAGAGTCTCCACGAAGGAACAGAGCACTGCTAACACCTTGCTTTTAGCCCAGTGAGGTCCATTCTGGACTCCTGGACCCCAGAACTTCAAGGTAACACACCTGCATTATTTTAAGCCACTAGGTTTGTGGGCACTTGTTGCAGCAGCCCCAGAAGACTAATACAGATGGGGTTTGTGCTTGCAAGAGCCCAGTGCTGTGGAAATGGCTTTGACCAGACTGTCTTCCTGGAGGGATGGTTCTTTAAGCTCTGTGTGCATGCACATCACCTGCGGTTCTCATCTAAAGTCAGACTCCTGGGCCCTTCTCCAGAGTTCTGACTCAGGAGGCCCAGGAATGCCTTAGAAATAAAAATTTTAGGTGATTCTGATGTAATTTTTAAAATAAGAGCTCTATTGAGATGATTCGCAGCTGAATTCATATACAACTCTCCCAGGTAGAATGCGCAATTCAGTGGTTTTCAGTATCTTCACAGAGTTGTGCCACCATTCCTACAATTTTAGAACATTTTCATCTCACAAAAAGAAATCACATATGCTTTACCTGTGACTGCTCAGTGACCCACTCTCTCTGCCGCCTACTAACCAGCTTTCTGTCTCTATGGATTTGCCTATTACGGATGCTTCATATAAAAGGAGTCACACACTATGGGACCTTTTGTGTCTGGCTTCTTTCACTTAGCGTGATGCTTTCAAGGTCCAAACACATCGTAGCACAAATCAGTACTTCATTCCTTTGAACTGCACAAGAATACTGCACGGCGTGGGGAGAACAGATTCTCTTTATCCGCCCACCCGCTGATGGACACAGAGGTAACAGCATGATTTTCCCAAAAGCACCTCCTGGAGCCACACAGCCAGGTGAGCGGTGATTGAGCGCTTTAGCATTCCCTTCTGCAGGTGTGGAAGGAGGCTCACAGGGGTTCAGATCACATGCTCACTCTCACCCAGTTTACTGGCGACAGAGCCCTGGCGGGTCCAAGCCCCCGACCCACCAACCAGTGACAGGTACCTCGTGGAGGTGTCTGCACTGAAGGTTACACAGCTGGCAGAAAGGAAGAAAACAGAAAACCCCCATCTTCCATCTGCTGAACCAGGCTGCCCCACGCTGGCTCTGCTACTAAGCAATGACCCAGGGGATCCCCTTTCCTGAGCACTAAGCACCTTCCGTGGTATGTCACCTTGTCGAACCCTAAGACAACATCATGGGACATGCGTATTCCACCCCAGCCCCGCCCCCACTATCAGCACAAGGAACGGGGGCTTAGAGAAACAATGCCTGGCTGCCACACGTTCTCAGATGGTTTTGTACCTCAAGGTCCTTGTGGACAAGGCAGACCCAGGAATCTGCCTTTTAAATAAGGGCCTGGGTAGCTTCTGACGCATCATCTGCCCCCCACACATGAAGAGACCATGCACCACCGCGAACATCTGGGGCACGTGAGGGGGCCGGGGTGCTCACAGGAGACTCCTTCAGCGACTCCCCGAAGTCCTTTCACAAAAGGTACGGCAGGCTGGTGCCCAGGGCTGTGCAGGGACCTGAGAGGCCCCTTTGGACGGAGCGGAGGTTTCCCACGGCCTCACTGTCCCCAGGCACCCGTGGGAACAGATTCCACACTTGGATGCCGGGAAGGAGACCCTCCCCTGCAGGCCACCTTGGTGCCCTTCCTCAGGCACAGACCAGAGGAAAGCTTGGTTCTAGCACATCCTCCACTATTAGGCGTTGTCCCCTCAGCCACCTGGCCTTCAGGCAGGCCCTGACCTCCAGCATGCCGGGAGGTGGCTGGGCTGGGACTGGATGCTGAGCTGGCCAACTCGGGGACCAGGAACTCACCAGCAGGGCAGTCCTGTGGCTGTGACCCTGCCAGACGCTCAGCTCCTCCCCGGCCAGGGGGTGGGAGCAGGGGGCAGGCTCTGCCAACTCCTCCCTGCTCCCCTCCCTCGTTCGCTCCTGGGTGGCTGCAAGTTCAAGTGGGACCCCCAGCGGAGTGCCTGCAAGGCAGGGCGCTAAATATATGTTGGGGGTTCAGAGTCGGCCTAGCCAATAATTTGGGGCTTATTTGGGTTGGGCTGCAGCAGGCAACCCCTACCCCCACCTGGGCCAGGCAGGCGGGCAGCGGGGAGCCGCCCCAGGCCGTGCTGACTCAGCGGCCGGCCGGGCGCGCCGCTCACTGGGCAGTCCTCCCCGCTCGGCCCTCTCTCGAAGCCCTCTCAGCGCTGCCTGCGGACAGCAGGGACCAGAGATGGGAACCAGAGCCGGCTCCATCCTTCATGCAGAAAGAAGGATGTGGATGTGAAGGAAAGAGGCCACTTCTTCCCAGCTGCTCTTTCAAGTCTCTTTAAGCAGAGGAAATGTCCCTTCTGCCAAAGAGACCCCAGGCTGGGGGTGGGAGAGAAAAGTGCTTTGGGGGCTTCCACGTGCCCCAACCGCATGTCAAACCAGGTGAAAATCCTGGGCGGGGTTTAGTGTTTTGACCTGGGGCCGCTGGGCGGATAAGCCTGAGGAGGGGGAGGAGACCCCGCCCCGACCCCCACTGCATCACAGGGGCTGAGCTGGTGGAGTCCAGCGGGGGGTTAAAGAGCCCCTCGGCATTGGCTAGCTCGACCTTCTCATTTTCACTGAGGAGGAAGCTCAGAGAGGTCAAGGTCGCGTAGCAAGGCTGGACGTGGCTGGGCCTAGAGCAGGTCCTGAGACTCAGAGCGGGGTCGGGGGAAGGCAGCGTGACTCTCCAGAGCTGGTCCTGGGGCCACTGCTGTCAGAGTCACCTGCGTTCTTGTAAGATGTGAGTTCCCACTGAGCGAAAATCGCAGGGTGACTTTTATGTGCTCTCAGATATGGGAGTTTCTGCTACAGAGGTTGCGAGTGGTACCAGAGATCTGGGTTCAGACCCTGTCTTTGGCCTTAGGCAACGACTTGGTCTCTAATCCTTGGTCTCCATCTTTATAACGGGTTCGTGAGACTTTTCCGGGAAAGACTTACGCGGTGCTGGTACGTGGAGGATGCTCCGTGACGGGCAGATGAGACTCTGGTCACCTGCTGGCTCAGGGCCAGCTGCTGTCCTGGCTGCGTCTTGGTGGGGACTGGGTGGAGGGCAGTGTCCTGCATCTGTTGACGTGCATGGGGGATGCTGTGCTCACCTGGTGATAAAGACGGCACTTTGGTAGCTGTCCTTGGCTTGTCCCCCAGGGCAGGTCTAAACCCCAAGGAGGGAGGGAGCACAGACAGAGCCCCGAGTCTCAAGCCCAGACACAAGATGTCACAGGGTGAAGGGAGGGCCTGTGGATTCCTGGGGAGAGGGAGGCAGGCACAGAGTGAACTCACCACCTTGGGGCCCCCTGGCTTGCTGGTCAGCAGGAACAGGAGAGTGCGTGCTGGGGAGGGAGTGCTGGTGGCTCAGATCCTGTGGTGTGCAAGCGGGGCTGAGTAGCCAGGACCCTCCAGAGGGGTGTGGTGAGGCCTGAGGGCTGGCTGACAGCAGAGGCCCCTGCCCGTCTCTGTCCCTGGTGTGTCTTCATGCCATGCAGCCTTTATTTCCTGTTCCGGAAAGTGCAACCATGAGACTCAGGGCTTCGGATCGGCTTCTTGACATTGAAAAGTCAAGAACAGGATTTTCTCGAGATATACAGATATAGATTGAGGTTTGGGTATATCTTTAGAAACAGCCACATGAGGCTACAGTCTCTTCGTGGAGGACTTGGGGACTGCAGGGCAGTCCTGGCTGCCAGGGAGGGAGCGGCCACGAGGTCAGGCACAGAATGAACCAGAGTAACTTTCTCAAACTTGGCTGTACATCTAAGCCATCCGGGGAGAGTTTAAAAACCCCCAATGCACAGACCACACCCAGGCCCCAATTAAATCAAAGGATTTTAATCCTCCAGGTGTGGTGCAACCACTATGGAAAACAGTATGGAGATTCCTCAGAAAACTCAAAATAGAATTACCATTTGATCCAGCAATCCCACTCCTGGGCATCTATCCAGAGGAAACCATGACTCGAAAAGACACATGCACTCCAGTGTGCATTGCAGCACTCTATGCAATAGCCAGGTCATGGAAACAACCTAAATGCCCATCGACAGAGAAGTGGATAGGGAAGATAGGGTACATACACACAATGGAATATTACTCAGCCATTAAAAGGAACGAATTACCAACATTTATAGCAACATGGATGGACCTAGAAATTATCACGCCAAGTGAAACCAGTCAGACAATTAGACAGAAACATCCAATGCTACCGCTTACATGTGGAAACTAAAAAGACACAGTGAACTTCTTTGCAGAACAGAGAATGACTCACAGACTTTGGAAAACCTTGGTTTTTCAAAAAAGACAGTCTGGGGGGTGGGGGGATGCACTGTGGGTTTGGGATACAAAATCTATCAAATTGACTTGTGATGATTTATGTACACCTATAATTGAAATGAAATCCATTAAGAAAAAAAAATCCTCCAGGTGATTCACTATCAAGTTTCAGGATCACTGTCTCCATCCTAGCTGCAGTTAGCCTCATCTGGGAGGTTTAAAGCCTGGACCCAGCTTCCCCACTGTGGCACAGTGAGTGCAGAATAAGACAGCAGTGGCTCAGGTCACAGGGGAGGTGCAGGGTCAAGCCCCAGCCCGGCGCAGGCGCAGTAGGTTAAAGGATCCAGCGTTGCCACTCAGTCCCTAGCCTGGGAACTTCCACTTGCAGCGGGTGAGAAAAAAAAGAAAAGAATCCCTTGAGGGGTTGGGCCCAGTTGCCGGTGTTTCTGAAAAGATGCCTCCATCTTGCTGTATAGCACAGGGAACTATATCTAATCACTTGTGATAATGTGAGAAAAAGAATATATATATATATATATATATATATGTATATAAAATTGCATCACTTTGCTGTATAGCAGAAATTGACAGAACATTGTAAATCACCTCTAACAGAAAAAATTAAAATCTTTAAAAAATTTATAAAAAAAAAGGAAAGAAAAGATGCCCCCGGGGTGGAGTATCACAAATTATATCACGGCCATGGTGTGATTCCTCTGCCACCTGGGTGCACAGGTGTGCCTGTGCTGCAGCATCTTCTTGGGGCATCCTGGTGCTGAGACCAGTTGCCTGGCAGCTGTGTGGAAAGACGTAGCTCATTAGACCCGCATCCCAGAGACCAGAGTGGCACATCAGCCTTGAGGGCTGCAATGCCAGTGCGTCTAGGGATGGCTCACAGGTGGCGCTGCAAGTCTCCAAGGCTGCCCGTGACCTCCCCTCTGCCTCTTCAACTCAGTGTTTGGGTCCTCACAGGGAGAGCCGCCCTCCAAAGGGACAATTTCAGTAAAGGAAGCATTATGAATGTGGGGAGAAGGTCAGTGTGACCTTGGGCAAGTCACTCTCTGGCTTTAGTGTTTCCTTTGCTTGTTTTTTTTAAGGATGGCAGTTTTCTGGCCTTCCTTGAAGAGGAAGCACGCTTCAGGCACTCTGAAAAAGTCAGATACAATGAGTTTTTAGAACATGATAGCTCCAGGAGTTACTGTGTGGTTCAGCAGGTTAAGGATCTGGCGTTGTCACTGCTGTGGCTCTGGTTACAGCTGTGCTGAGGGGTGGATCCCTGACCAGCCAACTTCTGCATGCTGCACACAAAAAAAGCAAAACAAAAAAAGCAAAACAAAAAAAGTGGATTGCTCCAGCTCCTCCTAGATGTCAGAAGGCAAAAATCTCACTGCAGAAAGGGGAAACTGAGCCTTGGGGGGCTAAGTCTCGTAGAGCCAGGGTACAAGGTCAACGTCACGCGCAGCCACAATTACCCTCAAAAATCCCCTAGTGACCATGGAGTTCGGTCCATATAGTTTTATGTACACAACCCTGTACAATATATACTAATATGCATAATATATTCGCCAGTAACATACTGTGTATGAGAGCTTGAGTATGTCAAGACATAATTTTAAAGAGTATTTTCCCCCCATTTAAACTGTTCCCTTTTCCCTTTCTCTTTCTTCTGCTTTCCTCCACCCCTCTAATCCTTCCCCTACAAGCTCGCAGCTCCTGGTGGAGAACCAGAACTGAACCTTAGTTTGACTTCATCTTTGTATTTAATCTCTCCCCAGAATTTATCACCTTCAGAAAAAGTCAGCAGTTAAACTGCCAGGGTTTTAAACAAGTTCCGCATTGGAGTTCTTCTTTCTTTAGATGGCAGGATTTCCCATAAAAAAAATCCCCCAGAGTGGGAGTTCCCTTCGTGGCTCAGCGGTTAACGAACGCTACTAGGATCCAGGAGGATGTAGGTTCGATCCCTGGCCTCGCTCTGTGGGTTAAGGTTCCGGCGTTGCTGTGAGCTGTGGTGTAGGCTGGCGACTACAGTTCCAATTCAACCCCTAGCCTGGGAACTTCCATGTGCCTCAGATGCAGCCCTAAAAAGACCCCAAAAAAAGAAAAAAAAAATCCCCCAGAGCCTCTGGCACAGGGGCCTGGGGTGGGGGCTGGGGTACTCAATTGTTAGAAGCCCCTCAGGTACCCACAAGGAAGGGGTGAACAGGATGCAAGCACCTAGACCCTCTCATTGCCCAGGAAGCATCTAAACCCAATGGCCAGGGACCAGCCCGCCCCCTCCCCTGCTGACTTCTGTCCCCATCCTATTGGTCAGGTGGCCGGCATTCAGCTAAGAGTAGAGTGATGAGATGGAGAAGTGGCAGATGAGAAACCCCACCTTGGGGGGGTGGAATCCCCCAGCCCCATTCCTACCCCTTCATCGAATTCCCCAGGCTCAGTGACCCCTCTCAGGGGGAAATGCGGGGACGCTGTACCGGCAGCTGGAGAAAACCTACATCTGCCCCAAGCTGCTGCTGCTCCGGCCTGTGAAGGAGGGGGCTGCTTTGCTCTGTCTGATGTCAGCCAGAAAGCATCTCCAGACAGGCCCCTGCAGCTATTCTTAGTCTGGAGAACACACCTCCGCCTGCTAGAAGGCTCTAGACTTCAGAAGGCTTTTTATAAATCACTCAGAAACTTGCAGCCTGCTGGTTAAGAACTTCTTTCTTATATGAAGGATGTCCAAAGCATCTCTGTGGTGGGCACAGCCTCCCTCCCCGGGAATCTTGTAGGTGCTGTCGCATTATCAGGAGCGATCACTTCCATTGCAGCCCTTCAACACTAACAGCGAACTGGGGGCGCGTTCTCTGTGTGAGGGATTTAGGAGGCAGGTATGATGCAGTGGTTACAGCGCAGTTGGGAGACCTAGGTTCAACTCCTGCCTCTGCCTCTTAGTGGTCATGTGACCATGAGGGACTCACGTTTTTCTTTTTAGGTTCACATCCACTGCATATAGGAGGTTCCCAGGTTAGGGGTCCAATCAGAGCCACAGTTGCCAGCCTATGCCACAGCCACATCAGATCCAAGCCGCGTCTATGACCTACACCACAGCTCATGGCAACACCGGATCCTTAACCCACTGAGTGAGGCCACGGATCAAACCTGAAACCTTGTGGTTCTGTCAGATTCGTTTCCACTGAGCCACTGCGGGAACTCCTCACTTTGCTTTTCTTTGCCTCCAGGTAACTGGGATAACCATAGCTGCCCAGACGCTAGGCCACTGTGAAAGGTGCCTAGACCTTAAACACTGAGTCTTGGAGCAGCATGGGTGAGCCCTCCCGGGGCTGTGCTTCTCCCGATTCGGGGATGAGAAAACATGCTCTGGGGAAGTCGTCTCTCCATCCACCCATGGGAAACGGAGACCCACGACTCCAGGTTAAAGGGGCAGCCCACATTGGTTACAACAGAAGCCACACTTGAACCTGGGTCTGGTCCACTGCAAAGTATGGTCAGTTATGAAGCTCTGCTGCCCCCTAGGGCATGGGGGTGGAAATCAAACACCACTGAGACTAGTGGGGCTCCCTGCATCTCTGAACCTGCCACCAACCGAAAATCAGCCCCACTCCATTCTCCCAGCGAGCCATCCTTCTCTACCCTCTTGAGATCTGGGGCAACTCAGTACCCCGTCGCTGAGCCTCAGTTTCTTCAGCTGTCAAGTGGGTTGGTAATAATAGCATCCACTCTGCAGAGTAGCAAGAGGATTAAATGACCTGGCTTTTTTAAAGGCATGGTCCCCCACCTTCTCCTACTGGCCCATCTTCACCCCCCTGGATGAGGCAGCTCCCCTGTAAGATCAACGTCTCCTAGACGTGGCAAGGCTGGGAAGGCGCCCATCTTTTCCTGGCTGTCCCTCCAGACCTCTCGGGGTGTCAGCTTAGGCACAGATCCTCTGGGGACTTGTGCTGGTTGTTTGGTTGAAAATGGCTCCCTGGGTGGACACTGAGGCTCTGTTGATGTCCTCGCTGGGTACAGGTGTCAAGGAGGATGGGGATGACGCTGGCCTCCACCTGCTTCTCCACCTGCCCCCACAGGCATTGCGCCATCTGGACATTCGATCCAGGCATTTCCCACCTTTTTTCACATCTGCAGGGGAACACCACACTCGGCTGAGCTCACTGCAGGGCCGAGCACCACTGGCCGGCGCCAGAAGGGAGGAGGTGAGAAAGCCAGGGCATAGCCTTTTCTCGGCCCCTCCAGTCCCGTCGTTCCTGGTTATCAAGGGGGCTCCTCGCTCCACTCTGGCTTCACTTTGCCCCCCCCCCCGAGGTGATGGAAGAGCACCTCAAATGGGATGCGCTCAGCAGGGGGTGGGGGTGCGGAAACAGTGTGCCAGCTACTAGTTTATTTATCAGCAAGCATGGATTCCTCACATCTCGCAAGTTTTCCTTCCCCTGTTGGCACATTCTCCAAAAACCAATCCTAGATTCCCCTTTCTGGAAAGTCCTTCTCTGCTGTCCTCAACTTGAACCGCTCACTTCCCTTTCTGGAATGCTACAGAGTAAGAGGAACAGGAAGTCAGTGGGGTGCACTGAAAATTCTCCAGAAGAGTCCTGCGCCTGGCAGGTGGGAAGAGTTCAGCAAGGAAGGAAGCAGAGCAGACATGCGACATGGTTCAGTGTGTAGCTCGGAGACTCCAGTTGGGGACGAATTAGGGTATCTGTCATCCGATCCAGGGAACCCGTGTGGAGGGTGACGAGGAATCTTCCATCAGCAGAATGACTACCATCAGGGTTCAGCTGAGGTCCCTGGAAAAATCAATTCCTCCTTCCTGGCCAAAGAGCAATCTGCAGGGTTCTGTACTTGGTGGGGAGCAAGGACTTGCTTGGCACAATACTCACCCCCGAAGAGCTTTTAGTACAATGATGATGAAGGAAAGCAAAGTCATGGTTTTTTTTTTTTTTTTAATTTGTCTTGATCCTGTATTATCTTGGAAAGCAATCCATGCATATTTTGTATTTAAAGTCTTTGAAATGTTTACAAGAATCTGAAATCATCTAAGAGAAAGGCTTCGTGATTCCAACTGTACATGACCCGGGCGATCAATGATTGATATTTTTTTTCCAATTGTGGTAAAATACACATAACATAAAACTGATCATCTTACCCATTTTCAAATGTACTGCTCGGTGTGGTTAAGGGCATTTACGTTGTTGATTGGATAGATTTTTACCTTGGAAGTTATCAGAGGATTTTACTGTGTCTGCAAATGGTAGGCTACTGTTGCAGAGAAGTTAAGGCTGGCCATATTTAAAAGTTCCACTTGGTAGATGCATATGACTTCATGGTGTACTTGGGAATGTTTTGAAAAGTGCTTAAGAAGTCAAATGTCTTAAATTGGCTGATGCACTTCAAGTACTTAAGGGAATTTAATTAAGTGTTTTTATAAAAGCCAAAGTGATTGTAAAGTAAGTCACTTTATAAGCAAAATAGTAAGATCCAGAAATTCTACACGAAATCTTAGAGAACAAATTTCAAATTTGTGTCGGTAATAAGTAGAATATTAATTGGAAAAAACAAAAACAAAGAGTTCCCTGAGTAATCCTTGATAAAAGCTGTTCAGGCAGCCAAAAACCCTTGCTGACAAATAAATGTCTTATAGTCTCCACACTATTTGTACTTAAAAGCCTTAAAATGCCTCATGACCTCAGCGGGTCCCAGACTCAACGGGGGTCAGAAGCCTGGAGGTCTTGTTCAAACATGGATCACCCGCTCCACCCCAGAGATGGGTCTAGGGGACCAAGATCCTGCCTTTCTAACAAGTTCCCAGGTGACACTGATGCTGGGGTACCAGGGACCAGACTTTGGAACCTGCTGTACTAGAGCCACACACACAGGCCAAGTATCCTCATTGTCAGCTGCATGGCCTTCTGCCATTCTTTGGGCCTAACCCCCTGGCTCCAACATGAGAGTAACACCAGGGCACATACCTTGTGTGGTTGCTGTGAGGGTCAGAGTGATGAGCGGGCAGGCCTGGCACACAGTGGGCAGAGATGACTGTATCAACAATGCACAACTTGGCCTTGCAGCCTGGGTGCTTTTTTAAGGCCTCTATCCTCCCAGCATATGGCTCGTGCATATAGTAGGTGCTCAAGAAATCCTGATGGCAATAACGCAAACTGCCCCTTCCAAAGTACTGCAGACAATCAGGTTGGTTAAAGGGGCCAGGCTTGTTACAACTCCAGGAGGCCTCACTAGGAGCCCCTGGGTCTGGGGGTTTGCCTTCTCCACGAGGGGGGAGGGGACTGAAGATGCCCAGTGGCAGGGGCCACAAGGCTGTCTTGTTTGTGCTGCTGGTGCCCAGCTGTGGCTTGGAGGGACGTGAGATGCTCTCTGTTGGATGCTGAGTGAAATGAGAGGCAATGAAGGATCCAGAGCAGAGGTGCTGGCGGGTTCAGAGCATGAGCCCACCACAGGATGGGGGTTAGACACACCGCGGAGGCTGGGAGTGCGTGGTCAGTGCCATGGGACACAGGTACTCACCGGCCAGAGAGCACAACGGCAAGTGAGCTCTCAGGTTTTCTCCCCTGACTGTTCTTGGGTGAGAAGGTTTGGTCATCTTGCCCTTCACACATGCCACACTCATCCAGCTAGTTTCTGGCTCTGAAATGCAGAAGGGGCCTGGGCTTCTCTAAGACTGAGGGGAGGAGACCAGAAGATGCTTCCCAGCTGGGGCTCCTCAGCATCCCCAGCTCCCCGGTACCTAGGTTTTCACCACAAAATTTGCTTGCGAGAGACTCAAGATTGGGAGCCACAGCAGGAGGAAAGGTATTAAGCTGCCTTCTCTTAGTGCTAAGGAGTGTTTATGTAGATGATGATTTAATGAGAGAGCATTATTTAGGTTATTTGGGATGTTAGACTGTTAGTGAAGAATCCTTGGTATAAACATCACAGACAGGTATTCTCCCTTTTATCAAGTTAGAGATAAGCCTTTCCAAGCTGATTCCATGCTGATACGGAAGCTTAGTAAAGCTGACATCTGGGATGGCATTTCTGTAATTTTTTAGGCTTCCTTCTCTTGGCTGCAATGTATCTGCAGCAGCACCAGGCATCACATCCTCTCCATAGTATTCAGGATTCAGAGCTGAGTAACAGCAAAAGAGACTGGCCCGCTAAGCCCAAGATACTTACTATCTGACTCTTTATAGAAAAAGTTTGTCAATCACTACCTTACTGTGCTAAGTCCCACTATTTAAAAGACAGGGGGGGACCTGCCCTCAGGTTGGCAATAATCTGACTGGGAAGAGGACATGCACAAAAAGAGAAAACAGACACACACCCCTGGCAAGAGTCTCTATGTCTGGAACAGTTTGGAGGGCAACTCTTGAAATAGATGGCTACTTCCCTCTTCCTTCTAAAATTTTTTCTTCTATCCAATACTGCCTGTTTTCAAGACATCCTCCAATGAGTTTAGCAAATGCCAGGTGTGGGAAGCATACATATCACAGTGATCCAGCCCCTGGGTCTACCCGTAAGTTGCTCTAAGCGTTTGGGAGACACAGACAGGAAATGAAAATTCAGAGCAGCAAGTGCCCTGATAGTGTTGAGCTTCAGATGCTAAGGGAGTGGGGTCAAGCTGAAGAAAGTGAGAAAGTTGAAGCTGCCGAGGGCAGTGCCTCAATGTTGCAGGTATGTTATTCCCTGAAGGGGAACAGCCCACACAGTGGCTCAGAGGCCGGTGTGAGTGGAGCCATCAGGGAGCCTGTGATTCTGGGCTGATACAGTCCGCGTGCTGGAGGGTGGAAAGCCACCTTCAGGTGTTTGGGCTTTATCCTTGCAGCTTCCATCAAGCAAGGCAGTAACTGGAAGAGATACATACTTTAGAAGGATCAGGTTGCATGCATTGAACTTCCAAGGCAGGAGGCAATGGTGGTTGGACCAGTTGGAGGTGGGATGTACCTAGGTCCATGTGGTCCCCTCGGCAGGACCTGGTGATGCATGAAACATGAGGAGTGAAAGAAGGAGTGACGAGCCCTTTCCATTTCTGGACTTGGCAGAAACCTGCCAAAAGGGCGCTGGTCTGCATTTTCCTGAAGACACGTCCCCAGCACAGGGTGGGAGGCCACAGAGCCGATTTCCCTCCTAAGACCCCTCTGATTTACCCAGCGAGTCTCTGTCTCCTGGTGACTGACAGCCACGGATGGGGAGATGGCAGGGCGTTCCTGACACCTGGAGGGTCCTGGTCCATGGGGACTGTGGGAGTGAGGAACTGTGTCCTTGTTTTCTGAGTCACTTACTGGAGCCGAGGAAGACCAGGTTTGCTTGGCAAACACTACACCAGTATTTCGGAAGGCAGGATGCTGCTCTTCTGGGACTTTTCCCAGCCCGTTGTGGTTGTGTTCTTGTGGATTGGTGGCACATTCCACAAGGCAGTGATGCTTGACCAAAACCTCACACTGGGCCCTCTGAAACCCACCATCCCTGGGCCACTGAAAGGGAGGGGCATTTTCACTTAAATAAAACCACGGCAGAGAGGCAGTTTCTCCAGGAGGGCAGGCAGGCCCCCGGCAGATGCAAGGTTTCCGAAGGTGGGGAGAGAAGCAGATCGCGGAAAGAACTCCCAGTCAGGAGGTGGAGTGGGTGTGCGCGAAACTCCCCCAGCTTTCAATCTGTGCGGCTCAGTGAGAGAGATGACACAAGTAGTAAAACAAGCTGGGAACAGATTTTGCTTCCTTCTGAGTCATCCGGGGAAGGAAAACCGAAAATTACCAGTCTCTTGCTCTCTCCCTCTTTCCCAAATGGGAACACGAGTTTCTCCAAGGGGACGGTGGCACCTGGGGTGTGCGACCAGCTGGCAGGAGGCTCCCTGGGCCATCCTGTGGGGCTGGCCCGGTTGTGGTCCTGGCTCTCTCCGTCTCCTCCTGACAGGACGCACAGCACTGGAGCTTAATGAGCTCAAAGGCTAGCGATGTAGTTTGCTTTGGGGAGCTGGGCAGCCTGACCGAGGGTGGCAGGCCGAATGCACCTTGCCCAAACAGTGACACCCAAGAGTCTGTCACTCTCCCAGAGGAAACGACAAAACATTTGCTCCAGCCCCACCCCCCCACCCCATTCTAGAACCATCTTGTTAGGTTTGCCAAGCGAGGAACGTGCAAGGCCTAGCTGGTAAAGCGAGTGATTTATTAAGGCATCAGAAGGCGTGGGCTGAGCTCAAGGTGGCGCCAGCCCCGACTGTGAGAGGATGCTAGGCTTACAGAGGACCTGAGGCTGGAGTTCACGGCAGCAGCTGTGGCAGGAACAACGATGAGGGAGGAGGCCAAGGTCGGAGGTAGGTGAGGAAGGGCATATGGTCGAGTCCTGGGTCAGAGGGCAGTTAATCCTTGCAGGTGGTTAATCTATGCGCCACATTCCGGGAGAGCGTGTATGTAGATCTTGTGCTGGGCTGTACCCACGTCCGCAGCAGGTCTCCAGGGTGAACGGTCACATTTCGGGGGTGGGGGTGGGGGTCTGTCTCCATCCTCCTGGGAACCTATCACATCTGTTTGTCTCTTTCACCACAGGCAGGATGCGGCTGGGAGGGAGACTGCGGCCTTCTCTGCTACAGGGCTCACTGTGGGGGCCCCGCTGCCCACCTCAGCCCAGGAGCCAGCCCTCTGCCCCCTCTTACCTCATCCCGCTGGCTCCACGCACAGGACAAAATCAAATTAGATCAGGCAACAAATGATAAACGGTGCTTGGATGATTTCTAATTAAAAGGTGGAAGAAAACACACATGGAGGAAATTTAGCTGTTGATAATTAACAGGCCCATGTAAATGTGTGACCCCCGTCACGGTCCTGAGAAACCAAGGCATCAACCGGCGGCCCCCTGAACACCTTTGGCTGGCAGCTGCTAATCCCTGGAAAGGCGCACACAGAAATCACACTTTGGCAGGAGGGTGAGTCTATCCTGACTTTCACTAACCCCTCCAACCTATTGTCACTGAAACGGCCACAAGCGGGTCACTGAAAGCCGGGTCTCCAGAAGGGGGCTGCCTCGTTCTGTTTCCGAGAGGATAAGGAGTGAAGCTCCACCAGCAGAGTTATTATCCTAGTTGGGGCGTCTCACCGCAAAAATACCCTAGACTGGGTGTTTTAAACAACAAGTACTTACTTCTCACAGTTCTGGTGGCTGGGAAGACCAAGATCAAGGTGCTGGCAGGTTTGGTGTCTGGTGAAGGGCACATTTCCTGGCTTGTGGATGGTGAGCTTCTCGTGGCGTCCTTACCGGTGGAGGAGGCGAGGCAGCGTGCGGAGCTCCCTTTTTATACAGGCACTAACCCACTAACCCTATCGCGAGGGCTCCACCCGGTGACCTAATCACCTTCCAAAGGCCCCGCCTCCTGATAACTTCATGCGGATATTAGGTTTCAACATATAAATGGGGAGACAAACGTTCAGTCTGTAGCAGTTGTGAAGAGCAGCTCGGGTTTGGAGTCAGGCAGAGTGAAGGCGAGCAGGACGCTGGGTACCAAAGCCTTGCTCCCCTACTTCTTGTTTTTAGCAAAGAGGCCTCATTCAGCCTCTGTGACCTTCCCTGAGTTCCAAAGGGCAGGTTCAAACAGTTGCTAATCAGGGAAGGGAGGGGATGCAGAGACCAGGGAGGGGCAGCCAGGAGACAGCAGGGCAGCCTTGGGGCAGGGTCCTGGTTCTCTGCACAAAACAATATCTTTGAGCTCTTCTGCAGAACTAAAACTCCAACAGATGGAAGACTTCTGGGATGAAGCCTTCTTCATTCCAGGACCCCCAGAACCAGTCCCAGGGCCACTAAACACCAGCTCTGAAGAAGAGAACAAGCTTGCATCAACCCTGATATCCCTGTCTGTGGCCCTATTCTCCACTCCCAAACTATAAAACCACTTCCTGTTCTCTCCCAAAGGAGGGCACAGTCTTTAGGGCATTAGCCTGCTGTCCCCTCCTTTGCCTGGCAAAGCAATAAAGCTATTTCTTTCTCTCCTTTGCCCACATCTCTGTCTCCGTGTTTCTATTCAGCACCGGTGGACACAGGCTAATTTCGGCAACAAGAGTTGGGTTGGAATCTGGGCCCCATTTCTTAGTTGCTGTGTAATCATGGGCAAGTTACTCAACTTCTCTGAGCCTTACTTTCCTCATGTGTAAAACTGGGAACGCTCCAGGTACCCCCAGAGTTGTCACAGAATAAAGGCTTGGGAGTGTGTGAGCTGTGACAACAGCACAGAATGTTTGTGCTTTTTGGTAGACTGTCATGTCCCAGGAAAGCAAAGTGACTTCATGTAACATTCTAGAAGCATTTGTCTGGCTCTTCTGTGTCAGTCCTTGGGGACACAGACAGACATAGGTGTGAACGCCAACCTTGGAAGGTCAACAAAAAAGACAAGTTCCTTGCAAAGTGGAAGGAAAGTCTGCCTTGCTGCACTGGGAATGGAGGGTGCCAGCCAGCCTGTGGCATGTCAGCTTCTACTCCCATTGTGGCCAAACAGCCACGACGCTACACCTGCAGCCGCCTCAGGGGTCAGTCATCTGTAACCGGGGTATCTGGGCTTGAGAGAAGAGCCCCACTTGGTTCTAAGGCCCGGCTGGCTAGACCTCCCACATTAGGAGCTCCAGGTCCTGAAGGCAGAGGGCCAGTGGCCTCGCCAGCATGGAGCACCTTGGCCCCAGGTGCTGACAGCCAACTGGGTTCGGTTACCAAGCAGGACCCTAGGGAGCCCTCCCGGGACAGACACCTCCCCCACGTCCTCTGTGGCTCCTCTCTGAGGCACTGAGGGAACAGCATCTGAGGAACATTCCTGGAGTTTTTTCACAGTGGCTAAAACCCCCACCAAATAGAAGACTAACTGCTTGAAGACCATGAGCTTGGAGCCCCCAGGCCTCCTGAAGCCTAAAGATTGAACAAGTTAATCCCTGTGACACGGCCCTGTTACCTCACCATCAGCCAATCAGAGGACTGTGTACCAGCTGAGAGCGCACTCAGAGATGCCCCTTCCTCACCTGGCCTTTAAAAATGCTTTCCCAGGGAGTTCCCCTTGTGGCTCAGCAGATTAAGGGTCCAACGTTGCCTCCCTGAGCATGCGGGTTCAATCCCTGGCCGTGTTCAGTCGGTTAAGGATCTGGCGTTGCCACAAGCTGTGGTGTAGGTCACAAATGCGGCTCCGATCTGGTGTTGCCATGGCTGTGGTGTAGGCCTGCAACTGCAGCTCTGATTTGACCCCCGTCCCAGGAATTTCCATAGGCCACAGGTGCGGCCATAAAAAATAAAATTAAAAATAAAACTAAAAAACGCTTCAAAGAAGCGCTTTCTTGAACCCCATCATGAGTATCAGCTTTCCTGAACTCCTGGCTTGGCACCTTACAATAAATGCTAAAAACAAAAACCCTGTGAGTCTGGAAATGGAGGAGTGGAGACGTATTAAATAACATTAAAGTCGGGGGATGATGGAAGATGGAAGTGGTTGAAATAGAAACAGCCATCAGCAGAGCTGCACACTGGCTCTGCACCCTGGGTGGGCTGGAAGGTAGAAACTTAAAGCACAGGGGGGTAAGGAGGTGAGAGTGTGAACATTCTGATGCATCAGCATCAATTCACACCGTGAGGCAGGCTCAGAAGAAAACCCTTGTGTTTTCTGCAGACGCAAACAGTATTGCTGAGAACAATCCTAGCCCACCCAGAAATAAAGCACAGCCCCCAGACCAACCTTATTTGGGTTATTCTCATACCTCAGCACAAATCCTTTTCTTAGCCAACATGGTAGAATGAATTAGCACGTTAGACGTAACCAATTGAAAAACCAGGGAACCACAGATTGTGGTTAATCCCAAATAATGAGGGATGATCTATTAGCAAGATATTTTCTGAAATCAAGTCCAAAGGCTCAGGTTATAGACCCTGCTCTGAGATCCTCGCCAGATCAATTCACTTTAAGCTCCACGGGCCTCGTTATTTCTCTTTGTAAAATATCCGGAACCAGGGCTGATCATTTAGGGGCCCTTTAGCTTTCAAATACTCTGTGGAAACAATTTAGAAAACAGTCTCTCACAAAGGCGGCTGTTACCCAGAAAGTCTTATGGCTGCACTTTTAAAAAAATCCTACTTTGGGGAGGTCATATTGTGGCTCAGTGGAAATGAACTCGACTAGTATCCATGAGGATGTGGGTTCGATCACTGGCCTCGCTCAGTGGGTAAAGGATCCGGTGTTGCCAAGAGCTGTGGTGTAGGTCGAGATGCAACTCAGATCCAGCGTTGCTGTGGCTGTCATATAGGCTGGCAGCTGCAGCTCTGATTCAACTCCTAGACTGGGAACTTCCATATGCCATAGGTAGCAGCCCTAAGGGAAAAAAAAAAAAATCTTACTTTTGAGGTTCTCACTGTGGCACAGTGGGTTAAGAATTCGACTGCAGCTCCTTGTGTTGGGTTCAATCTCTAGCCTGGGTTAAAGGATCTGGTATTGCCACACCTGCAGCTCAGATTCAATCCCTGGCCCTGGGAACTTCCATATGCCACGAGTGCAGCCATAAAAAAAAAAGAAAGAAAGAAATCCTACTTTTATAAGAGGCAAATAATTCTCAAATTAATCAGAGTATTTGGTTTTTAAGGAACAGTTTCTAGGTTCTGTTTAAGAGAAATGTCTAGAATAGACAAAGCCATCGAGGTAGCAAGCAAATTGGGGCAGTACGGGGAGACGGGAAATGGGGAATGACCGCTTCACGGGGACAGGGCTTTATTTGGAGGCAGTAAACTCTTTTCATCTAGATAAAGGTGGTGGATGCCCAGTATTGTGAATGTGCTAAATGCCATTGATAGAACACTCTGAATTTTCTATTATGGGACCTTCACCTCAATTTTTTAAAAAAACCGGTCAAAACAGGAGTTTCCATTGTGGCTCAGTGGAAACAAATCTGACTAGCATTCATGAGGATGCAGGTTCCATCCCTGGCCTCGCTCAGTGGTTTAAGGATCCGGTGTTGCCGTGAGCTGTGGTGTAGGTCGCAGACGCGGCTTAGATCCCGCGTTGCTGTGGCTGTGGTGTAGGCCAGCGACTACAGCTCCAGTTCAGCCCCTGGCTGGGAACCTCCATATGCCATGGGGGTGGCCCTGAAAGGCAAAAATAAATCAATAAGTTAAAAAAAAATGAAAAAGGTCAAAACAATTTCAAGGGGTGAAGGAAAATTGGGAAAAAACTATCTAAAAAGGGTCCTGGAGTGGCAGGGATTACTGGAAAAAAGGTTGGGAAGGATTAGGGCAGAGGCTGCTAAGAGACGCTGCAGGGGAAGCCTTCTGCACAGCGACAGCCATGACCAAGAACAGCAGCACAGCATGAATGGTGGGTTACGACCTCGAGAAGACGGTGTCCTGGAGACGGAAGAATAAGAACTCTCATTCAAAGTGCAGTCTAACTTCCCCCAGATTCAACAGCTTGAAAAAGAACATTTCCATTAAGAATTGCCTTTTTTTTTTTTTAATGGCCAAACCCGTGGCATATGGAGGTTCCCCAGCCAGTGACTGAATCCGAGAGGCAGCTATGACCTATGCTTCAGCTGCAGCAATGCTGGATCCTTTAGCCCAGTGCACGGGTCCAGGGACTGAACCAGCGCCTCCACAGCGGCCTGAGCCCCTGCAGTCAGATTCCTAACCCACCGCACCATAGTGGGAACTCCGAGAATTCTGTCATTTTAAGAGAAGTAGATGGAAATTCTATATAACCATTCAAGGATTCTATAATGAACTGGATGTGTGACTGGGTCACCTTGCTGTGCAGCAGAAAATTGACAGAACACTGTAAATCAGCTATAAAGGAAAAAATAAAAATCATTATATAAAACAAATATATATAATGAACTGGAATTCTCCTCCAAATTTTTCTTTATTTTGTACAACTTCTTTTCCTAAGTTTACTAAACAACTTGCTTTGGCTCTGTCTACTCCTCAGAAGTCTTGATATCATTGTCCTCAGTTGGTTTTTTTTGGCACAGCCAAACAGGAAATAGAGCTTCCTATGGAAAAAATAAGCCCACTTTGAACTTAAAAACAAAACTGAAAAATCCCTTGAAAGAACTGAGGTGCCAAAGACCTAACCTATAGCTTAGCAGTCAGCCTGTCAGTTGGGTGGCTAGCTGGCATGTTGGGGGTGACACTTCATTAAATTTCTGTGAATAATTTGCAAGGTGGAGCTACTGGCGCTGTAGCGAGTCTTGGGGACGTTGTCAAAGAGAATATAGAATGTAGGTTGCTCTTTGCTGCTGACAGCAAGGAACAATGAGAGAGAGGAATGCCCTGGCAAAAACGTGCTGGTTTAGAACAAAAACAGAGTGGGAAAACCCAGGCTTCCTCTGTTGGGAACGGCACTGCTTCTGACACCACAGTGTGAGGATGGAAATCACTTTGAGCCACGATGGTCTGTTACACACTTGCCCATTAAAGGCAGCGACTCAGCCTTGGCTAATATCCGACCGAGTGAGGCGGCTGCCACTAGGTCAGGAAGAAGGGACAGGCACAAGGCAGAGAAGCCAGGAAATAAAGTGGACTTGAAAGTTCTAGAAAAGGACTCTGGGGACGATTAACGGCACAGGTAGCATGCTAAGTTTTTGAGGGAATTGTTGCCAGAGGAATCAAAAGCTTATAAAAATAAATCTTGGACTCGGACTGTGAAAGCTACATGGCATGTGGGGAGGGTGTGCCCCCAGCACCCACTCGTGATGTGGCCCCAGAAGGCAGGGGAGCAGTGGATGAGGGAATCCCTTCCAGAAAGCACCATCACACCCCGCCCACACGCCCTACAGGTAGGGGTCTCCAGGACACCCACCGGCCCAGTGGCATTTCATCACTGTCAGAGCTCAGGACCTAAAACACTCCAGTAGGATTTTTACCTGCAGTTGTCCTGTCCTCGCTTCACTGGCAAATGGGAATTGGGAGGAGGTATGGGAGGGGAGCAGATCACTTTTTAGATTTTGGGGTCTGGGCTCCTGGGGAGCCACGATGGACTGACGGGGAGGATGGCCCAGCTCTGGAGAGAACTGAGCTCTAGGCAGGACACAGGAAGCAGATGAGAGGCACAGACAAGGCGGAGCCCCCACCCCTTTCACTGTCCCCGCCTCGCACAAAGGAGACCATAGCCCAGCCTCCTTTGGAGTTAGGTTGTGGGTCTGCGACTTTAGTTCTGGCTACTGAGGCATAAGTAACGGGCCATCTGTCGCAGGGAATATGGATCTGGGACGGCAGCGTGGCCTGCAAGAACCCCTACTGCTGGGGTGTCACGCTGTGGCGGGAGCCAGCAAGGCACCCTGGTGTCTGCAGCGAAGGGCACACCCAGAGCCACAGCTGCTGGCCACCCCCTTTTCCATTCTGTTCCCCCCGGGTAGGGGGGTGAGTGCAAGTAGGAAGGGCCACTCCCAGCCTTGGCTCAAGAACCCTCCCAGCTGAATGGCAGATGGGCCAGGGTGCTCTGGAGAGTAGGTGGGCCTGGGTCTCCGGGTGACTGCACGAGGGCCAGCCGCCAACCCACTCCCCTGCCCATTGTCACGAGAGCAAGAAAGTTCTTCTGCATTCAGGCCATCGTGTATTTTTGGGTCTATTTATTACAGAACTAGCATTACCCTAATACAATCATTGCTAAATGGCCAGAATACATTTCTTCTGTAATTGCACATCGATTTTATTCACGGAAGAAGGAATGTTCTTTTCTCTCAAGACTCTTAAATTCTCAGAACCGAAACGTGGGAAGGGAAGGTTGCGGCGAGGCAAAGGGTAAGAACATCTGCGAGGTAGTTGCTGAGGTTGTCGGCAGTGTGGTTGCGGGGACTGGAGCTCGGAGGTCGGATCCCTGGGTTCACGGCCAGGTTCCCCACCTGTGAGCAGTCCGCTCAGTGGGACGCTCGGCCTGCACCTCAGCAGGGCTCAGCAGACTACAGCCTGATCCAGCTGCTGCCTGTTTCTTTGCAGCCCTCAAGCTAAGAACGGTTTTTGACATTTTTCAAAACAAGAGTAAGTGACGGAGACCTTATGGGGCCCGCAAAAATACTCACTGCCCGGCCCACATCTTACAGGGTTGCTAGGAGGATGATAAATAGCTGAGGCCGGCGCCCGGCTTAAAGTGAGCACGCAATACAAAGTAATACATGCAATATAGCTGTTAATGTCTCTGAAACCAAACTGTCACAGAGCCAAATTCTGCATTTCTTCCAGGTGAACAGTTTCCTCCTTCCCTCCCAAAAAACAAACCCAAAACACGAAGAGCTAAAGCTTGATTACTATGGCCACAAGGTACTTTTCAATGCAAATGCTGCTGGTAGTCCCGTCTCACGCACTTGGAACATGACGAAGGGAAAGGAATGTTCACCCTTTATAGCAAAGGGACCTGGTAGTAGCGTTTGAAAGCACAGGACATGAGAGCGTGACTCAGTTTAATACGTCAAGAAAGATGTTTTAAAAGTAGAACAAGACTAAGTGGATATTAGAAAATGTAAAACTGATTGAGCGACAAGTATTAATGCTGGTTTTTGAAGTAACACAATTTTGCAGTGTAAGTGCGCTTATTTATAATGCAGATCTGTCACGAGGCTCAGGCAGAGACACCAAGAGGTAGTCTTTCAAAATCTGATTCAATGGATGATGTTTTCAAACAGATGCCTGGCAGAACTGGACGAGCTGGGGACATAACTGACGTCTCACTGAGGCTGTGCTGCCTGAAGCACGTCTGGGCCTTGAGGATGCTGTGTGTGTGTGTGGGTGTGTCAGGGGAGGAAAAGTCACAACATACAACAGCACAGAGGCACTGCAGTGCAGGCAGCTGGTGACTGCACGGCCGTGACCTCTTTCCTCTTCATGTGCGACAGAGCACATGACAGCACGGAGGAGCGGGGCTCCGCGGGACACTGTGGACAGAGCCGTGTGCCCTGTAACTGTGCGCTCAGCATTAACACCACACCGAGAACCTGGGCTTCCCTCAAAGCCTCTGCAGCTCTCACTCGACGGCACGTAACGTGACATAATTAAAAAGCTGTGAACTCTGTTATACAACCCCATACTCTCAGGACTACTAGCCAGCTCCAAAAATTAACGCCTGACAGGGAAATCATAGTGGGAAGGGACCCTGTTCACTCACCAATGTTAAGAAAAATTAAGAAGAGCAAAATTTTGCATATTCCAACTAGAATGAGAAGTGAGAAAGATTCGGCTATTGTCACAGCTGGGCTTTCTGTTCTGGAACGAAATCCGGCAGGCCAGTTGTGCAGTTTCTCTGGATAAGTTCCATTTATTAATCATTGTACAAAAAAATCCTGGCATTCATTTGAAGAGAAAAGAAGTTACTATATCCAAATAGTTAATATTTCAACATTGTGAAAGTTCTACTTTCGTAACAGGGCTTTTTAAAGTGGAGAAAACGTTTGGAAAAGTTTTAAAAAGAAACTTATGATTTATTAGAGTACAGGATCCAAAACACGTTTTTAGAAAAATATAAAGTGCCCAAATACCAACTTACACAGGTGACACAGGCTTCCTGGAGCCAAATGAAGCATTCATGAAGAAACACATTTAAAAACAGTCTAGATACATATTTACATTGGGTCAGTAAAGGTAAAACCATCTTTCTTGGCTTCAATGTTACTCTAAGAAAAAAAGGAAATCAAACCAGAAAACCAACAATTATACTCTCAGCATGCTCCACAGATTCTTAGTTATGCACCTCATTAATATTAATGCCATAGTATCTAATTTTCGCCTTTAAATGAGAGTAGTGTAAAACCCCCCAACCTTGGACAGGCTGGGTATCGTGAGTGGTCACGAATTCAAACGAGCGTCCAAACCATCTGACTTTGGGTTGGACTGACAAGGAACACGGACCCTGGACCAGAGCGAATTCGGGCTGGAGGGAACCAGTGGGCCAGATCCCCATCTCTTTCTAACAACTGCTCAATAGCTGTCACTTGCCAGGAAGCGGTCTCAGGTGGCTTTCCCAAACTTCAGGCATCCCAGGGTTTCCAGAGGGTAAACGAGAGGCAGTCATCAAACACAGTGTGAAAATACTGCATGCAAAGGGATGGACAGGCAGCAAGGCATGGCTGGGTGGCAGCCCCCTAAAGCCTCATTCACTAGAGCAACTGGAATCTTTTAAACTTAGAGAGTAAAGTGACTAGGTCCTAACTCCAGAAGTTACTTCTACTGGTAACGACAAGGCTGGCCCGCTGCGGAAGGGGCAGGCTGAGAACAGAGGGAGCCCAGAGCTGCAATAGGAGTCAGTCCCTTCACGCTCAGGCACCGGGGACACGGAAGTGGTGCCTAGATGTGAAGTCGGGCTCCTGGGCGGCTTGAGCACAGACCGCCTCCTGGCACTGTCACGGCAGCTCGGAGCACACTCACGTCTCCCTTCCTCCCCGAGCGTGCGCTCTGAAAACCGGAGGTATTCCATTTATTTCTACTCCGCCACATTAGAAAAGGTCTTGAACAGATTCTAAGGAAGGACAGAGAGCACGAAACCTGCCCTTTCCTTTTGAATTTCCAAGGTTCATTATTTCCTCTTTTTTCTGGTTCTAAGAGTAAGACCTCATTTTCAGGTCTTTGGAGACCACGAATACGGTTTCTAAAAGCAGACGTTTTAACAGCAGATTGTACTTTCTACTATAAAGGGAACCCATCACTGATTTAAGATCTACTTACGATTCTGGAGTAGATTAAAAAACAAACACACACTTATTTTAGCGGGAGGAGTAGTAGTTGAATGTGGAAAGATCCATTCCCAAAGGCCATTATTATGCACTGTTTTGAAGAACTGTATGTAATAAAATAGAAAACTAATGATTCGTAGAGATAGGAGCCTAAATCCAAGAGACGAATCTGGAGAGGAAACTGTCGTTCCCTCAGTTCAAATAAAGAAAAAATAAAAGCCTGAAATCTGTTTCAAAAATTAGAAAAAAAAATGCAAATGATGCTGATGACCATTAGTTTGTTAATGACTCCCGATCCAAGTTGCTGCCAAGACCACTGACAGCTTCAGCCCTGAATGAGCACTGAATTCAGGGTGAAAAGACAGACAGTCCTGACCGAGAGAGGAACGCACTGGTTCCCCAGAGAAATCAGCAAGAGATGACGGCACTCGTACAACCCCATCTGTCCAGCAAGTGAAATGTTCTGAGACCATGGAGACAGACACAATGGAAAGTGGAGAAGAAGAATGATTATAAGAGTGTCGACTGTGAGATGTCATGAAGACAGAATGTCACAAACTGTCACCACAGGACAAGCGTACAAGCCATGCCACTGAACACAGTGCCTTTCAATGAATCACTAGTGTAGGCGGAGAGCAACATTGTCTTTGCAGCTGGAGGAGAGCACACGTGATTTAAACTTAGTAGGAGGCAACCAGCACTACTGGTTAAGTGGCCTTCCTGGTGGTGCGAATCCAGAGGGATCCGTGGAGACGTCTCCGTCCAGAATCCTGTTCTCTTGGAAAATAGCAGCAGCAGCAAAGGTACAATGTTCCCACTAGACTCTACTCCACGTTCTCTTTCTTTGCACTGTAAATATTCTGCACCGTTTCATAGACAGACTCCAGATCCTCGGGGTACCGGATCTCCAGCTCTGCGTTTGGGATGTAGTGTGTGCCGGTGAACTCTGAGAAGTAGCGTCCGACGTCAGGGTGTGAGATCTCCTGCGGCTCCACGTTATACTCCAGGTTCTCTGCAGGTAGAGAGGCACACGGATATGCTGTTAAACCTGGCATTTCTGCAGCACCTTTCATCCAGAGAACGTGCTTCTGAGTGCATTTCTCAGCTGGGGGAAGGGAAGACAGATGTTTCTGGAAGTTGGAGGAGAAATAGGGAAAGGTGGCACGCGGCCACGGCAGGAGGGAGAGAGCGTGGGGGCTCCACCAGCTCTGCCTGGAATGTGAGTGTCTTCCTTCTCTCTAAACAAAACTCCAACGTCCTCGGGGGTCTGGACACTAGGGACTCGGCATGCTCCTCAGACTTGATCCAACACACAGCCAAACGTGTGGCCCGGAGGTCCTAGCCTGCTCGGTTCTCGCCAGTGGTAAGCACCACCGGTCACCAGTCTCTACCCGCCATCCTCGCCTACCAGCCTGCCCCCCCCACCCCAGTGCCCTCCAGTACTGGCCGCTGTTTCCGAGGCCAAGGAGCTGGGGGTCCAGTGGGAGGAACGGGAAAGCGGATCCAGACCCCACCCTGCTATCGGTCATGACAAATGCATCACCTCTGAGGAAAACCACGCTGCCTCCCTTCCCTGCTCTCTGTTTTCACCAGTAGAGAAAAAGCAAGAGAAAGTAAGGCTCCTTTAAAGTGGAAAAATAAAAAAGGAGACGTAATACATGACAGGTACCTTAAAGGCCCAAATCCTTTCAGATGGCTTCTCCCCACCAAACAGCTCTTCTGCGGGCCCTTCCTTGCCGGCCAGAGGCCCGGCGCTGGACTCCAGCCAGGAGAACCGGCCCTGTCCTTTAAGACTGGACCAGAAAGGAGCTGAGCAGGCAGACCTCCCTGCTCTGTGTCCAGGGCAGTCTCGGTTCCGAGCAATACGAAGCCACAACTGGCAGTGGCTATTGCCAAAATCAGTTCAGTGAGTCCCTGCGCAAGCCTCGCCCACGGCCTAACTAGCACTGATGGGATAGCCGGTTCTCTCTCAAGCAGCTCACTGTGCTTCCTGAAACTCAAACTCAGGGCCTTGTGGGCCCAGCACCCCCGAGGGCGCTGGAGAAACACAGGCCTTTCAGAAGCACTGCCTGTAGCTGACTGTCTTCAGAGAGAAGGGGAGAGGGTCTGCAATTCAATCTCTAACTTTCTTACCACAAAACGGATTTCAAGAACTTCTGTGCTTACAGTTGTTTTAGGCTGTTTCTTCAGACTCTGGTTGGGGATAAGTCAGTTTGAGAAATCAAGACAGCTAAAGAAATCACATGCAAATCACGTGCAAAGACAAAGATTCAGAGATTACCTCAGCATCGCTTAGTTACATTGTACTAACAATCTAAATGTCCAGCTGCCACCACTGTGTAAACAAACAATGGCGTTTGTCAGCACAGTCCTAGGCCGCCAGGGAAGCTGGTTTTCAAGCTGCTCTGGGGGAAGCGGGAGTAGAAACACGTATGACTTATAAAAAGCCCAGAAGGACACATACCTGCGCTGCCGCATGACGTGCACATATGCTACACATTTTAAACGAATTCTTTTAAATTGAGCACGTACAGTGAGCACCCTCATGGGCTTCAGCTCATGTCACGATGCCCGCTTGCAGCACAGCTGATGGCAGTGCAGAGTGAGGACCATGCCCAAGGATTCAGCTGGGGCTCAAACCCAGCCAGCTCAGCTCCAGGGACATAAACCCATGCATGGCCAGGTGGTGGCCCTGCCAGTAGAAGCCAGCGGGAAGGCGGAGGCCTGGCTGCCTTGGGAGGGTCGGCTGTGGGGACAGTGTTCCACAGACAGGAGCCTGGGGTTCTCTAAAGGAAACTGGGGGGTCTGCTAACTCTGATCTCCCCCTACTATTACCACTGGAGCTCTAGAGAAGATTTTACTTCCTTGCTCACACTTATTTTCAACAAATGTTTTTTTAAAAAGCCTCAGATGTTTCAAAATGCCACCTGAGAAAACTGGCTGTTCTGCCTGCTCCCTGGCCCTGTAGTGAGTGCTGGGTCCCGGGTGAACCTCTGGGAGGCCCAGGAGCTGCAACCATGGCCTACAGCCTTAAGAGGGCTACAGACAAATTCCAGGGAGGGCAAGGCATCTGGGGACACCACCCTTGGTTCTCCTGGGGCCATTCTGCCCCTGATAGGATGCTCGGCAACGTCTGAAGACATTTCCAGTTGTCATGACCGAGGGCTGATGCTGCCATCACATGGGCAGGGGCCAGGGGTGCCTCTAAACCAATGCACATGACACCCCCTGACAAAGAGCTGTCTGGACCAAAATGCAGCCAGCAGCTGCTCTGAAGGAAGTCAGACACACGCTTCAACAGCGCTCCTTCCTGCTCCCTTTCTGTTCATCACTAAGCAGCAGCTTGGTGTTGGCTAATACTCGGGTCTGAGTGTTGGGAGGGGGGCAGAAAGGTCACAGTCAGGTCACGGTCATACATCTGTAAGGATAACTCAACTGGGTAGCTGCACAGAATTCTGAACGTGGACTCAAAACAAGATTCATGAGAAGGATGGAATGTTGGAGAAACCAGGAAGGGTAGTGATGGCCCACGAGGGTGCTCACCGCCCCACTCCTGGCTGTTAACGAGGAACAGGGGCTAAATTCAGTGTGTTTATCTGCCTGGGCTCCCAGCAAAACAGGAAAAATGTATTAATAGAAGAAAGTTTTTAAAGATGGAAACAAGGCATTGAAGTTGGCAACTATGTATAATGAGGTAGAAAAAAATTTCGAGCAGTTCCATCATGGCTCAGTGGTTAAGGAACCCGACCAGCATCCGTGAGAATGCGGGTTTGATCCCTGGCCTTGCTCAATGGGTTAAGGATCTTGTGTTGCCGTGAGCTATGGTGCAGGTTGCAGATGCGGCTCAGATCCTACATTGCTATGGCTGTGGTGTAGGCCAGAGGTACAGCTCTGATTAGACCCCTAGCCTGGGAACCCCCATATACTGAGGGTGTGGCCCTAAAAAAAAAAGACCAAAAAAAGACAAAAAAATTTCCAATCTACTTAATTTTTATTATATTTAATTTTTTTGCTTTTTAGGCCTGCGCCCATGGCATATTGAATTCCCTGGCTAGGGAATTGGAGCTGCAGCTGCCAGCCTATACTACAATCACAGCAATGCTGGAGCCGAGCTGTGTCTGCTACCTAGACCACAGCTCATGGCAATGCTGGATCCTTGATCCACTGGGCAAGGCCAGGAATCGAACACTTGTCCTCATGGATACCAGTTGGGTTCATTTCTACTGTGTCACTGGAAACTCCCTCCAATCTACTTTAAGTAATTTCTTTTTTAAAAAATTTGAAGAATAAGAAATCTAAGTTATCCAAAACTTAATAGAGCAAAATATTAAACAGGGATTACTTAAAAGTCCTAGAAAAATCTTGAGAAGAATTTCTGATTTCCCTGAAATTTTCAGAGAAATACGCCTGCTTATTTTATTCAAAAATTTTGGAGAGTTCCCGTCGTGGCTCAACGGTTAATGAACCCGACTAGTATCTACGAGCACGTGGGTTCAATCCCTGGCTTCGCTTAGTAAGCTGTTATGCAGGCCAGCAGCTACAGCTCCAATTCGACCCCTAGCCTGGGAACCTTCATATGCTGTGGGTGCGGCCCTAAAAAAACAAAAACAAAAAAAAATGGGGTAATTCCTGTTATGGCTCAGCAGGTTAAGAACCCAACACAGTGTCCGTAAGGATGTGGGTTCAATCTCCAGCCTTCCTCAGTGGGTTAAAGATCTGGTGTTGCCATGATCTGTGGTGTAGGTCACAGATGTGACTCTGATCCCACGTTGCTGTGGCTGTGGTAGAGGCAGGCAGCTGCAGATCTGATTTGACCCCTAGCCTGGGAACTTCCATGTGTTTCAGGTGCAGCTGTAAAAAAAGAAAAAAAAAATTCAGCTATCCCCAAATATAGGGAAACATTCCTGTAAACCTCTAGAAACAGTAGCTGTGAGCCCTCTAGGGGTACCTGTCATCCTGTGCCCTCCGGAGAGGAAACTACCATCACTGTGAGTCTTTCCAGTCTTTCTTCTATGAACATACATGTATGTAATCAAATAAAATTATATGCACTCAAAGAAAATTCCATGTCTCATGTCTGTTTATTTCTACAAAATACGCAGTAAGCATTTACCTGCAACTGGTTAATACTGTTGCAGCTTAGTATTCCCAAGTGCAGATATAATCCCGCCTGCCAGACAAATCCTGTGAATGACAGTGTTTTGCTGCCCTAACAAGGGGACCACCCTCTGAATGGCTGAAAATGCACACTCAGCCCTGATGCAGGGAGTCTGCACGCACTTGCCAGCATGTGCAGACTGCCATGCACTGTGCGAGTGTGTGTGTGGGAGTGTACGGTGGAAACTTTGGTTTGGAAGTGACAGACAAATCATGGAAAACGAAATGAACACTGGGTGAGGGCACACGTCCACATTCAACCAAGTGCTTTATCATCATACATGAAACACATGTCAGAACTAGGTTTTCACATCACAGCTGAATTCCTGACCTTCCAATACAGGCAGCTGGCTTAAATTCCGAGCATCTGTGATACCCATTTTCTTCAGTATCTAAGAAGTACGCAGGGGAAGTGGAGACAGGAGTTGTGAAAATACTACAGCACGCCCCCTAGTGGGAACAAAGTGACAAACACGCAAGATGCTGCACAGCTCACTAACATACTGAGGGAAATTTTCTCTTAATTGTGCAGACTAAAACTATTTGAAGATGGCACTCACATATGTGGTTTATAATTCACTCTTCAACTCTCTGTGGAGAGCTTAAGTAAACAGAAGAGCATTCATTAATGGGCTCTGTCCAAAGTACTAGGATCACTAGAACCAAAGGTTGAAAATTTAGACCAGGAAAAAGTTTAAAAACAAAATCATTTAATGCAAATATATTAACCTAAACATGTTCAAAAACATATTTAAATTAGTGCTTTTAAAGTTTAGCCTCTCCAGGGCTCCCACTGGCTAAATTTGGGCTAAATTGAGCATAAAATTGTTCCCAATGATTATAACACACTAAATAAGAAATTCAGGAATCTATGGGAGGAGCAGGGAAGGAGAGAGGGAGAGGGTGCAAGGGAGAGAGAAGGGGAGAGAGGTGTGAGGAGGAAGAGAGCAAGATAGGGAAGGCGAGCAAAGCTCTTGTTTACAGAACTAGAGGTATACTTGCAGCAGAAAATCACCATTGCAATCCTCATGATGCAGGCAAGGGGCGCCGCACAATAGGCACAAAAACAAATACAAGGATAATGGTTATTAGGAAACAGGATATACCCAGGATGGCACAGTTTGACCCCATGGATTTCTTGTGACCTGCAGAAGGAAAACTGTCCCTTATATCGAGTCACTATCTGAGCCAAGTGATCAAGCCCCACGGCTTCTGAATGAGATGCAACTGACGCGCACAGTACCCGAGAGCAAGCATGTCAGCCAAAACACTGACCTGATCTAATCAAACCCAGGCTTAGCTTCCGGTTTACAGACAACACACAAAGAAAGAGTAAGACAAATCCAGAATGTTAGTTTATAAGATCACAGACCTAGATTCTTCAAAAAGTCAAAGTCTTGCGAAAAAAGCTAAAAATATGAGAAATGAGGAACTGTCCTTTATTGAGAAAGACTAAAAAGACATTACAACCAAACATAGTGCCTGAATCCTGGCTAGATCATGATTTACCATGATCCATTGTTTATCATGGATAGATACACACCTATAAAGCTATTCTTGTGACAACTGAGAAATGGACTACTGACTGAATATTAGATATTATGAAATCATTTTTATTTGTTAGGTGTAATGCACAGAAGTGCCCTTATTCTTAGAAGATGCATGATTTAAGTATTTAGGTCATGTTGTCTGCAATATTCTTTCAAATTGTTCAGCAAAAAAAGTAAAATCTCTACCTGGAGTTCCCGTCGTGGTCAGTGGTTAACGAATCCGACTAGGAACCATGAGTTTGTGGGTTCGATCCCTGGCCTTGCTCAGTGGGTTAACGATCTGGCGTTGCCGTGAACTGTGGTATAGGTCGCAGACACGGTTCGGATCCCGCGTTGCTGTGGCTGTGGTGAAGGCCGGTGGCCACAGCTCCAATTAGACCCCTAGCCTGGGAACCTCCATATGCTGTGAGTGCGGCCCAAGAAAAGACAAAAAAAAAAAAAAAGTAAAATCTCTACTTAAAAGATAAAACAATATAGGTAAGAAACATCTGTGGCAGGGAGCAGGGCAGAGCATTCAAAGATGGAACTGGTGTGGCTTGTTGACTAACTGGATGTGTGATAAAGGGAGGAACAGAGAAGTAACAGCCAGTGCCTGGGCAGGCATGGGGGGGTTTGGGAGGGGAGGGTCTACCGCAGGAGATGAGAAGAGCAGGAAAGTGTCAGGGTGCAGGAAAGGGTGGAATCACGAGCTCAGGTAAGAGCATTTGAGATGCCTGAAGAACCCGAGTGCCTGCACGAACAGGTACCCAAGGGCTGCTAGAGAGGTGAGCGTGGGCCCAGAGAAGAGCTAGGATTGGAAATAAGGCTCCAAGAGGCACCAGCACATCAGCCGTTAATGAGGCCGCAGGAGTGAAGGATGGAAGAGCCCCAAGAAAAAGGCCCTGCAGGGCAGTCAGCCTCCTGGGGCTATGACGATGGAGCTCCTCTTTAGCACTGAACCCCCACATCCCAGCACCCATGGGTACCACCTGCCTGGGAAATGCTGACCGACACAACTGCCAGCAGGAAAAGAGGCACAGCCATCAAGGGGTAATACCAGCTACTTGGTTCTACGAATTTAAGTCTGAGAATTTAAACTTAAAAAAGGCAATCTGCTAAGAACGTTACCTATGACCACTCAGTTCAATCTCACTTTTAGAGAGTATGAAATTGACAATCAGACATTAAATTTTTTTTAAGAAGGTCATTACAGTATTCTGACTCTAACGCTTACAGTGCATGCTGACAAGACACGATTAGGATGAATTCCTGAATTTTCAACGTGGACACTGGACAAATTCAGAACACCTTAAAGCCAAATACCCAATTTTAAATACTCTAAAGAGCCCGTTTTAAAGTGAACATAAATGTTTCCAGAAACTCAACTATCAGATTTTAGAAGTCTTGATATCAACCCCATGTAATGGGCAATGAAGATACCAGGTGAAGTATGGAGGGTGGGCCCTCTAACTCCTGTGACACGCTCTCTGACAGGCAGTGTGGAATGCCTGCCCACTGATTAGTGCAGGTGCATTAAATTCTTATCAGACACAGCTTCAAAAGTTAAATAAAATCACTGTCAGTGCCATCATCAGATATGGGGAGCACATCACCCCTTATAACCTCCCCTGGTGCTTACTGATGGAGGTTAAATGACCTGCAGTCTCAATAAAGAGAATTTCTCTTGTACCCAATCCTCTCTCAGCTTCTGATGAATTAACAACAATTAATATGAAACTTCTAGTCTTTTTGATACTCCTGAGATTTTTATACATTCAACATTTCTGTTACTGGTTTTGCCAGAACATAATACTGAGTTAGGTCAAACCTGATGTTTTAGGTCAGACACATTTTAAAAGGTGCAGCATGATGGTTAAGGGGAAGGCTCTCTGCCAAGCTGCCTGCACTCATACTCTGTAAGTGAAAATGTAAATGTCTCTGTGTACTTCAGTTTCCTCGTGTATCAAACATGGATGATTACAATGCTAATTATAGTTCTCAAATGGCGCTAATATACGTTAGAATTCCGCCTGTCAATCAGACCATCACCAGGCTAGCATTCATGTTCATTTTCATTAACAAAATGAACACTGTGAATGCCCTGAAAGGCAGGCAGGCAGGCAATAAATTCGTCCCATTAAATGGAGGGACAAAGAAGAGGAGTGCCGTCTCTGCCTCGTGAGTACCCCAGCTGAGCACTGAGCCTGAGTACCTACCAAGCACCAGCTGACGCTCCCAGGTGCTCTTAGAGCCAGTGTGGTGGACTTCAGTTCCCACAGTGGCCACTTGAGGGCGTCTCTGGGGGAGCACAACTAACTGGCTGCCAGACTCAAGGTGCTAGGGTGGCTCCCATTCAGTGCCTTCCAGTTAAGGCACGGGATGAACAGGGCACAAGCTGAGCCTCCTTGCCTGCAAGGAGCCAGTGGCAGTGCCAGTGAAGTAGGACTTTTGGGAATTTGAGTGGCAGGGGCAAAGATCAAATACAACAGCTCAGAACAGGGTCCTGGCTGCGGCAGTGACTGGTTAATCTGAGGTATGGTCGCACCAATGCATACCCACCCACGTTTATCTGGGGACCAGATAAACCTGATGAGGTTGGCTGTGAGACACCTGCCATCTCTAAATAAACTGATGACCTGTGCTGGCTACCTTAGTGCTCAAATGTGTGCTTCTAAGTATAGACAGAACCAGCTACTTACCTTGGGCTGCATATCTACAAGACCCGTCCTCCACCAGAACGTTATAGAAAGGCTGATGGTGGCCATGTGGCAGGCTATGGACGTTCATGTTTCGAATCCACTCATGTCCCATCATGCAGGTGGGGTCCCAGCCATAGATGACACAGTTATAGCCATACCTAATTAACAGAAGAGCAGTGGTAAGTCAGTTTCCTGGGTTCCTGTCATGGCAGCCATGAAACGTAGAGACAATGGCTTGGCTTCTCTTAAGCTCACATTCTTACAGATTTATCTGCTTTTACATCATGTTGAATCAATTTTACTCCTGCCTTTATAAACCTCTCTTATTATTAATATAGTGCTTTGGAGTTCCCACTGTGGCAGTGGGTTAAGAACCCAACTGCAGTGGCTCAGGTCACTGCAGAGGTATGGGTTCGATCCCCAGCCGGTGCAATGAGTTAAAGGATCCAGTGCTGCTGCAGCTGCAGCTGCAGCTGCAGCGTGGGTCAGAGCTACGGCTTGGATTCAATCCCTGGCCTGGCAACTTCCACATGCCACAGGTCTGGCCATAAAAAAAAAAAAAGTGCTTCATTTGGAAAAGAATGCACTTTCAACAAAGAGTGATGGGACAAGTAGTTATCTAAATAGAAAGAGGTATCAGGATTCAGGCCTGACACCAATACACAAAATCAGTTCTTAGTAGAAAAAGACTTAGGTGTACAATGCAGAACTTAAAAAATATCTTCAGGGAGTTCCTGTTGTGGCTCAGCGGCTTAAGAATCTGACCAGTATCCATGAAGATGCAGGTTCGATCCCTGGCTTTGTTCTGTGGGTTATAGGAACTGGTTTGCCAAAAGGTCCAGTTTAGGTTGCAGATGCAGTTCAGTTGCTATGGCTGTGGCTGGCAGCTGCACCTCTGATTTGAGCCCTGGCCTGGGAACTTTCATGTGTTGCAGTTGTGGCCCTATTTTAAAAAGGGGGGAGGGGAGGAACTTCATGACTCAGGATATGGAAAGGTTTCTTAAGTAAAGTATGAAATGAAAGTATAATCTATAAAGGAAAAGATGTACCAATTTAACAGCATTAAAATTAAGAGACTAAAGGATTCTGATACATATATCAGAATATATATATATAGTAGGACACTTAGAGAAACACAAACTCTCACTATATATATATATATATTTTTTTTTTTGTTTTTTGTTTTTTGCCTTTTGTCATTTTAGGGCCGCACCCGCGGCACGTGGAGGTTCCCAGGCTAGGGGTCTAATCGGAGCTGTAGCCACTGGCCCACGCCGCAGCCACAACAACGCAGGATCCGAGCCGCGTCTGCGACCTACACCACAGCTCACAGCAACGCCGGATCGTTAACCCACTGAGCAAGGCCAGGGATCGAACCTGCAACCTCATGGTTCCTAGTCGGATTCGTTAACCACTGCGCCACGACGGGAACTCCTCTCACTATATATTTGATGAAGTTAAGAAACTGTTTTTTTCTCAGATGTGACAGGAGAATGGTAAATGCGCTTTTTAAAAAAAGGGAGAGCCCTTACATTTCAGTGTTACACACTGAATAGTTACAGTTGAAATGACATCTGGTATTTGCTCCAGGGAAGGGGGGGTGAAATAAATAAGACCAACCCCATTATAATAAGCACTGAAGCTGGACATAGGGACATCCTCTGCTTCATTATAATCCTCTCTCCTCTTATAAACTCTTAAAACTTCCACGACAAAGTTAAAACAAACAAACAAACAAGAAAACAAACGGCAGTTCCTATCCTGGCTCAATAGTTAATGAACCTGACTAACATCCATGAGGAATGAGTTTGATCCCTGGCCTTGCTCAGTGGGTTAAGGATCCAGTGTTGCCATAAGCTGTAGTGTAAGTCGCAGATGTGGCTTGGATCTGATGTTCCTGTGGCTGTGGTGTAGGTCAGCAGCTATAGCTCTGATTCGACTCTAGCATGGGAACTCTATATGCCACTGGGTGAGGCCCTAAAAAGACTAAAGGCCAAAAAAAAAAAAAAAAAAAAGTGAAAAAAGAATGGAAAATACTAGCCAAAAACTGAGAAGATATTTGCAACTTATCTGCAACTCAACTGAAAAATAAGCAAAATACATGAAGAGGCACTTAATCAAAACAACTTGTATGGCTAGTAAACACAGGAAAAGAAACTTAACCTGTGGAGTAACTGAGGAAATGCAAATTAAAACCACAATGAAATGCCATTTGCCATTTAGCACATACATGCATTTTAAAGGTCTGACACTAACACAAGCTGTTGACAATGAGGTCTGCCTGCTGGTGGGAGGTAAGTCAGTACAGATGCTTTGGAGGCACTTTAATTTTGCCTCATCTCTCGGCCATGCCCAAACCCTAGGACCCAGCAAGGCCCTGCCCACACTCAGCTCTAAGGACAGGGAGACCAGGGAGAGAGCGAGGACAGCAAAGAGGTGAGAGGAAGAACGCTGCTGACAGTGCTTCCAACCCCCCAGAGAAGGTCACTAAATATCAGAAGATTGCTCATTAGGACAGTGAGCTGCTTCTTAAAAAACAAAAGGCTTAAAGATATGGTTCGGCCTTTGGTCCTCACCGCAATGGGTCTCAGTCGCTGCATCCAGTCAGGTCCCCTTCAGGCACACCCCCGCCGCTGCTGAGAAGCAGGGCTCCCAGCACTGTGTCCTCTGCAGCCTCGCAGGGCAGACTCTGGGGCACTCACCTCTTATGTTTCATAATGAGCCCAATGGAGTAGCAGACATCTCTGTGCTTCTCGTGGGAGCGGAGCTTCACCTCCACGCCCACCTCCTCCTTCTTACGCTCAATGTGCTCGAGCGTGTGTTGCACCAGGTAGCCCACTGCCCCATGCTGCCCAGGGTCTAGGGTTTGGATGTGCTGGAGGATGTCAAGCACCTTCAAGACAAGACAGAAAGACTAGGAGATAATATTTTCATTTAGGCCTTTTCTTTTTCCTGGCACGGGATTTAGACCTGCCTAACTTGACTTGACAAAGGACAGCAAGGCGGGCTGGGCTCACGGCCCGTCTCTGTGAGCTCTCACCCAGTCAGCACTATAGACACCCAGGGTCAGCGGACTCACTTCACATGCCGGGGACTGGGCCCGGCATCCAAATGCAATCAGCATGACCAGAAGGAACTCTTGAGAAACCGGGGCGGGGGGGGGGGGGCTGCTGCTGTCAGCATGGGGTGGGGGTTAGCACGTTTGGTCCAGGTGGACTCTAACAGGTTCTAACTTTATTTCTGTAGGGTGATAAAGTAGGCAGGCCACCTTAGAGGCAACCTTTACCCACTCAAAAGTCCATCTCATGTTAGGAGTGAGGATTCGGGTGTCACCCCGATTGTTATTTTCCTTACTCTTGAGTTTAAGACATGGGGTCCAATTTCTTACACACAGAAAGGAAACAATTTTAACCTGACACTCATACACTAAAATGGAAGAGAAATGCTAGGCTATGTCAATCAAGATCAAGAGGATGTGTGACAGGGCTGCCCCAAGAGAAGGAGAGGGGCCAGAGGGCACTGGAGTGATGCAAATCAGTGCGGCTTATTTAGGACAATAAGCTGGAAGAACGAAGATGTATAGACGAGGGCTCTGAAATCCTAAGGGGCATTTCAGTTACTTTAACTCACAGTGGAATTCAGTATGCAAGTGGACAGGGAGAAATCCCGTGTCTGTGGATTTTACTTGACTAGCTGGCAGAAGCCAAACTGCCTGACTCCAAGGTTCTATTCTTTCTACTGTACCCAGTGCCTCTAAGGAAAAATACAAGTTCAAAGAAAGCTAACACAAGGGTCTCTATGCGTCTCTTCTTTGGAAGCAGGATCAATTCTTACTTAGTGATGCTGAGCAGACAGAGTAACCTAGCCCCAGATCTGTTAAACTTGCTGTTTTACCTTTGAATTAGTTTATTTGCTTATCAAAAATGATTACTAACTGCTCTATTTCCTGATACACTGTGAGCCTGTAAAAATGTTATGAACACTACAGTTTTATGCAACCTAAGATTGACACAATCTTGTCTTCCATGATATTCACAGGGTCTAAATAATTACCAAATACTTATTCTCTGCTGGTCACTGAGCCAAGCCCCACACCGTTTTTATTTTATTTAATCCTCCCAACTTGAAGGTCAGCAGTTCAGTCACTACCAATTTCCAGAAGAGGAATCAGGCTTAGTCAAGTTAAGTAACGACCTGAGGTCACGGGGTTATGAAGACGTGCAGAGAGGACATGAACCTGGGCTGACTCCCACGCCAGGTCTCAATCACCATCACACCAAAGCAGGAAGAGAGGAATTTTAATTAACTGTTAGGAAAATTTTCAAACACACAGAAAATGGCCAGAATGGTATAACCCCAAGTAGCAAACCCAGCTTCAACCAGTACCAGCTATGAGCCAGCCCTGCCCACTTCCACTTTCAGCAGCGGGCTTTTAACGACAGCTGTCCCTTGTCTCTAGAAGCATGGGATTTCACGGTAAGCTTCTTGTGTTCCCCTCTGCACTGCCAACAAATTACTCCTGAAAACTCTTTCATACTTTCTATGGGTACAGCCTTCCCTCTGTTCCTGGCAGCCCCTTCCCACCAGATGAATGAAAGACACATGACCTGAATCTTTAAAGCACAAAGGAAGTCTTGGGCTCAGAGAATCAAGGGGAGGAGCTATGGTTCAGGGATAATTAGCCCCAAACTTCCCTTGGCAAGGGGGGTGAAGGGAGGGCAGAAACAGAGGAGATGCCATGACAGGGCCTGGCATGTTCCTGAAGGACAGCATTGATGGGGGCACCACGATGTCTCTAGCTACGTGTCTAGGCCTAGAATCCCCGGAGTCCACAACTATTAGGGTGGAGATCTCGGGACAGGGGGCCTACTGCCCTGACTGGCAACTGTACAGGGCCCAAGAGTAAGTATTTGAGGCTGTGGGCCATACGGTCTCCTGCTCACCACTCCCCTTGGCCAGCCCTGCTGGAAAGCAGCCAGGGACAGCCAGCAGGCAAATCCTATTCACAAAGCCAGGTGACTCTGGGCCCAGGGGCCCTATCTGGGCTTCATAACTGCAGGTTTCCTCTGAGATCTCCCTGAAGCCCCCGGCACCGCCTCTGGATGCCCACTGGTCTGTGGCTCTTCTATTTTGGGGACTTTGGCTACCAACTGATGATGCTCAGAGCCCCCCAGTGCTGTAGGATGACTCCAGGTCACATGGACTCAACATGCCCCAGATGGAACACACTCCAACCCTCAAACAGGTCTATTGTCCAAAACATTCAAAGTGGCCAAATAGTCGCCACTTGTTGGGAAACTGGGATACTCTCTTCAAACCTCCTCTCTCATTCATATCTAATGATTTCTTATTCATTCAAATTAAAATTCTGTGAGCACCTACTGGGTGGCAGGAACTGTGCTAAGAGCAAAGCAAATAGCTACAGTAAAGAACAAAACATGGTCCTTGTCCTTAAAGAGCACTGTCTCATGAAGGATGACTAAGTGAGCAGCTGTAATACACCCGGACATGTTTTGTGGAAGTTCAAGCCCAGGGCTGGCCCGACACAGAGGGGCCGGGAAGGGGTTCAGAGGCAAAAGCCCAAGCTGATGGCTCAGCAGAAGTTAGCCAGTAGATGGAGCTGAGGGCTAGGAAAGGTGTTCTAGGCACAGATGCAGCGTGTGTTGAGGAGGAAGCGAAAGAACAGGGATGAAGGGAGGTCATAGTTGCGGCAGCAGAGGGCACAGAAGGAAGTGCAGGCAGGCAGGGCTGGGCCTCCAAGAACGGCAGGCCATGCTGAAGCACGGGAGCCTGACCTTTAAGGTGACAGGGGGAGCCACTCAGAGGGTCCTGAGCAATGAAGGGATAGAAAGGACACTTTGTACGACTACTCTGGCTACAGCGTATAAAGCTATTTTAAAGGGTCTAGGAGGAAAAGGAAGGAAACCTGGCAGGAGGCCTGTGAGACAACCTAGGAGACACAGCCACAGAGAGACGTGCAGTGGACACCCGGACATGGGGGTCTGGAGCCCAGGGCCTGGCAGGGGATCAGAGATTCAGGAGCCTACAGATGGTAACTGAGGCAAGGAGATGCAGTTAGATCACCAATGGGAAAGGGGCTCATTAAAAGAAATCTAAAAACTACCCCACAGTGTGGCATCTTTAAGGGAGAGACAGAACAAGGGACTAGCAAGCGCCCAGGAACAGGGGACCAGAGTCAAAGGAACAGTATTTTGGGCAGGGGTGACCCCTGAGTGACAAGAAAGGTACGAATGACAAGTATTCACTAGGTTTGGCAACGAGGAGAATGGTTTAACAAGAGGGGCCCCTAGCTTCCAGTTCATGTGGAGGCGGGCTGGGAATGGAGCCCCATGTTCTGACAGGGACAGGCACAGCAGGAGGGATCACAAGAACCTTGGCTGTGCTGGGAGCAGAGACGTAAGGGGGAGCCACAGGGCAATGCCAGGGCCCTCGGAGGAGTGCATCTTCTTTTTCACAGATGAGAGAGACCAGAGTATGTTTAATGCAGAATATGACAACAGAATATGAAACAGAGAGCTGCAGATCTAGAAAATAGATCTGGTCCATGGATCCGGGACACAAGGGGTTTGCCTTGGGAACCAAGGGACATCTTTCCCACTGAAATGTAGAAAATGGAGGGAAGGGTAACTATGGATCAGAATAAGGATGCAGGTTTGGCAGCAGGAAGTAGGAAGTGCCTGATTGTTGACTTCTGTAGAAACGACCTTGCCTTGGCCCTGGGGCCACAGGGGCCATGCATGTGGGTGGGCTCAGAATCCAAACACCCGGTGCCACCAATACCTCTATGGGAGACCTTGGCAAATTCCTTAACTTCTCTTGGGACCTCATTATTTGTAAAAGGGCAAAAAAAAACAGGTGGAAGCAGGTGCTAGAAGTGTCTGAAGCAGTGGGCTCTGCCCGCTCTGTGCTGGTTCAAGCTGCTTCCACCACTCTAAGAACCTACTTCCCTGTCCTCTGAAATTGCTCCCCAGCCTTACGGGTCCTTCCCACAGAGAGGAACCTTTTCTAACTGCTTCCGCACCCCCGGGAGTCTTCCTCACTTGGGGCCCCTGATTTCCTCTGCCATCTCGGGGTCATTTTTGCATCAAGAGCACAGTTCATGGAGGGGAGGGGCTGCCATGTATAGGGATGGAGGCTTTTTCCTTCCTGATCTCAGAATAGGGGGAGCGTCTGGGTGCCTGACCCCAGCCGCCCATGAAGGGTCGTCATGGGGGGAACGTTCTGCCTGTAACAACTGTGGAACTTGTTTCTGTGACGTCTGCTTGGCAGGAAGGTGATCTTGACCATGTGAGGAGATGACTCCCTTGGAGGCAGCACAGAGGCACTAAACCAAGTCAGTCATCAGAGGTGTGGCTGCCAGGGCCTTTGCAAATGCTCCTGCCAAGAGGGGATGTCAACTTACTCCCAAGGCTGAGGGGCATTTAAGCACAGAATCCACTTATAAGGAACCAGGCTTTGAAAGGATCTCTGCATTTCATAATTACCACGAAATTCCTTAACTAATGTAAAGTAAAAAGGAATAGGAATTAGTTATGTACGTCCTGGTATCAAATATAAATAAAGCAAAAAAAAAAAAAAGTAAACCACTCAATTATGGACAGTAAGGTTCTGGGAGGCACACAGTGACCTCGGAAGAGTCTGATTTTCCGGTTAGTCTTCTATCGGATCACAGTGCTGTTCTGGGAGGGCACCGGTTGCCTAGGTTACAGACGACACCTTCAGATAGGAGCCTAGGACCTTTCCTGCTGACGTGTCCTTTCCTAGAACATTCCTAGATCTCTGATGCTGTGAATAAATGAGATAATGTAAATTCAAGCAAAGCTGAGTCACTGAGACTATTTACTTTCTCAAGGAAGATTTTAGCACTTTCTAGTGACAGGGCTGATGATTTTATGGTGATATTCCTGTGAAAGCTCACAATTCAAATCTCTCACCAGGCTGTTCTAAACCAACAAAATGGATTATTAGCATCTTCCCATGGAACAGCACGGGCATGACAAAGCATGCGGCCGGGCGTGATGGAGCGTGCAGCTGCTCCTGCATGGCTGCCACTGGAAGCACACATCTGCTTTACCCAGACCTCACAAGGAGCGGTGCTGATGGCAAACACAGTTCCTGCTGCTGGCCAAAGGGAGCCGGACACACCCGAGAATCCAAGTGCAACGGTGTCAAAACCCAATAGCCTCCAAGGGCATAACCAGTCCCTAACACGCCCAGCAGCTGGACCTAAACACATCTAAGATTTCCTTTTCCTACATCAGGCAGGGGTATTTACATCCGCTCAATTCAGCTGCTAACAGCACAGCTGGAGGATGAACACTGAAAGTTGTGCTTCCCCTTGCTGAGGAGGGTGACTTGGGGCCCCAGTGGATGAGGGATAGGGCAGAGGCCTTGTGGTTCTGGCAGGTTAAGCCGCAGACCACAGAGAGTATGGGCAACTCTGGGCAGGATAGCCAATTCTTAGTAGAATAAAAGGAGACAAAAAATTATATCAGTGGGTCAAAACTGGGACACTCCAAAAATTCGTGTTTATCCCTCACGTTAACACAAAGATAAACTTGTATGAGCCACCTTTCAACTAGGATTTACCTCTCTAAGGCAAGTGCAAAGCATCAAAGTAAAATAATTACCTTCTCTGGCCAGATGCCCAGGTGGAAGTACAGCCTGGCCTGGAGGAGGAGAAGCTGCACCTGGTCCGGGTACATCGCCAGATACAGATCGAGGGAGTCTCTCAGGAGCTGGTACGACTGGTCGATGCCTTCCCTGGGGGAGGGGAAGTCAATCCTGTTGTATTCTGTTTGCTTATGAGTGAAGACCCTCCTTTTCCAGGCCCAGGTTTTATAAGCAACTGACTCAAATCCCACACGTTTTCTGATTCTGATATTCTCCTCTGTTTAGCATAGTTATAATGCTCTTAATAAGAAAATACACAGGAAATATAAATTTTGTACTCCACTAAGTTAAAATCATGATTGCTTTCCTCAAGGAGTCACCTCACTAACACTGCACATACTGAAAAATGAATTCTGAATGGGTGGAGCAGAGAGAACTTTCAGGGCCGTGAAACTGTTCTGTGTGATACTCTAATGGTGGCTATCCATAGACTGTACATCCCCATGAACCAACTCTAATGTCAACTATGGGCTCTGAGTGACAACGATGTGTCAAGTTGGGTTGATCAATTGTAACAAATGCCCTGCTCCGGTAGAGGATGTTGATACGAGGGAAGCTGTGGTACCTGCAGGTGGGGTGATGGGTGGGAGATAGATGGGAACTCTCTACTTTCCGTTCAGTTTTGCTGTGAACCTAAAACTGTCTTTAAAATTAAAAACAGTCTATTTAAAAAAAAATCTGGAGTTCCCGTCCTGGCTCAGTGGTTAACGAATCCGACTAAGAACCATGAGGTTGCGGGTTCGATCCCTGGCCTTGCTCAGTGGGTTAAGGATCCGGCGTTGCAGTGAGCTGTGGTGCAGGTTGCAGACGCGGCTCGGATCCTGCGTGGCTGTGGTGAAGGCCGGCAGCTACAGCTCCTGTTAGACCCCTAGCCTGGGAACCTCCATATGCCGCAGGTGCGGCCCTAGATAAGGCAAAAAAACAAAAACAAAAAAATTAAAAATAAAAAAAATCTGCCACTAGGTAGAGAGCTATTACTATAATGTACAATTTTCTATTTTCCCTGTAAGACAAACTTCCTCAGACTCAGAAGGAAGATAGTTTCACACTTTTGTTTTCTTTTTAAGTGACAGAAAGGCATAAATGAAAAGATAACAAAGCACTTGGACATGAAAATAACTGTTTCCAGTCTAAAACATCCCTGTTACTGGAGAATGCTTTCAGTGTTCACTAATGAGAACTTGTCCAAGTCTATTGCAAAGATCTCAAATAAAAGTCACTTTGAGCGTCTGAGGTCTGGACCGCATTACGTCACGGGAACCAGTTTCTTCCCATGGTGAGGGGATAGCTGTGGCTGTCCCAACTGTGCCACACAGCCTCGGCCACTTCTCAGTATCACGGGGGAGGCTCATTAGAGAAAACTCTCCGTGAGGCAATCTGGGCCTCCAAAGATGCACACTCCGCAGAAGGACTGGAAAACCAAGAAAACCTTACCGCTTTCCCAGGCTTAAAAGGTTTCCCACCATTCGCTGCAGCACCTTCTTCACATTCACCACCCCATAAAGCGCTGCGGTCACATGCTGGCCAATCAGGTATTCACATTCTTTCACTGTCAGCTGCTTGCCTTTCCCAAAAGCATCTATGTAGATGTAGTCAAAGATGTCCAGGGTCGCCCTACCCAAAGAGTGTATGTAGTTAGCCGCATCTTAGATTGAAGCTGAATGAGTCAGCTGCAAATCCCCCTAATAAGCAGCTCAAATCAGAGGCTGAATGTTAACACAGTGGCATTTCTACTGAAAATATCAAGATCCTGTCCAAAGTTTAAAATCTGACCTTTATCCATGCTCTGCTGTTTTAAGACCGCAGTACACCGGTATTTAATAAACAGCATGGTTCTATGCCATTTACCATGTTTCCCCCCACCCCGTACCTGAGGTGCACGAAAGTTCCTGGGCCAGGGATCGAACTGTGACCCAAGCTGCTGCAATAACAATGCCAGACCCACTGTGCCACAAGAATGTTCCCTAATATAGTCTTTTAGAGATCAACCTAAAACGCACTGCCAGGCATATCTCTCAGAAGTCTGGTTAAGAAGAGTATTTATGGAATGCCTGAGGCAGTCTATTAATTCCACAGAGTAGCAGTGCTTAATGTCTTTGGATCTCCGGGCCCCTGGAGCCACAAGGATTCTGGCTTCAGCTCTGCAGACGCGCTCAGGTGGTCAGAGGGCTGCCTTGCCCACTTGTGGCTCAGGCTGGGAACCTGCTCCAGACCATGGAGAGCTGTGTCCCTAGCCTCCTGCCCCCACTTCTGCCATGGAACAGCTTTCTAGGACCCATGTGCTTGTACGGGGTGGTGGTGGGGGGAGGCGCCCAGGCTGACAGGCAGCCACAGTTCTCCCCACAGAAGCTCTAACTGTACTGCATTCACTCTGTGAGGACCCCTGAGGGATCGAGGTGGGTCTCTCTTTCAGGGATAGCTGTGTTTTAAGTCCAGTCAGATTTCTTCCTCAAACCAAACGAATAACCCTTCTTTAACAAGACACATAAAACATCCCAGAAATAAGGCGTGCTCTTCAACCTTTTTTTGAGTTTAGGAGAACCACAGATGCACACAAGTTCATAGGGCAAAAGTCCTAAATAAAATGAGCAAATCAAATATAGCAATGTATTATAAAAATCCGTATGATTACGTTAGATGTACCTCAAGAATGAAAGGAGGGTTGGACACTAAAAAGTTTCGGCACATGCAGATTAAAAGAGAAAAAACATATGATCCTATCTTTGGACACAGAAAAGAAATTTGGGGAAAGAATACTAACTACTAATAAACTCTTAGCAAATCAGGACTTCTAGAAGGCAGCTTTGAGAATCTCAGTGAAAAGTACTGCTCTCAAACATTGCGTTTGAGGTGAAATTTTAAAGTCCGACCCAAGGCAGAGTGCCTGCCATTGCCGTTTTTACCTGCTTTGTACAAGAGGATCTGGCCAGCAGAATAACTTAAAGAGGCAAAAACATATACAAGGGCTGGAGTCCCCGTCATGGCTCAGAGGTTAACAAACCCGGACAGTATTCATGAGGATGTGGGTTCAATTCCTGGCTTTGCTCAGTGGGTTAAAGATCCAATGTTGCCATGAGCTGTGGTGTAAGCTGCAGATGTGGCTCAGATCTCTCATTGCCGTGGCTGTGGAGAAGGCCGGCAGCTGCAGCTCTGATTCGACCCCTAACCTGGGAACCTCCATATGCTGCGAGTGCAGCCCTAAAAAGACAAAAACAAAAATTCCAAGGGCTAGAAGAAAAAGAAAAAATAAAACTGTCATGATTCAGACAATATGACTGTCTACATAGAAAAGTCTAAAGAGTTAACAAAGTATTAGTACTAATAATTGATTCAACAGAGGACCTGACGAGCAGACCCAAATCTATGGATCAAGTATGTCCCTGTACACCAGTACTATTTAGAAAGAGTAATTAAACAACCATTTACAATAGCGACAAAAATTTAAGGTACCCAGGAATAAATCTAATAAGATGTCAAAGAGCTCAATGAAGAAAATCACAAAATTTTTACCTTTTTAAGGACATTAAAGAGCACAAACATAGAGGGATATGTTTACAGACAGACAGACAGACAGACAGACAGACAGAGTGAGTGCTCCAGCCATACTGCTCATGTGAATCCACGAACCCAAAGGAGCTCCTGGGCCAGCTGCCAGCCACACAAGGCTTCTAGGGGCCTGACACACAGACATCAGGCTAAGAGGAGTCAGAGCAATGCTGAAGGCCTCCGTGGGGTTCTCGCCCTATCAGTCATCAGGATAAATGATAAATCAATACGACATTATGGCCTTGGTGCAAACACAGAACACACCGAGGGCATGAGGGACGAGGGGTGGGGTCCAGCGAGGACACAGAGGGCCTGCAACCCAGGCCCTGGCTAGGGAAGGGGCTGAGTGCTCCCCCGCAGGCCAGCTGTGGTCTCAGTGTCTGAATCGGGGCTAACAAATCATTTCCCCTGAAGCTGAGCAAGGAAAAATGATCCTGTGACTATACACCAATGTGCCCAGCATTGTCACTGTGATAAATAATATGGCAACTGGTGTGTTTTCAATGCTTTACATCAGACAGAAATCCTTGGTGGATTATTATACAAGCTTTTAAGAATATTTTAAGAGATATTTTGGGAAATTGGATAGATTATTCACGGACGGAATGGGCTGAAAAAGCACTTTTCTCATTTAAAATAATGGAAAATGGGTGCCTGCTATCCAAAAGGAAAACCATCCATTTTTAGAACAGATTATATTTGGAAAACAAGGGAAGCCTGTACTTAGTATTTAAGGAAACATACATATGTAATGAAATATAAAAATCTGCATGGAAATAACATGTACTTTCAAACTAACTGGTGTTTACTTCCAGAGAGAAGAGGAGGGAGAAGGGATGAGGAAGAATATTGAGGAGGCACTGACTTAGAGTGGTGTTTTTATTTCCTAAACCCAGAGGTGGAACTACAGAGACCAGCATCAAGAATTCCATCAGGTATGTAAAGCACTGCATTCTCTCATGTGACTCTCAAAACAACTTCATAAAAAAACATTAACCCCATTTTATGTAGGAAGCAACTGAGGCTCAGAGGAAGCTGGGGTCTGAACCCAGTCTAACTTCAAAGTTACCTTTTATCATTCTGCTCATCACGTCACTAAAGGGTACCACAGCTGGTCATCAGAAAGTAGTCACAAATGACGGGATGTAATTAGGTAACTTGGTTTCTTTTCCCTCTAGATGGCACTTTTAAAGAGAAGATAAGAGCTCCCCCTGTGGTACAGCAGGTTAAGAATCTGACTGCAGTGGCTTATGGCAGGGGTGGCGGCTATGGAGGTTCGGATTCGATCCTGGCACAGGTTGAAGCTTCGGCTTGGATTTAGTCCCTGGTCTGGGAACTTCCATGTGCCTTGGGTGCAGCCATTAAAAAAATTTTTTTTTTACTTTAAATAAAGAAAAGATATATCTACCTATTTGATGAACTACTCTTTCAAAAAAGCTAGACTATGGGAGTTCCCATTGTGACTTGGCAAGTTAAGAAGCCGACAAGTATCCATGAGGATGTGAGTTCAATCCCTGGTCTCGCTCACTGAGTTAAGGATCCAGCATTGCCATGAGCTGTGGTGTAGGTGGCAGACACGGCTCAGATCCCACATTGCTATGGCTGTGGCATAGGCTGGCAGCTACAGCTCCGATTCGACCCCTAGCCTGGGAACCTCCATATGCCAAAGGTGAGGCCCTAAAAAGCAAAAACAAACAAACAAACAAAAAATACTAGACTATAGCTGAAAAGCAGCTTTATGTCCAATAGGAGTGCCACTGCCAAGAACTTGAATATCTGCTTCTGTACTTGGATCAAGAACTTGGCTGCCCGCTCCCTCTCCCTGCCTCTCCCTCCCCCACCCCTCTTCTGCGGGAAGGGAGGCCAGGGGAGAGTTTATGGAAGACTGGAATGTAAGAGTTCCTTTAAGGACCCTTTGTACTGATTTGCCTTGGAACAAAAGGACTTTGAGATTCGCATAAGACCCTGAACTCTTAGTCCTGTTCTTTAAAATGAAATGTTCTGAGATCACTGGAGAGGCATATGCAATTCTGAGAAATGAGACAGAAAGACCCAGAGTACCCTTCTCCCACAAGTAGATTACTGACTTGGATAGAGTCAAGAGACAAACCAGTTCTGTCACCACTCTTCTCCCCCTTCTATGCTCTTGCTGAGTTACTTCCTCTCAGCACAGCGGGATGAATCCGCAGGAAACCACAACATGTCATAGATGGCTCACCCCTCTGCACCTTGGCACCATCTTAGTAAGAAGTGACTGGGGAAGTTGACAGGTTCCAATGGGACCCCCAGCTGCCGGGCAATTGTCAAGTAGAGCAGAGACATGCTGATTGGGATTCCTGTTCTGCGGATTAAAACCTGGAGGAGAAAAAAAGGCTTTAGCTTCACAGAGATGAATCATACCTTCTCACCGCTTCCATACACCTTCTTAGTGGGCACCTACTGTGCAGCAGGTGCGAGGACAGGCTTTGAGGCTTAAGCGGATAAATGTTTTATTTATTTACACCCGGGCTGTGTGGACTATAGTCCATGAACCAAATGGAGCCCACTAACCTATTTCTGGATGGCCTACAGAAGAAGAGTTTTAATGTTCAAAAAAAGTCGAAAGAATACTAGTTTATGAAACATGAAAACTATACGAAATTCACATGTCCACGTCCACATATAAAGTTTTTTGGAACACAGCCACACTTTTTTGTTTGTGTATGGTCTGTGCCTCCTTTCACATGACAAAGGCAGAACTGAGCAATGAGGCCAGAAGACATATGGCCTACAGAGCCAAGAGAAATCACTATCTGGAAAAAGCCTGCAGACCTATCTAAGTCCTTCTAGGAAGGAGTTAAGGCCATTTCAAAAAAAGCGTCTAATGTGACAAATCCATATATGTACATGTAACCGGGTCACCACACGGTGCAGTTGGAAAATCTGACAGAAATCTGTAAACCAGCTATAATGCAAAAAAAAAAAAAAAAGCCGTCTACAATTTGACAAAAGAAAATACAAGTCTCATAGAGATGAAGATAATAGATATAGGAATTCCTGTCGTGGAGCAGCGAAAATGAATCTGACTAGGAACCATGAGGTTTGAGGGTTCGATCCCTGGCATCGTTCAGTGGGTTAAGGATCCAGCGCTGCTGTGAGCTGTGGTGTAGGTTGCAGACACAGCTTGGATCTGGCATTACTCTGGCTGTGGCTGTGGCTGGCAGCTATAGCTCCAATTAGACCCCTAGCCTGGGAACCTCCATATGCTGCACTTGCAGCTAAAAAGACAAAAAAAAAAAAAAAGAGAGAGAGAGAGAGAGAGAGAGAGAGAGAGAGAGAGAATAGATATAAAAATGGAGACAAGCAGGAAACAAATAAAAATAGGTATCAGTGACATAGCCAGTCATATATATTTCTTCCAATCTTCCTAGAGGCCAGTGCAGAAAGAAAGACCTGGTTTCACAGATTAGTGTTCCAAAGATACAAACTGACCACACTGAGTCAGAGAAATACTTACTTCTAATCAGGAATTTATCTCAAGGGTTTTCAGAGAGAGGATGCTCTCTGATGAAGCACATAAAATCCACAGCAATATCCTCTAGTAGAGGCAAAAATGAGCTTCACTGGGCATTCAGAAATGAACAAAATCTAGCACTTGCCCTCAAAGGCTACAATTTATCAAAGATAAGCTTAATATACATATATCATTATTACACTTTCTAATATACCCACATTTACCTGGTGCATATACAGATTCAGGGCATTATAGTAATCCATCCGGTTCCCCTTGAACTTTAGTTGGTCATAAAGGACATAGTTAATGGCATCCAGCACCTGGCTCTGGAGTTCTATTTCCATTATCATGGCGGATTCACCTGAAACAGAGACCTGCTCTGAGGACACAAGCACAAATAAGGTTGTGACCAGTGTCCCAGATAACCCTGAACATGTAGACACTGGCAACGCCTTAAGAAAATTCATCAGGTGTTGCCGATCGAAGGTGGACATGAGAACATGAATTTGAAGTGTGTTTCATTATCCAGGTGACCAGGCAGTCTTGTCATCAATTGCTTTTGGGGGACATAATGGGAATGCACTCCCAAGTGAACTGATTATTCCAGGTTTTGTTTTGCAAATACAGCTGGATCCAAAACAATTCCACACCTGCCTTGAAGGCCAAGCTGGGGTGGCGACTGTTTATGCCCCGGAGGGTTTTGCAAACAAGCTCCACGATGTTGTCAATCTGGGCCTGGATGTCTTTGAGGCTGATGTCAGAGAGAGGATTGCAGTACTGGTCAATATATACTGCCCCTGAAAGGAACAAGAAGTACTAAATAAATTCCTACTTTCACCTTTTCTTAATAGTGGTCATTTACCCCAGACTCCCAGGGCCAGAGCTCTTTGCACCACCCTACAGATGTGCTTCCTGTCTTGGATGCCAGGCCTGGGTGCCAATACACAGAGAAGAAGTAACATTCTTACAACAAAGGAGCTTACAGTTCATTATTATTATTATGAAACCAAACCTTTCTCATGGACTCAAAAAACGGATACATGTCCCATTTCCGTACTCTACTACTAAAAGAAATAAATATCATAGAGGAGATCTTTCCAAGCTACTTCTCTCTCCCTAATCTTCTTAGAGTTCAAAATCCAACACCTCTGAAAACCTAATAGTATAAGACAGTTCTTTACTTTAAAAAAAGTTGAAAGCCCTCAACGACAGACATGCCATTTCAATAAATCATTCCTTTGAAAGGTGAGTCAGTACATGGAATTTGGAGATAACTGGACTTTGAAATCAGATAAACTGGAGTTCCCGTCATGGCTCAGTGGTTAGCGAATCTGACTAGGAACCATGAGGTTGTGGGTTTGATCCCTGGCCTTACTCAGTGGGTTAAGGATCCGGCGTTGCCGTGAGCGTGGTGTAGGTTGCAGACGCGGCTCGGTCTGGCGTGGCTGTGGCTGTTGTGTAGCCCCGTGGCTACAGCTCTGATTAGATCCCTAGCCTGGGAACCTCCATATGCCATGGGTGCAGCCCTAGAAAAGGCAAACACACACACACACACAAAAACAAAAATCAAAAAAACCCAAACCAGATAAAACTCTTACACTCACTCGGGAAACCCAGAGCTAAACTTGTTCAGAGCACACCAGAGACACTCTCTTGATCACTACTTTTCACCACCTTAGGTCACTTTTTAACCTGAGACCCAAAGGGTTATTAACTTGCTCATCTGTTACAGGACATTTTCACCTTGGAAGCTGTACAGTCACTTTAAATTCAAGAGGCCTCAAACCAGGACCTACACCCCAATGAGTATCAAGAAATCTGGCCCCCAGACCTGGTTTTGGGGACTGTCTCCTGGCCTCCTTGAGACTGAGTTCCCCCACCTGCGACTGAAGGAATTCACACTGCCTGTCTCTGGAGCCTGTTCTATCCTACTGCTGCTCCCTAGACTCTGTTAATGTTAACATGATCCTAGTCAGTCACTGAAGATCAAAACCCTGGAGCCAACTTCTATTCATCAGCTACTTAAAAACCTCCAACAGCTACCCAGTGTCCACAGCACTGGTCTGGATGGGCTGCTTGAAAATTGTAATATTTGAAAGATGAAAGAGAAGTAATTGTTTTCATAAATAAAGCTTGTCAAGTTATTCTTGACTGTGGAATAAACAGAAGAAGCCTCTCAACTCCAGGATGGCTTTGGGAAGATTCCAGGGTGGTGAGGACATTTTATTTTAATGAACTGAAGCAGATACATCATTTCTTTCTGGATGGTATAATCAACAGTATCAATCAGTAAGAATCTGCACTCAGCACTGTGGAGTATATCCTCATCATAACATAAGGACAAGGAACATGAGAAACAGTGACTATTGCAGAAACAACCTGTACACACAGGAAATAGAAAAGGTGCAAAAGGGTTTACTAGCCACAGCTACTGGATTAGGTCTGAGGTGGTAAAATCTGCAGGTATTGCAATCATCAGAGAAACTCAACACAAGAGAAACCTGGAATAAACTTGGAGAGTGAGTAGATTTAAGAGGGAATCCTAAAGGGAGTTCCCTTCGTGGCTCAGTGGTTAACGAATCCGACTAAGAACCATGAGGTTGTGGGTTCGATCCCTGGCCTTGCTCAGTGGGTTAAGGATCCGGGGTTGCCGTGAGCTGTGGTGGAGGTTGCAGACGCAGCTCGGATCCCGCGTGGCTGTGGCTGTGGCTGTGGCTGTGGCGAAGGCCGGCAGCTACAGCTCCTGTTAGACTCCTAGCCTGAGAACCTCCATATGCCGCGGGTGCAGCTCTACACAAAAAAGGCAAAAAGACAAAAAAAAAAAAAAAAGAGGGAATCCTAAGGACAAGTGGTACCATGAATGAGGAAGGGATGCCAGGTGTATCTGTAGGGGCTGGTGAGGATAGTGGCCTGGCTGGAGCAAGTGGGACACTACGGAGAGTAATGAGGAAAAGGCCTGACCAAATAATGGCGGTCACTGACAATGGGCAGATTTAACCAAAAAAAAAAAAGGGACATCATCTGGCTACATTTTAGGCTCCCACGGAGTGCTGAAAAAGTCGGGTTTCAGTCTGGGCCGGCACTGTACATTGGCTGATGAGGGCAGGAGGGTGTGATGCCTGCACTACCTAGACTACTTAGAAAGCTACTGCTGGGAGGTGGGGATGGCTTGCGGCAGAACAGAACAGAACAGAGACATGACTTTGAGAAATACTAGAAGGGGGAAAAAAATCAACAAACCAGGAAAATCCCTGGGAGTAGGGAATGAAAGTGAAGGAAAAGTCATATCTATATTTCATAACCATAATTAATGGAAGTGTTTGTGTAATATGCTAGGAATTTTAAAAAGTCTTTAAAAAAAAATCCAGAAGTCACACTCTGTTCTTTTTCATTAGTAGAATGGAAAGTTCTTCCCCTCATCTTGCCTCTCTACTTCTTTCCACTCACTTCTCATCATGGTCGAGCCGACTCATTGACGTGCAAGAACATCTTGTCCTCGTTAAACTCCAACCAGAGAAGTTAAGGGATTTGCTCGAGGTCATATGGAGACAAAACTGGACACATTTATTTCTGATTTGGAAATGAGGCTTCAAAGCTTAGAAAAACAGGGAATTAACCTCATTAGCTAACATATCTGCCTCATGCTTTGAACCGATAGAGCATCTTTAGAAAACACTGTCTCTTCAGCTGATAGCTCAAGATTTTGACAAGATCTTAGCTCTCAATTTAATCATTTTGCCTGCCTAGTTGATCAGACCATAGAACCCAGCCTCCAGAAGACCACACAGCACGGTTTCCTTTTCTACTGGTTTTTCATGAGGGACATTTTCCACTGCTGTTTTTAAGGACAACTTAGCTGTCTATCAAAATATCAATGGGGAAGTCTAACCTTCAAGATATGATTCATAGTCATCAGGCTGCTGAAGAAAAGCCTTAAGATTATTTAAAATTTTCTGTTGTCGTAGGTAATAAAGAATTTTTTTGGCGTAGTATTTCCAGGTCAGAGCTTTTCTGGAAAAAAACAAACAAACAAACAAACAAGCAGGAAGTCAGTAGGAACTGATATTAAAGTTTTCAATTATCCATTTTTCACTTTCCACTAATCATGCCATTTTAAGAGTCTACTTAACAAGAAAAGTATAACTGGCTCACAAGCATATAGTACTTATTACCATGGAAGCAGACAGTACAACTCAGGACTTGGCATGGGTAATTTAAGACCAAATTAGCCATGTTAAAATTTAAGAAACAGTTATCCACTTGGCTTTAGATTCACTAAAGGAAATGAGAGAAAAACCTGGAAAGTGAGGGGAACTGTGAGTCTCAGCAGACAGGAGTGAGGCATTGGGAACCCTGCTGGCTGCTTGGCACCTGCCAGGGGTAACTCAGGCCTCAGGCTGTTGCCTTTCTCCTTCGAGACTTGCTACCCTCTCTTCCGGTTTCATGGCTTCAGATACTGTCCGTACTCACAACCTCCAGTTTATTTTTCAGAACAGATTTCTCCCCTAAACTCCAGACCTGTACATCCAACTGCTACAACCACATCCTACTTCAGTATCCGGTGGGACCCTATCTTTTCCTCCTAGAGTCTTGCCCACCTCAGATAAAGGCAACTCTGTCATTTCAGTTAAGCCAAAACTTGGAGTCATCCTCAGTCACTCTTTGCTTTCTCTCAAAAACCATAATCAATCCATCTGCGACTGCCATTAGTCCTGGCTTCAGAATCTATCAGAAATGTAAATCATGTCTTCTAAACCACCACCCTCATTTGTCTGTTTCATCCTCCTTTGAACTTTGCTCTCCCCAGTCTCAGTTTAACATGGTAGCCAGAGGGCTCCAGTTGACATGTTAAATCATAGCACAAAAATCCTCTGCCCCAAATTCTCCAAAGGTTTTCCACCACGCTCAGAGTAATAAAAAGCCCAAGTCCTAACGATGACCTAAAAGGTCCTTCAAACTCTCGCGCCGTTACCTGTCTGATGTAGGCTCCTATATCCATCCTTCTCCCGACCAAGTCTAGTCACCAGTCATGCTGGCTTCCTGGCTATCCCATCATCACACCTGGCTAGAGCACACCTTAGGCCTTAGCACTCAGTTCTTCCGGACTGAAACATTCTTTCCCTGGAGATTGGCAATCTGTGCCCTCTTCCCCTTTTAGGGTTTGATTCAAATGTCACTTTTAGTAAGACTTTCTCCCACGACTCTATTTAAAACTGTACCCCTCCCCCCAACCACCATTCCCTCACCCTCTTCCCTGGTTAACAGTTCTCTATAGACGTCTCATTTTCTAAAATAGTATCTTACTTTAAGCATTTCTTTTCTCCACTAGAGTGTGACCTCCAGGAAAGCAAGGTTTCATTTTCTTGTTTTTCTTTTAAGTGAAACCCACTGCTCTATCCCCAGTGCCTAGAACGGTGTCTGACACACAACAGATGCTAAATAGACATTTGCTGAGTGAGTGAAACTCTTCACCAGATCTCCCAAATACACAGAGGGATTATGGGAAGTAGGAGACAGACGATGATTAACTCATTAACTTATCTGTCTGGCTGCATAAATAAAGGACTATCCAATCTTTAAGAAGTAAATCAAAATCAGCAGAGCTATGTGTTTACCAGCTTTTTGAGTTGTAAAATATGGCAATCTAGAAAATCACATGAAACAAATGAATAGCTCAATGAACTGCTATAAGGGAAACACCCTTATATCCACCACTTGGGGCCAGAAACATAGAACTCTGCAGATACCCCAAAAGCTCTCCATGGGCCCTGTCCTCCGCTGGTGACAAGGATTAAAATCCATACCTCTATGGTTATCACTACCTTACTTTTCTTTATAGTTTTCACAAATGTGCATCCCTAAACACTCCAGACTAGGCTGTTTAGATGCCTTTTATGTCTTTTGATTTACACGATCCCCTTCATCCTTTTTTCCCCCTTGCATTTCATTTGTGGAAGAAACCTAATTATTTGACCTGTACTTTCTCACAGTCTGGAAGTTGTTGACTGCATCCACATGGTGTGTAGTTTAACATGTTCTTCTGTCTTCTAAATTCCTGCAAATCGGATGTAGAGGCTTGATCAGATTCAGATTCCATTTACTTGCCAAGACTACTTCCTAGGTGGAAGTGAGTTCCATAAGGAGGCAATCATGCCTGGGCTGGCTCCTTCTGTGACATCAGCAGCCATCGCTATTCAAAGGCCCAAATTCGTTAATTCATTAGAGGTCATAAAGTGATGATATTCTAATTCAGTCATCCCTTTTCATTTATTAGCTGGAATATTTCTACAAAGACTAATTTCCCCATATCTACTATTCGATCCCCCAGAGGTACAGTATATAAGGCAGGAGAAATGCTCATTTCTTTCCTTTTGTCATTTTCCAAAATAATGATTTGGGCTGTTATTATCCTCCAAAGGTAATCAACTAGTTGTTCAGTATTATTATGAACTTATGGAACTAGATGTATTTGATGTGTTTCAATCCATTCTAGTTACTGTCTCCATTGATGCTCAAATCTTTGGCCAAAGGAATCCTCTTCATGTTGACCCCTTAACAGGAAATATTATTACTTCTCTTGCTATCTAGCTCCAGGCTTCTAAGATGCTTCCAGGGTCATCCTTTACATTTCTTGCCCTGGACCCAGAATCAGCCATTTCTCCCAAAATCCTGGCCTCTTTTCATGGGAAGTAGTATGGAGACTACAATCTGGGTACTAGAGATGATCATTTCTACTAGGTTGGTTAGTGTTTCTAGACCATTTCAATGGGCAGAAATAGCAAGTCTAGTGTATAAGCGTGTGTACACAAAAACATACATATACCTACACATATTCAAACATAAAATATCTCACGAGTTCACACTGACACACCTAATTCAAATTCAGAACATACAGTTTTTACCTTCTTCTATTTTATATCTATTTCTTTTTTTTCCCCAGGAGAATCTTGCTTCTTCAGAATACCAGGGATGAATTAGAGTATCACATAATCACTCACTTGCTTTATTCCACATCTCACTCTCTTACACAAACCTGCACATACCAGCCTCAGAATAACAAGACCAATATTCCCATTACTTTGATGATTCCTGAAAACAGCTAAATATTTTTGCTCACATTCTCCCCAACTCTACACTCACTTCTTTCAGACTTCTACATTGTTAGGGCTTATGGCCATCACATACAATACTTTCTCCCCTATCAACTGTCATTTGGATTTAATTCTATAAATAAGTATGTATTTAACGCTCACCAATATTCCTTATATCAGTGTCTCTCTGGTTATTTCGGTTGGTTGAAGCTAATTTTCTAGCACATTTCTCAGGTAGGACTGAAAAGTCCCTGTGATCTTGCAAGTGGGTAAGTTTCTCCACAGTCCTTACACTTGGAAGTCAGTTTGGCTGGATCTAAAAATTCTTGGCTGGGGGTTCCTGTTGTGGCGCAGCGGTTAACGAATCTGACTAGGAACCACGAGGTTGCGGGTTCGATCCCTGGCCTCACTCAGTGGGTTAAGGATCCGGCGTTGCTGTGAGCTGTAGTGTTGGTTGCAGACGCAGCTCGGATCCTGCATTGCTGTGGCTGTGGCTCAGGCCAGCAGCTACAGCTCCGATTAGACCCCTAGCCTGAGAATCTCCATATGCCGTGGGTGTGGCCCTAAAATGACAAAAAGACAAAAAAAAAAAAATCCCTGGCTGACATTTTCCATCCTCGGGTATCTTAAGTGTGTTACTCTTTTTCTGCTCCTCTGGCATAGAGTATTGCTGTTGAAAAGTTTGATGATATTCTGATTTGTTCTCCCTTATAAGTAGTTTTGTCTTTTTTGCTTAGATCCCCAAAGGAGTTGTCTTTAAAATCCAGTTGTTTTACTGGACTATGTCTCAGTGCTGGCTATCCTGGGTCAGTTTTTCCTCAGGTATAGTGTATGCCCTTTTAATATCTTGCTTCAAATCTTTATTGTAGGATGTACTCTTTAAGACCATGTAGAATGCCATAAATGCAAACTCTTTTCACATGTCCAGGGATTGGTGTCTTAGCATTTACGGAAACTATCCTTCTTCCTACGCTTTCCATATCCAAACAATAAGCATTTGCCAGGAATGAATACAAACAGAGTCCTTCATGAAAACCAGCACCCCAACACATTTACAAACATGAGAGTATTCCTTATTATTAAAAAAACCCTCTTTAAGTTCAAAATATTTGCCAGGCCAAGGGTAACATTTATAACATCTTATTCTAAAAAGATTATAATATACATTTTTACTGGCTGTGCATATTTAGTATTTCTTTTTGTCAATCTGATAAGTAAAAAAGCATATTTCATCATTAGTTAACATTTCTTTGAAGAGGGAATTTTTTTTTCTTTTTAATTGCAGCAACTGCAGCATATGTAAGCTGCCGGGCTGGGAAATGAACTGGAGCCACAGCTGCAACCTACACCAGATGCTTAACCCACTGCACTGGGCTGGGGATAGAACCCAAGCTGCCACGGAGACAACGCCAGGCTTTTAACCCACTGCACCAGTGAAATTAACTCCAGTGACTTTAAAGGTGTTTTCACTTGACTTCTAGACACTTGGACTTGCTCTTCTGAGAATGTCACCCTCCTATCCTTTGTACATTTTTCAATTTCTTCTTAGAAATTTTAAGGATTCTGTTGACTTTGTTTATGGTTTCTTTAGTCATACAAGTCTATTTTTTTATTGCAAAAATCATTTTTTTTTTTTTTTACTGCATTATCAGTCCTGGTTAAGGAGGTACACCTAGATTGCACATGAAGTCTCTTATTTTCTTGAAGGATTTTTGTTGTAATAATTTAAAAATATCAGTTAATCTCTCGGAATTTTTGTATAGGATATACGTTTTACTTTCTTACAGATGGATAGTCAGTTGTGTCCAATACCATTCGTTAAATAACCCACCTTTTCTCCTCTGAGTTTAAATATATTAAACTGGGATATGTTTATGATGGGATATGTTTTTGAATTATTCTTTGTCACTGATGTATTTTTATTTAAATACTGTGTTGTTTGATAACAGGTAGTTTTATAACATGTTCTAATAACTACTCATGCAGGTCTCCCATTATGATTATTTAAAAATTGTTCTTTCTGGCTCTTGTAAATTTACTCTTCTGTATATATTTTATGACAATATAATCCAATTAAAACACAAGAAACTCTCCCCTCCCAAAACTCTTGCTGGATCCTAGTTGGAATGGCACTAAATTTACGTATTAATATTGGAAGAACTGGGAATTCCCTTTGTGGCTCAGTGGTTAACGAACCTGACTGGCATCCATGAGGACGCAGGTTCTAACCCTGGCCTCACTCAGTGTGTTAAGGATCTGGCGTTGCCGTGAGCTGTGGTGTAGGTCGCAGACGTGGCTGGGATCCCACACTGCTGTGGCTCTGGCATAGGCCGGCAGCTGTAGCTCCGATTGGACCCCTATCCTGGGAACCTCCAAATATGCCGTGGCTGCAGCCCTAAAAAGAGAGAAAGACCAAAAAAAAAATATTGGAAGAATTGACATTTTTGTGATAGTAAGCCTTCTTACTCAAGGACATGCTATTTCTTATGTTTTTCAAATAACATTCTATAGTTTGACCTAGGAAATCCGTTCCCAGGAAACTATCAGAAATGAAACCATTAGAAACATCACCCTCCATAGTAACACAAAATAGAGAAGAAAGTGGTTACCCATCAATAAGGGGATGGTTAAATAAATTACGGTATATATTACAAAACAGTATGCATCCACTAACAAAAGTGAATTTGATTTTTAGGAGCTGATTAGGATAGATTTCCACAAAGTAATGTTAAATGAGGGGAAAAAGTTATTGAGAAGTACCCATTATGTGATCTAAATTTTGTGAAGTGATAATATACACCCCATCCCCACGTATATCATATTAGCATGGAAGCATATACCCTAGGTTGTCATCATAAATTATGGGAATGGGGGCAGGGAAGGCCAGTACAAATGGAGGGAGAAGGGAGAAGGACAAAGCAGCATAAACAAGAAAAAGACAAAGTTTGCACTAAACATCAAAGCAAACCCCAAATGACCAATAACCTCAGTACGTATGATATAACATTTATGTATTTAAAAGTCTATGTGTATATATGTAAAAGAGATACATCGACTTTTATTTTTAAGGCTGCACAATACTGACTATTAGATCACACTTCAATTCATTTATAGATAAACCAAAATAGAAACAGAAAAACGACCTCTGCATCAGAACTCATCCAAGGCCTAGAATAGTGACACATCTTACCTCTCCCCCACAGTTGTTCCACTGATAGATATTTCTCTCTCCTAAACCCCCTTGAAAACAACAAGAAACATGTCTTATGCATTGTTTGTGAGATGTTTCACAATGATTTCTCTGAAGATGTTAAACTAGAATTCTTATCTTCCATCGCTAGTAGAATTTCCAGAACTTTTAGAGCAGAAAATCTTTTTCATAGGTAAGTTAGGCTGGAAGTCAAGTCATCTTTCTGGTAAGCTGGAGATTAACCTTCACAGCAGAAAATATAAGGCATAAAAAAATTTTAAGCAACAACCAGGAGATAATGGATTCCTCCTGATCGAGAGAAATAAAAGAAAGGCGCAACTAAATATCTGTAATGTTTATGGGCTAAGTAGATTATTTCTTACCACAATTCAGAAATTGTAAAAAATCATCCATTAAATTAAGACACGCACAAGAAACTTTTTTTTTTAAAGAATTCAATTCATGACAGGCAAATCTGGCAGTGGTAGGCGAAGAGGTGACAACAAAGAAAGGATAATTTGTATTAACCAAATGCCATAATAGATACAAGTGCCCAGAGTACAGTATTTGACCCATAGGAGGGCTAAACATGAATTCTTCCATAAGGATTTTTCAATCATTTCTTTTTTTTTTTCACTTTTTAGGGCAGCCAGCTGCAGCATATGGAGGTTCCCAGGCTAGGGGTCGAATTAGAGCTACAGCTGCTGACCTGTGCCACAGTCACAGCAACACCAGATTTGAGCTGAGTCTGCGACCTACACCACAGCTCACAGCAATGCCGGATCCTTAACCCACTGAGCAAGGCCAGGGATCGAACCCGCAACATCATGATTCCTAGTTGGATTAGTTTCCGCTGTGCCTTAACGGGAACTACTGAACCATTTCTTTGCATATCAATCGTCTTGGTGTATTTACCCTATATAGAGGAAATTTTTCAAAAATGTAACTGTAATAACATGAATGTAACCTGAAACATTTGGAAATGTGTCCCACAGTTCAGCCACATACTAATTACAGCAATTAACTCTGGGGTTATCATTAAAACAAACAAAATCCCTGATAAAACTATAGCTTACCTTCCTTCCATATTTAGGATACACACCAGTTCATCCTCAAAAAATATCTCTGGTCCCTCGAGATTCTCAATGTCACTAAAACCATTACAAGGAACCTATGAAAAGATATATACAAAGAGGCCTCAGTAATGAGTAATAATGTTGTCGTCACTCTCACACACAAATCTGAGTCGCAAACAAAGCTGCTCTTTTTCACAGAAGTGGTAACACTTCTCCCACACTAGCTTACACTGCCCACCTACTACGAGTAGAAAGCAACCTGTGGAGTAACAATAGTTTGTTCAGATCATACTGTTAGTTGTAAATGAATTATATCTTCAAAGACTGGAGTTTCTGAAAGTGATAACTAAGTTTAAACGTGAAGAAAAATAGCTCTGAAAAGAGAACCAGAAATACAAAGTCTCATAATTCGAAATAGCTATTCTGTGCAGTCTACACTGAATTCACCTAGGAGTGGAGGGCCAAAGAGAAGTCTAGTGCTTCAGGTGACTCTTGACCCTTTAAGCTTTCCCCTCTGTAAATTGAAGGGGTGGTACCAATGAGCTTTAAGATCCCTTCAGTTTAAAATTCTACTACCTCTCCCACTTTTCTTTTTGAAAGTAACCAGGAAATTTCATGTCAACCTGTGCACGCTGAGAACACAGGAATACCAGGGTCGTGAGCCAAAGTAATCATCCACCCACAGATCAATCCTAAGTATACTCCTGCTATGTTCAAAGTCCTTGACACACTTCTAATCAAGCAGAGGTGCAGGGTAAGAGGACGCTGAGGGAAAAACACAACAATGCATCATTATTAGACAAAGGCCCAGGCAGTGAAAATTGCACACAAAACCAGCTGCGACTATTAAATAGAGGTCGCAAACTAGTAGCTCACGACCAAGGGCATCAAACACATCCGGCAACCATACCTATGTGTGAGCAAACACATTTAAACCAGTGTGGAAAATCTGTGTATGAATGCTTTTAGCCAGTGCATGGCTTATCCAAAAGTAGGATATACATTTTGTCCACTCTAACATTTACCAAACATTTACTTACAGAAATGAATAGGGAATATCTAGTTTTATTCTCTATAGGGGAATAAGTTCAAATTTACCCAAAGTCCAACTTTTCCCTTTCAAACCTTGAAAAGCCATGAAAACATTTCAAATATATGAACTCCATTAAATAACAGTAATTAAAATTAGAAAATAAGGAAGTTCCCGCTGTACTGCAGCAGGTTAAGGATTCAGCATTGTCTCTGCAATGCCGTGGGTTCAATCCCCAGCATGGCACAGTTAAGGATCCAGCGTTGCCACAGCTGTGGCATAGGTCACAGCTGTAGCTCGGCTATGATCCCTGGCCTGGGAACTTCCATATGCCAAAAAACAAAAACAAACAAAAAGAATTAGAAAATAGGAATTAAACTTCAGTAAATGAGGATATTAAAATAAATCAGGTCGGTTCCATTTCTATATCTCCAATCAAAAATAAACTTAAAATATTACTGTGGACTATTTTCCATAATTACAAAAAGTTAAGAATCAGGACCTGATACAGAAACTTCTGTGAGGCACTTTGTGGAAGGGAGACAAACCAACCAACCCATGCATTTCAGCAATATTAAAAAAAAAAACAAAAAAAAAACCCAACTTTTGGGGACAATGAATGCAAGACAATTTAATGAGGGAGTAATGATTCTCCATTCACAGGAAGCTTTTAATCCTCTGTTACCTTAACAAATAACGCAGTTCACTACTGGTTAGAACCTGCAAAGCCAGAAAGAACCATATTAATTTTGTCAACCCTTCTGGGAAAACAACCGGGTGAAATTTGCAGTGTTCCATCACTGATGATGTCCCCCACTCCCCACCCCCAGTAACGTGGAGGTTGCAAAAATATATGTTTAACCCACTTAAAGAGAAATAATGCTGATCTGGATTCCCTCCACATTGCGCTGCAGGTCCCTCCCTCTCTCTCCCTCCCCCCATTCTCTCTGGCTTTAGAAAAGTAAAGCTGGCAGGGACAAATGGCTTCATGTTGTTGGATGGGAGGAAAAGGACACAATGACTCTTGTAGCCATCGAAGTGAGTAAGGGATTGTGAGGGCACAGAAAAGAGAGACGGCAAAAGAAGCTGATGAGCTAATGCCTACAGACCCAGACACAGACACGCAGAACAGGCAAACGCTTAGAACTCCATCAACAGATCCTTACGTGCTCGGAAAAGAACCTCTTTGAGAATGAGGCTACAATCTTCCGGGCTTCTAACCCAGCTTTTTGCCGAACTTTATACTCCTCCAACCAATTGACGTAGTCGGTGGGGCTGTAGTGTTTCATAAGGGAAGGCCACCTACAAGGAGAGAAACACCCCCTCAGCATAACGGAGACTCAAAGGCAGTCTTGGAAAACTGGGAAACAGTTGGGTTTGGAGGTCAGAGGGGCTCTGGCGATAGTTCAAATCTCCACCCGGCACGCACGCACTCGCTCACGCCGTGACCTTGGCGTGGCAACAGGAATACTGCATTTCCACTCCCCATTTATTAAATGGGGACAGTCGAAGCAACAACAATCAGAGTGATGACAATCACAGTTAACATTAATTGCGCGCCTCCTAAGAGCTGGGCCCCGTGTTAAGTGCTCCCTACGCATCATCTCATCTAATAACCAGTCAAAGGTAGGTCTAATCAACACTCTTTAAAGCCGACGAATGAGGATCAAAAAAGGGAAGTCTCTACCCCCAAGGTCACACGGGGAGTGCGCCAGGGCCAGATTTTATCCCCGGTCCCACACCGAAATCTGTGCTCTCACTCAACTGCCAGGAGATGCTGCGCCCGCTTCCTCAAAGGGCTGTTAGGATCACTGCATCACTAGATCCGTGTAAACATTCTAGCACTGAGTCGGGCACAAAAGCAGCGCGCAGAAAGGATGAGTCGTGATTCCACAGTCGTCATCCTTTACGGAGGGCCCGGCTACTACTGGGCGCTTCCCGATGCGCAATCTGGGCACCGGCGGGTCCGTGCAGCGTGGACCGAGGGGTCGGCGGCCTGGAGGCCTTTGTCTGTCCGTCCCCGGGAAGGGGTCCGGGGGTGGGACCCGGGGCTGGGGTCCGCGCGCTGGCAAGGAGGCGGCGGCTACGGGCTGCCGGGCCCGGGCCCCCGGGGTGCAGAGTGGGGGCGCGGGAGGCCGGGGCCGCTGGCTCACCTCACCCGGAACTGCTCCTTCCACACCTTCCCGCTACTCTGGCACAGCTCGCGCAGCCGCCGGCAGGTGCTAGAGACGCGGCCTATGTCGGCGGCCGTCAGCGAGCCGCTGCACAGGATGTACTCCAGCACCTCGCCGGGCAGGTTGACGAGGCAGCTGAGGCCCGCCGCCTCGGGCGCGGCCTCGTCCGCCAGCGCGGGCACCACCTCCATCGCGCTATCGACCGCTGCTGCCGCCATCTTGTCTGCGTACCTGGGGCCGCCGCGCGCGCGCACCAGGGCGCCCCCTTCGCCCCGCCCGCCTCGAGGGGCGGGCCCCAGGATTACCCCGCCCACGACGTGACCACACCTCCTCGGCTCTGGATGGGCCGCAGCGCCGCCAAAGGAAAGAAATGCGTTTTGGAAAATAACAGCGCGGTGGACTTGGGAGCTGTGAGTGGACAATCGTAGTAGCATCATTTTTATTATGTGTGCCGAGCGCTTCCTGTGAATGTGCTCATCAGACCTTCCCAATAACCCTATGAACCATTATTCTCCCCCAAGTTAACAGGAAACAGGTTCAGGGAGATAAAAGGACTTGCTGAGAGTACCTTGTCCTAGATTCTAATTCAGATCCGCTTGACTCTGCTTGATTGTACGCTAAACCAGTGTGCTGTAGTAATAACAAACGATATTTGAATGGATGCTGTGCTAAGCGCTTTACATACGTTTCTCAAGAACGCCTTATTTGAGCCCTAGGTGATACGTATCATATTTATACTCATTCTACAGATAAGGAAAACCTGGCTCATAAGGGTGGGAGCCACTGCTCCAAAGTCACAGAGACAAAAAGTGGTAGAACCTGGATTTGAATCTTGCAAACAGGATTTCCCACTCAACTGTGCATGGATACTCTCTTTCCTCCGTGCCTGCACCTATTATTTATTTTGTCTTTTTAGGGCCACACCGTGGCATATGGAAGTTCCCAGGCTAGGGGGTGAATTGGAGCTGCAGCTGCTGGCCTGTGCCACAGCCACAGCAGCCCAAGATCCCAGCTTTGACTGCGACGTACACCACACCTCATGGGCAACTGTGGATCCCTAACCCACTGAGTGAGGCCAGGGAGCCAACCTGCGTCCTCATGGATACTAGTGGGTTCATTATTGCAGCACCACAACAGGAACTCCTATTTATTTTTTTAAATTCAGTTTAGTTTAGTGCCAGGCCCCGTGCTGTATGCCTTGGAGCTACGGAGGTGAATAAGACAGGGTCTTTGCCTCCCAGGAACTCAGAGTACAATTGGGCGGTGGGGGGACATGCAAGTAAAGTCTGCTGCCAGTCCAGGGAGGCTCAATACAGTATTCCCTTCAATTTGGAAATCAGAATGCCCTGAGAGAGGTGAACTAGGAAAGTTATTCTTAACGGATGGTGTTAAGCCGTCCATGGCTCCCTATTGCCCTCAGAAATAAATCCAGGAGCTCCCCTTATGGCTCTGCACATTGAGAACCTTATATAGTGTCTGTGAGGATGCAGGTTCAGTCCTGCGGGTTTAATCCTTGGCCTCCCTCACGGGGTTAAGGATCTGTCAGCATTGCTACGAGCTTCTGTGTAGGTCTTGGATGTGACTTAGATCCGCCCTTGCTCTGGCCAGCAGCTGCAGCTCCTGTTCAACCCCCAGCCTGGGAACTTCCATATGCCAAGGGTGCAGCCATTAAAAAAAAAAAAGAAAGGAAGGAAAGGAGGAAGGGAGGAATAAAGGAAGAGAAATCCCAGATCCCTAACATTGTTGCAAAGGGACAGACTCCTATCTTCCTCTCCTTGCTCATCTGAAGCCATTCTCTCCCTCACTAGCCTTACTGCAGCCAGGCTGGGCTCTTTCCTCCCACTGCTGGCCTTCACATATATACTGTTTCCACTGCCTGGAATGTGCTTTGTGCCAGCACATCCTCCTTTTAGCTCCTCCCCCTCTTCTTCCAGGCCTTAGGGGAACCTCTCCAGATGCCCTCCCTCCCCCAGCCCAGCCCCAGAACCAGATCCAGCTCCTTCACAGCATGTAGCAGGCTTGCAATTATTACTTCATTTCACTGTTTGTTTAATCTGCATCTTTCCCACTGGATCAGAAGCAGCTTGAGGATCAGGCCTGTCTTTGATTTACCTGTGGATGCCCACGTACTTGGCCCAGGCCTTGTACAGAGCAACTCCTCAATAATTATCTCTCGATGGCAATCGTCTAACTAGCTGTTTAGCAAGAGCCAGTGACTTGGCCTTTCTGATGCCCAGTTTCTAAAATGGGGGTAATAATAATGCTGGCCTCCGGGGACTGTTGTGAGAATTAAATGAGTACATTATGTAAAGTGGCTAGAACAGTATCTGGCACGGAGAACATGCTCGATAAAAGTGTTATGGGGGAACGGGGAGAAACTGCTTAATGGGTATGGGTTTCATTTTGGGGGATGGAAATATTTTCGAAAAGAGCAGTAACATGGTGAATGTACTACACCACTGATTCATTCACTTTATTATGTTTAATTTTATGTTATGTAAATTTCACCTCAATACTTTTGTTTTGAAAAGTGTGTTACTACTTGAATTAATTTAATGGGGCGACCACAACGATGAGCCATAGACTGGGTGACTTAAACAACAGAAATTTATTGTCTCACAGCTCCAGAGGCTAGAAGTCCAAGATCAAGGTGTTGGAGGGTTGGTTTCTTCCGAGACTCTCTCTCCTTAGCTTGTAGGTAGCCATCTTCACCCTGTGTTGGGACATGGTCTTCCTTCTGTATGTCTGCATCTCAATCTTTTTCATAAGAACAACAGTCACACTGGATCCGGACCCATACTAATGGCCTCATCTTTACCTTAATTACCTCTTTAAGAATGCTTTTCCAAATATAGTCACATCTGAGATCCTGGGGGTTAGGGCTTCCAGGGGATACAGTTACTGCTGCTTCTGCAACTGTCATCATTAAGACGGAAAGGTTTAGGGGTTCTCTTGCGGTGCAGCAGGTTAAGGATCCTTAACCCACTGAGCGAGGCCAGGAATCAAACCCGCATCCTCATGGACACGATGTCGGGTTCTTAAACCTCCAGCCACAATGGGAACTCGGAAACCCAGTTTATTAGTTTTTTCTTTAAAATTTTTTAAATTTAATTATTTTAGGGCCGCACTCTCAGCATAGGGAGGTTCCGAGGCTAGAGGTTGAATGGGAGCTGTAGCTGCTGGCCTATACCACTGCCACAGCAACACCAGATCTGAGCTACGTCTGCGACCTACACCATAGGTCATGGCAATGCTGGATCCTTAACCCACTGAGGAAGACCAGGGATCGAACCTGCATCCTCATGGATGCTAGTCAGATTTGTTTCCACTGAGCCACGACAGGAACTCCAAAAACCCTCTTTAAATGTTCACGTTTCTCTCCTCAGCCCAATGCTCTTCTCTGAGATCTAGGCTCATGTAGCCAACTGCTCACCTGACATTCCTTCTGAGTCCCTGACACTCAGCTTATCCTGGGGGAAATCATAATGCCCTCCCAAACCCCTACCCTCACCCCCGCAATTGACCTTGTCCTCTTCCAGTGCTTCCTGCCTTGGAAAATCACCCATTCCAGCCAAACGGGAAACTTGTTGCCACCCCCGCCACCTCTCTCTCCCTCACTGTCCTCATCCAAACACCCAGTAGAGGATAACATTTTTTTTTCCTTTTTAGGGCCGCACCCATGGCATATGGAGGTTCTAAGGCGAGGGGTCTAATCGGAGCTGTTGCTGCCAGCTTACGCCACAGCCACAGCAACGCCAGATCCAAGCCGCATCTGTGACCTACACCACAGCTTACAGCAATGCCGGATCGTTAACACATTGAGCAAGGCCAGGGATTGAACCCACAACCTCATAGTTCCTAGTCGGATTCATTAACCGCTGCGCCACGACGGGAACTCCGAGGATAACATCTTGCTGCCTCAGTTCCTCATCTATAAAATGGGGATAATTACCGATCTTCCTCTTATATGAACCAGTCCATCTATGTCAGTTCCTGTGTCTGCATAACAAATAAACCCAAAGTCTAGCAGCTGCAGACAACCTTGTTTTTGTGTTTTTGATTCTGTAGGCCAGGCAATAGGGAAGGGCTCTGCTGGACAATTCTAAATGGGAACCAAGTGGTGGCTCCATGGTCTGTGCTGTCAACTACTGCACACTCTAACCTCTGTTAGATCCCACAGGGCCTGGGAAAAGGGTTGGGATTTTATTTTATTTTTGCTTTTTAGGGCCTTATTTGAAGCATATGGACGTTCCCAAGCTAGCAGTCAAATCAGAGTGCAGCTGCCAGCCTACACCACAGCCACAGCAACACGGGATCCAAGCCGTGTCCACACCTACACCACAGCTCACGGCAACGCCAGATACTTAACCTACTGAGCGAGGCCAGGGATCGAAGCTGCGTCCTCATGGATGCTAGTAGGGTTCGTTACCACTGAGCCATGACGGGAACTCCTGGGATTTTAATCTTACAGTGTACTGGGAAGCACTCTCTGTATTGAAATGTTCAACAGAGCCCAGAATGTGATCAGTCTTAGAGAATGTTCCGTGTGCACTTGAGAAGAACGTGTATTCTGTTGCTTTTGGATGGAATGTCCTATAAATATCTATTAAGTCCATCTGGACTAATGCTTCATTCAGGGCCTGTGTTTCCGTATTGATTTTCTGTCTGGATGATCTATCCATTGCTGTAAGTGGGGTGTTAAAGTCCCCCACTATTATTGTGTTATTGTTGATTTCTCCTTTTAAGGTTGTTAGCAGTTGCCTTATATATTGTGGTGATCCTAAGTTGGGTGCATAGATATTTAAAATTGTTATATCTTCTTCTTGGATTGATCCTTTCCAACCGGGGGTTTCCATTGTGACTCAGTGGGTTGACCTGACATTGTCTCTGTGAGGCTGTGGGTTTGACCCCTGGCCTTGCTCAGTGGGTAAGGAGCACGTGTTGTTGCAAGCTGCAATGTAGCTTGCAGATGTGGCGTGGATCCAGTGTTGCCATGGTTGTGCCATAGACCCCAGCTGCAGCTCCAATTCGACCCCTGGGTGGGGAACTTCCATATGCCATAGGTGCGGCCATAAAAAGAAAAAAAAAATCTCCTGCCAATCCAGAAAGTCTTCTCACAATTCTAGGAAAGGAGAACAGCTTTATTGTTGCACAGGCATTAAACCAGATGGTGATGCACATCACAGATGACCTGCTAATGGGATTCCAAAGACAGAGAGTAGTTCCACCTACTATTTTTTTTCTCTTTTTTGGCTGCAACCACAGCATATGGAAATTCCCAGGCCAGGGACTGAATCCAAGCCTGTGCTTTGACCTACACTGCAGCTGCAGCAATGCTGGATCCTTAAATCCACTGTGCCATAGTGGGAACTCCCATCCCACCCTTTTATAAACAGCCAAATATTGCAGTATGAATATGCTTCCATTAATGGTGGCTTACAAGTTACTATTCACTTGAAAGCTAAAAGGATCTGATCACCCCTTCCCTGGTTTTTTTCTTTCCCAGTTCATCCTAAGGTCACGTGGCCAGTGGACTATACATGGTGCTGCTTAACTGCCTTTGTCAGGAGGAGAAATAAAACTCATCTTGGTGATAAGCTGGTGGTTACAGCCTGAAACCCAGTGCTCCAACTCCCACATCACAGGGAAATAGACATTATCTTCTCTGATATTTACATTGCAAAGAGGCGGTTCCCAGACCCTAAAGAGAAACATTTCTGGGCTATAATATTGGCTAGAGGCTTATTTAGCCTTTGAAAAGAGTTGCCAAAGGTAGAACAGTCACATGGTGGAGTAGTATTCAGCCCTAGAAAGGAGTGAAGCACCGACACATGCTACAGCTTGGATGCGCCCCGAGAACTTGATGCTGAGTGAAAGAAACCACACACAGAAGGACAAACAGTATATGATCCCACTTCTCTGAAATGTCTCGAGTAGGCAGATTTATAGAGATGGAATGTAGACCAGAGGTTTACCAGGGGCTGGGAGGGCAGAAGGAATAGGGGGTTAGACTGCTGAATGGGTACAGGGCTTCTGTTTAGGCTGATGAAAAAGTTTGAGAGAGAATGGTAACACTTATGCAGCATTATCAATGCCCTTACTGCCATTGACTTGTATACTTAAAAACAGTTAAATCCTTGAGTTCCCTGGAGTTCCCATCGTGGCTCCGTGGTTAACGAATCCAGCTAGAAACCATGAGGTTGCGGGTTCGATCCCTGGCCTTGCTCAGTGGGTTAAGGATCCGGCGTTGCCGTGAGCTGTGGTGTAGGTTGCAGACGCGGCTCGGATCCCGCGTTGCTGTGGCTGTGGCATAGGCCGGCGGCTACAGCTCCTGTTAGACCCCTAGCCTGGGAACCTCCATATGCCGCGGGTACGGCCCAAATAACGCAAAAAGAAGAAAAAAAAATCCTTGAGTTCCCTGATGGCCTGGCTGTTTGAGATCTGGCATTGTCACTGCTGTAGCTCGGGTTCGATCCCCGGTCAGGGAACTTCCAAATGCCATGGGTGTGGCCAAAAAAACCCCACAGCCAAACCAAACACACACACACACACACACACACACACACGCACACACACACACACCCTAAATTTCCTGTTATGTAGTTTATCATAGTATTAAAAAAAACAGCACCCACAAAAAAGATTCATATTGAAGAGACAGAGGAAAGACAGGTCCAGAATTTCTCAAGGAAACACTCTAAGACAGGAAGGAGGGAATGGGTCTCTTTCCACGTTGGTAACAGGGAAAATTCTGTTTTGCATGTACCCTACAGTACCCTCATGCAGAATTGCTGACAGTATTTAAGCCAGAGCTGGTCCCGCTACCTGAGTTCCTGCTTAAAACTTGCACAAGCCCAAATCCTTGACTACGTCTTGGTTCCCCAGAGTTCCTCCGGGGTGCCCCTCCCTGATGCAGCAAGATCATGAACCTATCTTTGCGGACCATCGGTGTATTTTCTGGTTATCTTTGGCTGGAGGACTTCAACATTCCTTTCCCACGAGCCAGCCACTGTCCAGCTACAGAGACCATTTCACCCCCACCTCAACCTCTCCTATGGCTTTCCTTGTTCTCAAAATAAACATCCCCATCCTTTCTCTTCTGGTCCATCCCCTAGACTCTCCCTCCCACCCACTACTCCAGGACCACTTTTCTGGAGTGTCTTCAGTGCCTCGGCATCTTTTAGACTTCAACTCAAGCACTTACTTATGGAAACACCCGTCTGCTGATCACAGACTGTCTGCCTCTTCTGCCTTGTGCCCTTGGCAGAACCCCCTTTTCTGCATTCAGTACATATTCCTAAATTGTTATGGCATGCACAGTGGCCTGATTATTGGACTCACCCACTAGCACAGGCCGATCCAGCTTTTGTGGGGTGAGAACAAAGAATTTTGCCGCCACGAAGCCATCAGCTGCCCTGATCATGCACCCTGAGGGGAATTCAGGATGGAGAAAAACAGGGTACTGGCCCTGGGTATTTAAGATGCCTATCAAAGGAATGGTTTCAATGAGTCCAGGCTCTTGCATCTTTCTGGACACACAAAATTACTAAAATCATTAACTTGAGATGCCTTTTTTTTTTTTTTTTCTGATTAGCAGTAATCTTTTACTGTCTGACTACATGGTTTGTTTGTTTTCAGCAAAAACTCCTATATATCTCTACTTCTCCCTTACCTCTTTTGAACAGTTCCTCAGAGTGATCTGAGAGGCTGCCTTCCCGGGCTAGCATTCTCAGTAGCATCCTTGAATAAAACACCATTTGAAACTTTTACGTTGTGCTTTTTTTTGCTCCTAGTCAACAGGGGCCTGAAGCTTATACTGTTGGGAGGCCCTATTTTAGAAAAGGAGGAGTTCCCGTTGTGGCTCAGCGGGTTAAGAACCCAGCTAGTAGCCATGAGGATACGGGCTTGATCCCTGGCCTTGCTCAGCGGGTTAAAGGATCTGGTGTTGCGTGAGCTGCAGTGCAGGTTGCAGATGCGGCTCAGATCTGGCATTGCTGTGGCTGTGGTGTAGGCTGCTGGCTATGGTTTCAATTCACCCCCCCAGCCTGAGAACCTCCATATGCCACACATGTAGCCCTAAAAAGGGAAAAAGAAAGAAAAGGAATACAACGGGATGAACTTGTAAGTAAACAGGAGGGCTTATATGTAGAATGAACAAAGAAGAGGGCTTGGATGACGTCTTTCTAAACGAGGGGCCTGACATTTAGTTTCAGTAATTCTGTGATAAACACATTTCTCCCTTTAAAAGGTGACCTCTGGGAAAGCAGGGCCTGTGTCCCCTTTTGCTCAGCTATTTACTGAGTGTACTGCTAGGCTGTGAGGAGGGTCTCGTGCTGTCTTAGAGAGACACCTCTTCAGACCCCTGCTGTCCCTGGGGATGTGAAGCTGTCCCCTCACAGTCACTTAATGGATGAGGCCTTGCCTGGCCACCTCATTTAAACCCTCTGTCTCTCCATCCTGCTTTGTTTTTCTCCAGAATTACTTAATCACCATCTAACGCACTCCTGAAAAAAAAAACAAAAAACAAACCTCACTTGCTGGAGTTCCCTGGTGGCTCAGTGGGTTAAGGAACTGGCGTTGCCACTGCTGTGGCTTGGGTTCGATCTCTGGCCCGTGAACTTCCTCATGCTGTGGGTGCAGCCAAAAAACAAACAAAGCACCCCACTTACTTATGTCTTTCTTGTTCCTGTAGAACTTACTCTACTGTTTGGTCTCCAATGTCCACAAAAGACCTTGATGCTTATTAAGCCCTCATTATATGTCTATTGCATGAACAAATTAATCCTATGAGTGCAGTGCAATCAAGCTGAATGCATTTTGCAGGTGGGGTGGACATGAACTTCTGAGGGCCAGAGACATGACTATGGGAGGCTGAAAAATGGCTCCCAAACACATTCACATTCTAATCACTAGAACTTGTGAACAGGTTACTAGGATGTGCTCCTCCCCGGCCCGCCCCACGTTGCCAAGCAATGCTCTGAAACATTGTGGATGTCCTACCACTCAATTCAGTGCTGACACCATCCACCTGACACTCTCAGCCAGGAGGCAGATCCCCAGGTTAAGGGTTCAGTCCTGCAAGACTGCTCCCCCACCCCTTCACTTTCAGAGGCCACCTTGTAAGTCCACATTGTCACCTGCGCTTCTGCAAGACTGGCTATAGCTCAGAGGGTCCTGTGACCCCCTCCTTGTGCTTGATTAATTTGCTAGAACGCCTCTCAGAACTCAGAGAAATGTTGTGCTCACCAGATTAACCAGTTGATCACAAAAGGATACAACTCAGAAAGAGCTAGAAGGAAGAGATGCACAGGGCAAGGGGTAGGGCAGGGTGCAGAGCTTCTGTGTTTTCTGAGTCCCTCACTCTCCCCAAATAGCCCCCTCTCCACCAGCCTGAAAGCTTTCTGAGCCCCGTCCTTTTGGATTTTTACGGAGACCTCATTACATAGACGAAGTCATTGAGCACTGGTGTCATCGAGTCAACCTCCAGCCCCTCTCCCCTCCAAGGAGGTGTGGTGCGCAGTGAAGGACTGAAAGTTCCAACCCTCTAATCACCTGGTGGGTTTCCCTGGCAACCAGCTCCCTTCCTCAGGTGTTTTCCAAAAATTAACCACATTACCTAAAGTCAACTCAGGTGTGGTTGAAAGGTGGTTGTTAAGAATAATAAGACACCTTTATCACCCTTATCACAGGGGATCCCAAGAATTTTAGGAGCTCTGAGCCAGAAACAGGACAAAGACCAAATGTATCTTTCTTCTTATAAACCACAATATCCGAGGTATCTTACATGGCAAAAGAGGCTTAGCAGATGTAATTAACACCTTGAGATGCAGGGATCACCCTGGACCATCCTGCGGGCACAGTGTAAACACAAGGGTCTATAAGGAGGGGGATGGAGGGTGAGATTTGGGAGATGTGACGATGGAAGCGGGGGTTGAAGTGATGCTGGGCCGAAAGCCCAGAAACGTGGTCAGCGTCTAAGAGCTGGAAAACCTAAGGAAATGGATTCTTCCCTAGCGCAGTAGCAATAAGAATTAATACAGATTTAATACAGATCTTCTGTATTGCTGCTGTAACAAATTACCACAATTTAGGGGCTTAAAACAACACAAATTTATTATCTCACGGCTCTGGATGTCAGATGTCTCAAACGGGTCCCAGGAGGCTACAATCAAGACGTCAGCAGAGCTGTGTTCCTTCTGGAGGCTCTGGGTGAAAACCTGTTCTTGGCCTTTCCCAACTTGTAGAGGTGGGATTTGAGCACTTTGGCTCACAGCAGCATGACTCCAACCTCTGCAGCAATAAAACAGTATGCCAGGGGAGTTCCCGAGGTGGTGCAGCAGGTTAAGAACCTGACTGCAGCAGCTCAGGTCCCTGTGGAGGTTCGGGTTCAATCCCTGATCCGGTGCAGTGGGTTAATGTATCTGGTGTTGCCACTGCTGTGGCTTGGATTCAGTCCCAGGCCTGGGAACTTCCATATGCCTCAGGTGCATAATAATAATAATAATAATAATAATAATAATAATAATAATAATGATAATATAAAGTAATAATAAATATAATATAATAAATAAGTAATAATAATAAAAAAGCCCCAAAATAAAACACAACAAGAAAACAGTATGCCTGGGATATTTTGTAACTGTTCATTACTCAGCATTACTGTGGCAATAGGTAACAGATACACAGAAACAAATAAAACATACACACACACAGAACAATTGCAAAGCAGTACCTCCATTATGCCAGGCGATTGGTACAAGCAGGAAGTAGAGTTGGATGGTAGAGGATGGCTTTGCTGAAAAGGCAGTGTTTGAATCAAGTCCCCAGCAATAGAGGATCTACAGAGGGGAGAGGGGAGAGTGGGCTTTCTAGGCAGGGGGCGTGGCAGAAGCCAAGGCCAGCTGGAAGGAAAATAAAAGCTGTGCTTAGAACTCTTGGGACCAATCAGCAGACTGGAAACTTTGCCTGGAGCAGTGGCCGAAACAGAAACCCACAGGCTGCTTGTGGCCAGAGTAGGCACTGAATGTTGATCTTCCCCCTCTGGTCCCTGGTGGCCCCAACTCCCTGTGAACAAAAGCATGACGGGATGAAAGAAATGTTTCTGGAAGGGCAATCTGGGGGCAGCATGTTGCTTTCCAAGGAAGGCGAGGCTACCAGCACCAGCTTGGAGGAACGAGAAACAGGTGTCTCTCTGCCTGCAGAGTTTTCGCCAGTGGCTTTTCGGCTAATAAATGCATTTCCATTAGCAAGTCTTTTCAAAGCCTTCAAAACAAAACTGATTCAGTGACTCACTGTATAATGTTTAATTAACGCCACAGATACTACACCTTGAGTGGATAGGGTGTCTCAGAGGCTTTCTTGCATTTAATAGTTTATTTTCCCCATTGCATCCTTAAAGAGACCAGGAATAGGAGCAGAGAGGAGGAGAAGGGGGCTCACCCCCTCAAAGATCTCAAAATTCTTGGAAACTTCTTGGGAGGAGAGAGTGGGGCTTCCAATATCAACCCCCAACCTCATTCTGAGTTTCAGGTGAGAAAACAAAGATGCCAAGAAGCCAGACCACCCACTCCTGTACTCCCACCCTGCCCCCCAGGTCTAGTAATACACAAGGTTTGAGTCATTTAAAAAAAATTCACTTTACTAATTACTCTGGTTTTAATCTTCTGCTATTTGATTAACTTAATCTTATTTTCCTCCAGAGGCTACTGCTAAAGCAATTTCCTTTTACTGATGTGGGTTAAACTCTATATTGATTCTAAATCCTTATCCTGTTTTTGCTCTCTCGGCAATTTTGCCAAGGGTCCAATGCAGAAAATAACTACATTTTAACTGTTTAAACTGACTGCGAAGCCCATTTTCTATACTGATCTGCAGCAACTCAAAATGCCTTTTCCTTCTCCCCTACTTGTTTTCCACGCCCTTCTCCTTTTGATTTGTGGTTGGGAAGGTTCTGTTTGGTGCAAACTTGGATTTTTCACCTGGTTGCCAGGAAACAGAAGCCTCCCCAGACAGGATGCCTATAAATGTTAAATTGTCCCCGGTCACCTCTGAGGCTGGGTCTGTCAAAACTCCAGTGAGTGAATGAGTCACGTGGGGGAGCTGGTTAAAAATGTGAGTGGTGTCAAAACTTATCCCCATTGCAAATGAGCAGGTGTGGGGGGAGGCCAGGGATTGGCTTTTATTTTTCTTATTTTTTGTCTTTGTAGGGCCGCACCTGCAGCAGCATATGGAAATTCCCAGACTAGGGGTCAGTCAGATCTGAGCTGCAGCTGCCAGCCTATGCCACAGCCACAGCAACACTGGATCTGAGCCGCATCTGTGACCTACATCACAGCTCACGACAACACTAGGTCCTTAACTCACTGAGTGGGGCCAGGGATCAAACCCGTATTCTCATAGATACCGGTTGGGTTCATTACTGCTGAGCCAGAATGGGAACTCCTGGATTGGCTCTTAAAACAAGTGGCTCTTGTGATGGCAGGTGGTCTAAGTCTGAGAATCCTAGTGCCTAAATATCAAATGGCAAAGGCATTAAGACACGGCTGTTTGAGCTTCAATAATAGAAAAAGGACTGAGAATGTTGGAAGGAACCAGAGCTGGAACCTGTGTTTACTCATGGAGAGGACTATTCAATCTATTTTATTCTGTTTTTTCTGTTCTATTCTATTCTTCCAGTCCATTCCATTCCAGTCCACCATGTTAGATGCATGTTGCATATATTAACTCATTTAATTCTATCACAATGCAATATAGTCAAAATGATCACAGCCTATTTTACAGTGAAGCAATGAAGGTTCAGAGAGGTTAGGCAACTTATACAAAGTTGCACAGATAGGAAGTGGAGGAGCCAGGATTTGAATGGTGACAGCCTAGGTCTCTCAGCAGTAGCACTGTGCAGAAAAAAAAAAAAAAAAGCACAACCTAAACACTGAGAATTGTGTTTTATTCTGGAACATTACTGAGGACTGTAGCCTGGGAAGGCAGCCTCTCAGGTACTGTTCCAAAAGGGCAAGGGAGGAGTTCCCCAGTGGCTCAGCAGGTTAAGGATCTGGCATTGTCACTGCTTTGGCATGGGTTCCGTCCCTGAATGGAACTTCTGTATGCTATGGGTGGCCAAAAAGAAAACAAAACAAAACCACTCAACCCCAAAGAGATAAGGGAGGAAGCTAGGCTATACAGGCATTTTGGCTGAAAAAACATGTAGTTGAACATCAAAAGATTACTGTCAGGGAATTCCTGTTGTGGCACAGAGGAAATGAATCCGACTAATATCCATGAGGATGTGGGTTAGATCCCTAGCCTCGCTCAGCAGTTTATGGATCCGGCGTTGCCGTGAACTGTGGTATAGGTCGCAGAAGCGGCTTGGATCCCACGTTGTTGTGGCTGTGTGGCAAAGGCCAGCAGCTACAGCTCCGATTCAACTCCTAGCCTGGGAACTTCCACATACCATGGGTGCAGCCCTAAAAAAACAGCAAAACAACAAACAAAAAACCAAACAAACAAAAGACACACACACACACACAGACACCCTGAGTTAACGATTTTAGTGCTTTTCTTTGCATGGAAACAGGTAAGAGTTTGGGCTTATTGAAATTATTCCTTGGATGTGCATCTTGGCTATCTAGGGCCGCTATCCCTTTTTTTTCCCATCCTGAATTCCCATCAGGGAGCACTGCAGGAGATGGACGGGCTGGTTGCCTTGCTTGTGGCTGAGGTTCCCAAGTTTTAAACTGGGGAGAGCAATGGTCCCAAGTCAAAGCATTCTCGTAAAGACTGGCATTTGATAACCGGTAGCCACTATTTTAATTACTGTCTGCAGGGCAGTGTGGGGCCCCGACTCCGGCTCCCTCTCTGATCTGCATCTCATGTTTGATCTCGGGCCAGAGGCTCAGACATGGGGCAGAGATGTCAGGAAGGGTTACGAAGGGAGGGTTTGATGTTGGAGAAATACCTTTGTCATGTAGAAGGTTGAATATCTGATGGTGTGTACTTTATGACCAGGAAATAAGATGTGAAGGTCAAGATGGCCACAGCACCTAAATGGCCATGTCCAGAGGGCATGATAAAGCCTTAGGGCCCTCCCTCCCAGTTGATCCTTTTATCAGAGCCAGTTTGCCAGGGCATTTGGGGTCAGCTCCTTTTCCTCTGTCCTTTTTTTTTTTTTTTTTTTTGTCTTTTTGCCTTTAAGTAGAGCCGTATCACGGCATATGGAGGTTCCCAGGCTAGGGGTCTAACAGGAGCTGTAGCCGCCGGCCTTCGCCACAGCCACAGCAACGCGGGATCCGAGCCGCGTCTGCAACCTACACCACAGCTCACGGCAACGCCGGATCCTTAACCCACTGAGCAAGGCCAGGGATCGAACCCGCAACCTCATCGTTCCTAGTCGGATTCGTTAACCACTGAGCCACAAAGGGAACTCCTCCTCTGTCCTTTCGAGGTCTCTTCCTTTTGGAACTGGGTCTGAAGCCAGCTAGGAATTAGGTTTAGGGTCTCAGAGTTGTGTGCACCGGGAGGAAAGGCTGGGGAGAAGGTGGTACCGTCTCTGTGGGCCCATTTCCATTTCTATGGATGCAGCTGTGATGGGGGCAAAGTTATTGGAGAGGAGGGTGGGCAGGATGCTGAGAAGCACCCCCACCCCCATCCATGCCAGGAGTCAAAACTCTTCCGACTAATGCTGGGGTTGCTCTCATTCCAAGCTGGGACAGCTCTCCGGAAGCGCAGCTTCAGAATTCCCTGCAGGGTTGGCTGAAGTTTCCGTTGAGACAATATTGCAGCTCAGGCGTCTTCTCCTCTCCTTTTTGTTTCCCTTCGTCCACTATTCCCTTCCCAAGATCGTCCCCCAGTCAAACTCCTGACACCCTTGTTTTAGGCTGGGCTTCCTGGGAGCACCCGGACTGCCCGAGGAGGCAAAGGCCTGAGACATTCCAAGCAAATCAAACAAAAGACCAGTCAGTTAAGTCGACTTTTTAATATTTTGACCATGATGCAAACAGGCATAAGTAGGTTTTTGTTGAATTCCATCAAATGAGAAGATAAGAATTATACAGAAGAAGAGCATGCGGCGAGCACAGCCTGGACAACCTCGCGGAGAGCGTGGGGAGGGCGTCAGTACTTTGAGGAAGGCGCTGGAGCGCGCGGGACACTTGGCAGAGATTAGCAGCATGGATTCTCTGACGGCGTGTGTGTTTGTGTGTGTGTGTGTGTGTGTGTGTGTGTGTGTGGTGTGCCAGGGGACAACCTGCTCGGCCCACGTCCCCGGCTTCCCAGCCCCGGTACGGAGACTTACCGCCACCTCCCGGAAAGCCACTGCTGAGCCCGGGGTGGGTGTTACGATCACAAGGACTACACAACGCGGAAAACGGGATGGAGGCGGGTGGGGGGCGCTGGGCCTCCGCAGGTCTTCGTCAGAACGGACCCCAAGGGTGTAGCATCTCCCCCAAACCGGGCTGTCCTCCTCCTCTCTCGGGAGGGAGGTGGTGAAACCACGCTTTTTCATTCCCTCTTGAAATCCTTCAGGTCTCAGTTTGGCACCGGATGATGGAGAGAAAAGCATGGGGCTGAGGAATGCGCTGCTTATTCCGGAAGCTGGATGGCGAGAATGCCCGGGGCAGCCAGTAGATTTCGTGGCCGAACACCTGGCACCGTCTGAGGGTGTATCTGGTCGCAACTTCCGGGGGCGGGGTGAGGCCGCTACTGAGGTCCGGAGGGCGGAGCCCGGGGGTACGGCTCAGCCCCCCAGTGCCCAGGACAGGCCCCGCCCCCCACAAGAACTCTCCGGCCCCAAATTGCCAATAGTGCTTAGCTTGGTGAGCCCTGGACTAGAGTCTCCCGGGAGCCACCTCTGGGCACTTTCGTATCCCGGAGTCATTTTCTGAAGACTACGGAGAGCTGCATCTTCAGGCAGATTTGTTCCTGCCTGCCAGTCACCTGGTTTAACAGCGAGTTCTGCTCTGGACCAGACACGCAGGCCCCACAGACCCCACTTGCTCAGAACCATTCTGGGATTCTAGGACACAACCAACTCACACACATACCAAGGCACATTTACTCCCAATCGCCTCCCCTGCATACGGCTCTACAAACATTAACAGAGAACAGAGCCCGAACACCTGCTTTCCAGAGGATCCTTACATTTGGGACGCATCAGTGTTTGTGGTGGGGTGGCCATGCCACCCGGCAGGGGCTGGCAGGTGGACTGAAGTTGTGGGGGGAGGAGGGAGAAAGAGGTGAGGCCAGACTGCCGTTAGCCACTCAAGGCCAGATTCAGGTTTGTGGGGACCATCTGGGTTAAGTCCCTGGGTTGGGTTGGGGCACAGTCGCTCTCTCCGCCTCTCAAACCCTTTTTCCTCCATTCCAGCTCTTGGCCTTTATTTCCTGTGCCAAATGGCACATTTGGATGCCGGAGACTTTAGGAGGGCTCGGAGAAGACAGGCGTATGGGCAGGTCCCACGGCAAGCCCAGACTAATACTTCTTTTCCTTGTCACCTGCAAGCGGCCTCAGATTAACGTGCCGGTTCAGATGGAAGGCTTCGAGAAGAAGGTGGGCACAGGGCCATGCCGGAGATCGGGGGCAGCAGTGATGGAAATATACAAGTCAACCTGGCCAGCTCGAAACAAAATCCTAAGTCCGTGCTTTTCTGAATGGCATGAATTAAAAGGGGCCAATAGTGGTGAGGGGGCCCAGACCCCAGCTTGCCCATTCTGGCAGGAACCGCTGGCCCCATGATCAGGGTCAAAGACTCTCACTTGTGGCAAACCTGACTTAGGGCGAAAACTGACCTCTTTTCAGCAGCTCAAAGCAGGTGGCTGCTGAGAGCATGTTTGGCAAGAAAACCCTGCATTCTAAGGCGGATGTCTACTGGCCTGGGGTCAGTTCTCTTTCTGCCCATCTAGGCAATGGCTGGACCTTGGCAGGATCCAAGGTCCGTTGACCCGGGGAGAAGCTGGCTGTCACGTTAGCTCTGAAAACTCGGCTTTACTCTGAGCTTGTTTTATCTCACAAGACCTCTTTCACAGCCTAGAGGCAAGACTCTTGACTTTTCCTTTGTTCTCATCCTCCACAACATATCAGAGTCAGGTCCTGGTAATTCAACCCCTGGAATGCCTTTATCACTATATCTGCCCCTTGCCTCATTCGAAACTTGGGTTACTGCCACAACCTATTGGGCGTTCAACAGGCCAGCCATCTGCACTCTATACAGCAGCCAGAACATTCTTTTCCAAGCATAACCCAAATCACCTGATTTTCCCCTTTAAAAAACACTCCCCAGGACTCTGTGTTGCCTACACAGGAGAATCCAAGTCCCCGGACACAGTTCCACCTACTTCCCGCCCATCTTCCCAGCATACTTTCACCTACCGCAGCCTTTCAAAGCTGCGCTCCATCTGAGGCCAGCCTCGACTTACCCCACATGTTCCTCGCCCATGCCTTTTCCCTCACTCTTCCTACATCGGGCAATCTTGTTCCCCCAAACCTGCTGGTGGAAGCCCACCGATGACTCATACCCCAGACCTCCATGTAGATTCTGAGAATTTGGGTCTCTGCATCCCAGAGCCTAACCTTCTCTAAGAGAGGGTCTGGTGCTTTTTGCATCCTGCAGAGGCAAGACCTGATATAGATTAAGTGAAAAAAAAAAAAAAAATTAGAGAGCTTAGAAGGGACCAGATACTGTAGCTGGGCATTTTATGGGCATTATCTCATTTAGTCCACCTTGTGATCCAAGTGGATATTGAAGACTCAGAAAGGTTAGGTCACCAGCTCATGGCTGACTGCTGAAACAGGGGCAGAGTCAGCGTCTGGGCTCTAGTCTGCTTCTAAAATTCCGTTTTGGTGGGTCTGAAGCATTTCGCCCAGAGCAAAGACAACTGGCTGTCTCACTCCATAGAAACCAAGGGAAAACCTGTATCCTCTTATGGGGTTTTAAGTATTTCTGCTTTTTTTGCAACTCAAGGTGTAAGAAAAGGATTCATAGTAACTAACAATAGGAGAGCATAACTGTTCCAACTTTCCTGTTGTAGGGGTGTCTCATTTCTCCTGGCCAAACCCACTTGTGCTAAATGGGAGAGAGAAATAAGAGGTCTGCAACTAAGGCAACCCCCCACATGCCCTGTCAACCCTAGTTTTGCTCGTCCTCTGTCACACCAACTTTTGCAGGCTATTGGGACTGAACTAAAAACCACCACAGGAGGGCAGCATTTAGCCACCCTGGATCAGAGCTGAACCTCAAATCAGGACTTCACTTCCTCTGCCTCTTGATAGGCTTTTTAATGGGAGGCTTTTGGTATCAGAGATTCTGGTGAACGAGAGAAACACATCAGACTAGCCTCCTGTCTCTCAGCCAGGAGTTACGAAGCAGCTTGTGTTGGGTGTTGAAAGGTGTTTTCTTAAAAAAACAAAGCAATCATTCTTGGGAAGAAAGACGAATCCTGGTTACATAATCACTTAGACTTCCTGATAAAGTGAGATGATGTTTTCCCTTGCTTGCCAGCTACTAGAAGGGCAGGGATAAATGGAGAAAGTGCCTAGTGTGGAGTAAGGGCTCAGAAGTATTTCTTTGGTGACGGAAAAGCATCATGCATGAAGCTTGATTTGGAGACGGGTGCTCTGATTAATTCCTCTAGAATGGAGGCTGGACACAGCAGTTCAGCCCTGGGGAGCTAGTGACATCTTAGGGGGTATCTCTGAAAAGCTCAGGGGGTTGGACAGGAAGCTCTTGGGAGGACAGCTACTAGGGGCCAGAATCACGTTTGCAGGAAAAAAAGGGTTTTGAACGGGCTTCCCTCCAGGTCAGAGAGGGGTGGCCGAGCATGCTGAGGGCTTGGGTTCTGTGCCATGGAAGCCCGAGCAGGAGAGAATAGGATTAAAGGCAGGCAGGGAAATCAAAACCAGCATGAAGTCGAACTCTGTGTGTCATGGATGGGACACCAGCGGGGGCTGCCAGGGAAGGTGGAAAAAGCTGAGCCAGAGTTTCCCCTTTGCTTTAAGAGTCTCTGAGGTTGTCCCCTCCTGGGGACCCCTCTTTGGCACCTCCGATCTAGGGCCCTTCTGGGGAGGGCCAGAGCCCTCTCCCTTTGGCAGACCCCCACACCGAGCATCAGGAAAGCAATGCCTGTGTGCTGTGTTGAAAGAAAAGGCTGCCTTGCTACAGGACAAGATGAAACAAAACCGGACGGAAGATCGGAACTGGCTGATGGCTTCCTTTCAACGCTAGGGAGGCAGTTGCCGGGCAGTCAGTGGGGTTTCTTGGTTCTTTCTGGGCGCTTACTTGCCATTGATTTTGAGCACTTCAGGGTAGAGAGGGACCCTTCTACTTCTTTTCCTCTGAGAAGATGAACTCAGCAGGTTTTCTGTCCGGGAGGAATCGTACCTGTCTCGATTCCTGCCAAAAGACTTTACTGCCTGTTGTTAAAATCCAAATTGAGGTTAATTCATTCATCAAAATTATTTTACCGGGTTAAGAACCTGGGGAATCTCTTCTCGAAGACCAGAAGCACGAGGGCAGGCTCTCCGGGCCCGGCTGTCGGCACCGGGAGGTGCCCCAGGACGGACTCCTTCTTCAGCCTCATCCGCTTTCATTGGCTTCTGCTGTTTTATCCCCAGGGCTGAAACAGCGAGCCCCATTTGGGGAAATAAAAAAATAATAACAAAGCCCTTCCTTGATACTGTTTCCAGTCTCCACAACTTTAAAGTTTGATCTCTCCATCCTTTCCCGCTTCGTAATGTTATAATTAGGGGAAACGAAGGACAGGTGACATTGTCCAATGTCACCCAGTGGCAAAGATGGGAAGACACTTATTTCCAGCTCATCCCCTTGGACGACACTGTTTCCGGTCTCGTGGGTGGGACTGCCTGGGGAGGGCCACGTCAGGTGATCCTGGCTGGGGTGGGGTGGGGAGCAGGCGTGCCCCATCCAGTAGATGGGTTCATTTCCCAGTAGGGGCTCCGATAACTGGCGCCAGTCTCTGGATGCATCTAATCCTACGACTCCCCTTTTCACCGAATATCTCTCTTTCCCTCATCACGCCTTGCCTCCGCACCCTGCCCTTTTATAACCAGGACTATTACGGGTACTAGCGCAGACCCTGAATTACGGATGTGCGAGGCCCCGGTATGGGCTGGGGCAGATTTCTTGGCACTGAGGATCTGCAGGCGACATGTCTGCTCAGGCAAAAGGACAGAGGGAGACCCAGGCCCACCACACGCACATACACGCATGTCCAGAACGTCATTGTAAAAAAGGACAGGGGGGATTTGAATGGCGGTGGAGGAACTAGCTCAGAAAACACTTCCGTCCGGTCCCTGCAGCCTCTCCAGGTGAACCCCAGTAGACACCCTAACACAGGCCAAGGCCATGTTCCAGTGGTTTCATGCACTGGGGATTTGCCCTTGTCAGAAAGAGAGAGAGAGGGAAACAGTTTTGTAAGAGCCACTGTGGATTATAAAGGCATCGCATTGCAGCAGGAAAACTCAAGGAGAAAACCCAAGAGGGCCGGAGAGACACACTGAGAGGTGAGAACCCGGGAGCGGAGGACCAGGACGCGGCCACGGGACGAGAGGCAGAGCGGGGGCCACGGGGGGAGGGGCCCGTGGGGAAGGTTCAGCGGTGTCCGCGCTTATGAAACCTGCAGCCACCCCGGTCGAGTGCGTGGGCGGCCACCCTGACATCCATCTGGGCAAGAGGGTCCAGTTAGGAGCTGAAAACCCTGCAGGAGGAGAAGTGGGTGGGGGTTAGAGCCACAGGAGCGAGGCTGCTCTGTGTCCTTAAAGAGACTCAGAGAGAAGCACCTAGGCTCTGGGCTTGGTCTCTTGCGCATCCTTGGCAGCTCCAGTGCCTTGGATAAAACTGGGCACCTAGTTGGGGCTTGTCTTAAATGAATGAATGAGTGAATGATCAAACGGATGAATGGATGCTTGTTCACCCACACAACTGGCCATGACAGGGGACATTTAAGGGAGCTGTGATCTTCAAGGCCATCATGTCAGCCTGATGGACACCAAGGTATGTTTCTGAGACTGCCGCGTTGGCGTAAGGGGAAAAAAATGAGGATGCTTAAGAAATGCAGTGTGTGTGCCCTAGGCTACTGAAAATGGGGCAGCTGAACTCCCACCTAATTTAGAGGGTTAGGAGAGGGTTAGGATTTCGAAGTTCTCTGTGGCAGAGAAGGTGGGAGGGAGATTACAATCCAGGGTGACGTGTCATGCATGGTGTTCATGAAAGGTTTAAAGAGTGTGACCCAGTCCCACTCTTGTGGCATCTCAGACCATTTCCAGCAATTTCCAGAGGACAAGTGGAATAACATCAATTGGAGTTTGCACCAGTGAGAATGCTGGCAGCACTCTGTGGGGGTGGGAGGTGATATAATAGCTACAGGAGCAGTAAAGAGAAATAAAAATTTTGCTGTGGCAAGAGCCATCATTCAGCTGCCCCAGGAGAAGCTGAATCCAAAACCGGAGTTCCCACACTTGCAGGGAACTTAAAATCTACTGCGGGAGTCCTCAAAACCCAGGCTGCTCTATGCCCTGATCCCAGAGTTTCAGATTCAGCAGGGCCGGGGGCCTGGTAACCCGCATTTCTAACACTGCTTCTAATTCTAATCAGGCGGTGCTGAGGCTGCTGGTCTGGGGACCCCACTGGGGGAAAGCCATGGTCAACGAAGTCAGACAGCCCTGTCCGTCTGCCCGCCCCTCCCCTGTGGGTCGGAGCCCGCTTACTCATCTGTGTCTTTTTTGCTCTCCTCAATGAAGGCAATGGATTCAGATCTAAGGCGGTTGGTCACTTCGTACGTGCGCAGGGTGACTCCGAAAATATCTTCATGGTACCGGTTGTCATCCTAGGGGACAGAAACAACCAAGAAACAGACCTCAAATGCCAGCCGGGGGCCAACAGGAGGACAGACATACTGCCATCCTGGAATGGACGATCCCTGAAGAAGACGGTTCGTTCCTTAAAAAATGAGGTGTAAACCAGCTCCCCTCTCCCCCCAGAGATCCCTTTGGTATCCAGGACTCTGTTTCAGCAAGACCCTCTGCTCTCCGGGACGTGGGGCCTCTTTAGCGCCGTTGGCCGAGAGCACAGGTTCCTGTCAGAAGCAGGGCTGCCGCTTTGTCGATTCTGAGAACAGGTGAGGTGAGGGGATCCGACGGCAGCCTCTCCATTTCCCCCTTTCCTCCCTCCTCCTTGTTCTTGCAAGTTCAGATCTGGACATGGCTGGGTTTAGTGTGAGATATCATCACCCGTAGAGACCAGCAGTGATGGGAGAAAAGGCGCCCACTAAGCACTCAGGGAGTGCCATGGTTGCTATAAGAGAGACTTCTCCACACACATTATGTTTAACCGAAGTTGACCATCTTAGCTCAGGTTCGTCCAGACACAAACAAAACAGAGAATCCAAGAAACAGCACAAGTGGAGTTCACCTGCAGCTCAGCCGGTTAAGGCTCTGGAGTTGTCACTGCTATGGCTCCGTTAATGCAGTGCCACAGGTTCAGTCCCTGGCCTGGGAACTTCTGTATGCCATGGGCATGGCCAAGAAAGGAAGGAAGGAAGGGAGGGAGGAAGGGAGGGAGGGAGGAAGAAGGAAGGGCACAAGTGATGATGGACTTGCAGCACCTAAGAGTTTCTGGAGCCACTGGAGCTTCTTTGGCAGAGCTAAGGGATGGCCATTAGGAAGATCCCGGAGGGCTGTGTCTCTGAGGACTAAACAAGGGGAAGAGGCACCTCACTGCTGAGGAGAGGCAGGGGTTGGGGAATAATTGTTCAGCAGAGTTAAGTTCCCGCATCCTTGGTCCCAAAAGTTTGGAGGGAGGTAGTTCATCTGTAGAGTGGATTCATTTTATTGTTTTATTTTATTTTTTTGTCTTTTTAAGGCCATACATGCAGCATATTGAGGTTCCAAGGCTAGGGGTCCCACCCAAACTATAGCCACCGGCCTATGCCAGAGCCACAGCAACACAGGATCCGAGCTGCATCTGCAACCTACCCCACAACCCATGACAACACCAGATCCTTAACCCACTGAGCAAGGCCAGGGTTTTAACCCATGTCCTCATGGATGCTAGTCGAGTTCACTAACCGCTGAGCCCTGAGGGGAACTCCAGAGTGGATTCATTTTAAATTGAGTTGGTTTTTCAATCTTATTCTGCAGAGTTCCGCAGAATCTATGAAAGTATGTTCCAAGGCTCATTCTAAAGAGATTGGGTGATTTGCCTTGGAGCTCTGGCATTTCTACCAGAAAGTTTGTTTTGTTTTGTTTTAACTGAGCAGGGTTCATTATCCGAATTATAGCAAGGGTTTCTTCTGCAAAGATGTTTGTTTGCTACTCATTTAGGGAAGCAGAGAGAAGCACGGGATCACCTCTAGAGCTTTGTGGAGGCCTGGACTCAGTTTATTGTATTCAGGGCAGTGGGCCACAAAGTTAGGACTTTGCTTACTGGGCTGCTACCAGCCTTTGTGCCGATTGGTAAAAGGCACCCATCCTTCTGGGGTGAACACAGTCCTAGGCCATGGTGTGGTGCTCTGGAAGCCAAGCTTGGCGTGGCTTTCACCCCTCTCTTGCTTGTCTTGGACAAACGTTTTTTGTGCACTGCTCAACCTGTACAACCGCACAGGGCAGTGGTGCAGCTTGCTTCTGGGGGCAGGAAGAGTTGGGTAAGCATGGTTTGTGCCAAGTCACCCAATGGTCCGTCTACTTGTTATTTTCGCATATCACAGATCCCCACCATATTTAATACTTGCATGCCCAGTCATCCTCCCTTCTCTCTCAACTATGGTTTGGAACCCCCATATCCTCTATCCCCATGGGAAAACGGGAGCAGGGATGTCATCATGGCTCCCCTGATTACTGAGACAGGTAAGACAAGGAAGAGGAGACAGGAAGCTGGATGCTGCAAAAGGGATCAAAGGAGCCAGCCGGTCACTCACTCACCCTCAGCCTACTGATGAACACACCAGCGTCCTCTATGGAGAGTTTCCCTTGCTGGGTCATGATGCGCTGGATGGCTTTGAGGACGTCGGCGGCCATGGTGACGTCCCCACAGACATAAATGTGGCCCCCTTGCTCCTTCAGGGCTCGGTACACAGTCTCGGCCAGCTGCTCCTGCAGGATATCCTGCACGTACTTCTGCAGGGAGCAGGAGGACCAGTGAGAAGGAGCGGGCTGCAGGACAGTCCTGTGTCACTCACTCCCCCCAACCCCCGCCCCAGCGGAGCCTGACCCAGGGGCTTGTGTGCAGATCCGTGCTCTGCAATGATGCAGGTAACCGGGAAGGAAGGGCGAAGCGGGATAGGACAGAAAGCTGATCTGGGCTGTGATGAGCTGCTTCCCACTCTGGCGCTGCTGAGGACACTCTAGGGTCCCCTGGGGGCGTAAGAGGGGGACTTTGTATATCTGCTCTCCTCTCCAATGGCCAGTGGTCACCGGTGGGGTTAACACTGTCTACTTCTAGGGGCGGGGATGGTACTGTAGGCGTCCTGGGCTGGCGTCCTACGGAAGCCAGAGAAGCTCCAGGACAGACAGCAAGAGGTGGGGGCCGGAGGAGGGGCTGTCAGCTCACACCTGGGCAAAGTCGGCTGCTGCAGGAATTGCTGGAATAAAACGTGGGCTAAAAGAATGTCAGGTGGGCACAAGGGGGTGTCCAACACAGCCTCCAAGGAATCTGGTTTGTCCAGGAAACTTCCCCCAGGCGAGCCTGGCATTTGGCTGGTAGTCCTGGCACGCTGTTCCTGCTACTAAAACACTCACGAACTTCCATGCCAGTCCTCAGGTAGCTGCTGCCCAGACCCCCTGAGTGCCCGCTCCCCAGCTGTCCTGGCTCCTTCCCTGGGACGCCCCTGGGGGGGGTTCAGATGAGAACCCCCCCTCCCCACAAGATCCAGTAGGTGCTCGAATGCTATGGCCCGTGTCCATTCTGACTTGTAGTGCCCCTTATGGGCTGTTTACTTTTTTATTTTATTTGTCTTTTTAGGGCCACACCTGCAGCTTATGGAAGTTCCTGGGCTAGGGGTAGAATCAGAGCTGCAATTGCCGACCTACGCCACAGCCACAGTAACACGGGATCCAAGCCTTGTCTCTGACCTACACCACAGCTCACAGCAACGCCGGATCCTTAACCCACTGAGGGAGGTCTGGGATCAAACCCGCGTCCTCACAGATACTAGTCGGGTTCATTACTGCTGACCCACGATGGGAACTCCTGATTTCTTTTTTTTTAATGGCTGCACCTGTAGCATATGGAAATTCCTGGGCCGGGGAACAAATTCGAGCCACAATTGTGGCAACGGTGGATCCTTTAACTCAATGTGCGGGGCTGGGAATTGAACCCTGGCCTCTGCAGTGACCTGAGACACTGCAGTTGGATTCTTAACCCACTGGGTCACAGCAGGAAATCCTGTGTAACTCTTTAAATTTATGTTTTAAAACATTTTTATTGTGATAAAATACACATAAAATATCTGTGTGCTTTCGAGTGCTCAGTACAATGCCATGGTGTTGAGTACACTCACGGTGTTGTGCAACGGTCCCCACTATCTAGTTCCAGAACCCTTCCATCACCCCCAAAGAGACCCCGTACCCACCAGGAATCCCCCTCCTCTCCCCACTTCCCACAGCTCCTGACAACCACAAATCAGCTTTCTGTCTCTACAGATTTGGCTATTATAGTCACATAAGTGCATCTTAGAATATGGGCAGTTAAATCTTTTTTGTTGTTCTTGTTAAAAAGTTGTTTTTGAAATTAAAGTATAGTTGATTTATAATGTTGTGCCAATCTCTGCTGTATAGAATAGTGACCCGGTCATATACATATACGTACACACATTGTTTTTCTCATATCATCCCCCACCATGTTCTCTCCCAAGAGATTGGACACAGTCCCCTGGGCTGTACAGCAGGACCTCATGGCTTATCCACTCTAAATGTCATAGTTTGCATCTACCAACCCCAAACTCCGTGTCCATCCCACTCCCTCGCCCCACCCCTTGGCAAACACAAGTCTGTTCTCTAGGTCTGTGAATCTGTTTCTATGCAGGCTGTTAAATATTTGAAGTCAAATGTTTATGACTGCAGGTGTGTGTTGGGTTGGGGTGGGGGGACTGTGAACAGGCTGGGGGTTACCTTTGGTTTGTCTGGCTCCCGGGAGTAGGCTGTGTACAGTTCTCGGAAGACCCCCTTGCTCTTGGCCTGCAGGGTCTCCTCCCTGTAGATGTGGTCTATCTTGGACTGCCGGCACCCGAAAACCAGGACCATGGGGCAGGGACTCATTCCTGGGGACCAGGAAGATCTCATGTCACTGTCAGCTCTGAAGCCCGATTGGGAGCGTGGCTGGTGGCACCAAGGGTGCTGGGAAGAGGTGCATGGACACAGGGGCAGGCGGTATAGACACTCTCTCTCTTTCTCTCACACACACACACACACAAACACACCGAGAGAAGTAGGTAAAGTGTGTCAACACTCTGGCAGACCTGTCTCCTCTGGATCTCCATCCTTCCTTCTGCTCCTCCAGCTACCCAGCAGCCCCACCACCAGGTACTGCTAAAACCTCAGACTCTGAAGCTAGACCTCCTGGGTTCAAATCCCAGCTCTGAGTGATGCTGAGTAATTCAACATGACTTGCTATGTCTCCGTGTCCCCATGTAGAAAGAGGAAATAATAACAGCATCTAGCCTCATAGGGTTATTGTAGGAAATAAATGTAAAACATGAGAACCGTGCCTGCTACCTCGTGAGCTGAGTTGTCCCTCGGGATCCATGGGGGTCAGCTCCAGGACCTGACCTGGATACCTAAACCCGCTGATGCTCAAGTCCCATAGTTGGCCCCCTGTATCTGAGGTACAAAACCTGCAAATTCTCAACCAGCCTCGGATGGTCTAGTACTGTACGTATGTATTTAATGAAAAACATTTCCATAAAAGTGGACCCACATGGTTCAAACTCATGTCATTTAAGGGTCAACTGTACTTCATAAATATTAGCTATTCCATTAGAATGACAGTTCCACTAAGGGAAGGTGTTTTGTTTTTAAGCTGGTTCTCTTTCTTGTTCACTGCTGTAACTCCAACACCACCATAGTGTTTGGCATTCATGAGATGCTCAATAAATCCGAGTTTAAGGTATGTCAAAACTCTGGGTTTCCTTTTTTTTTTTTTAGGGCTGCACCTGTGGCATATGGAAGTTCCCAGGCTAGGAGTCGAACTGAAGCCACAGGTGCCGGCCTACGCCACAGTTCACGGCAACGCTGGATCCTCAACCCACTGGGTGAGGCCAGGGATCCGACAGGCATCCTCATGGATACTAGTTGGGTTCATTAACTGCTCAGCCACGACGGGAACTCCTAAAACTCTGGTTTCTTTCTCTCTCATCCCCAAGCTGATCCGTTGTGTTTCTCACATAGCAAACCCTGCTCTAAAATAATAGCCTTTGGGATCCCATAAACACTCATCCATTTGCTAAGGCTTAGACGCTTATTACCCCTTCTAGGGCTGCTACTTTCTTTTTGTTAGGGCCGTACCCACGGCTTATGGAGGTTCCCAGGCTAGGAGTTGGTTGAACTGGAGCTGTAGCCACCGGCCAATGCCACAGCCACAGCAACGCCAGATCCAAGTCACGTCAGCAACCTACACCACAGCCCATGGCAACGCCGGATCCCTAACCCACTGAGCGAGGCCAGGGATCGAACCCGCAACCTCATGGTTCCTAGTCGGATTCGCTTCTGCTGAGCCACGACGGGAACTCCAAGGGCTGCTTACATTTTAAAATGGGGTCTTATCCTAACTGTCAAAGAAATGACTTCTGGGGATGGATTTTCAGGCCCTGGAGTAAGCTGTGAGATGGTTTGTTTGGACAGGGCCTTTGAATCACACCATGAACTTCACCTATGGGTCCGGTCACTCTTGTGCTCCCCCTGTCCCTCCCCAGGCAGTGGTGCAAAGGAGAGAGAACATCATGATGCCCCCAGGCTGCTGGGACACAGATGGGCGCCCCCCTCCCCAGGTCCAGGGAATGGAAACCACGTGGCTGGGTGACCACGGACCTACCTTTGTGTTGGATATCAAATTGCCGTTGCTGCCAGAAGCTTCGGAAAGGGGCAATGCCAGTGCCCGGGCCAACCAGGATACAGGGTACTTGGGGATTTCGGGGCAGGTGGAAGCTGGGTGCTCTGCACAAGGAAGAGAGAGTCAGGAGGCTTGTTGAGCGCAAACCTGAGCAAGAACCGTTGGGTCTTAGGTAAACCAGATGGCCGTCTTGGGTAGCCCTACAATGGCACTTCAAACTCTTCAGCTGGCGTCAGGTGGAGCCGATCAGGGCGGGCGGTCGGTCCCTTAAATTGGGGGAATTCCCAAAACAGGAGGTCCTCACGGTCTGACTATCACTCCAGGTCCCAATTATCCCCATTGCTGAGCTAAGACACAAAGGGCAGCCGGACTGACCTAACTCAGGGTTTCCCTTACCCGGCACTACTGACTCGGGGCTGCAGCCTCTCTGCGCATCGCAGGATACTGGGTAGCACCCAGGCCTCTGATCTATCGGATGCCGGGAGCACCCTCCAGCTGTGGCAACCGAAAATATCTCCAGGCACTGCCAAGTGTCCCCTGGGGGGCCACCACCCATTGAGAACTACTGAATTAACCATCCATGAGATCGTCCTAAACTAAATCAGGGAGATGCAAACTTCAGGGAAGAAAGAACCTCCGGGGATGTTTCAAGGGGTGCAGATTCTTGGGCAATGCAGTAAGTCTAGGTAAGCTCGGGACTCTGCATCTTTGCAGCATCGCAGGAGGTTCTGATGCTGATGGTATGATCTTGATGCTGGTGGCATGCCCATTCTCCCCTTGACAGCAGAGAAAGATGCTGGCCCAGTCCGCTTCCCACCTCAGGTAGGGTAGTTTCTATTCAACAGAGCGGGTACCTACAGAGGGCCTAAGCTCAGACATACTCCTTATTTTTAGTTTTTAGAATTTATATTTCTTATTTGATTGATTGTGGTAGGAACACTTGACGTGAAATCTATCCTCTTAACACATTTTTTTTGTTTTTTTTTTATGACCACACCCAAGGCATGTGGAAGCTCCAGGGCCAGGGATTGAATCCTAGCAGCGGCTGCTGAACTACGCCACAGCTGTGGCAATGCTGGATCCTTTAACCCACTGCACTGGGCCAGGGATTGAACCTGTGCCTCCTCAGCGACCTGAGCCACTGTAGCTGGATTCTTAACCCACTGTGCTACGGTAGAAACTCCCTTCTTAACACTTTCGTAAGCGTACAATATAGCACTATTAGCTCTAGACAGAAATGTCCTTTAAAACTGAGTTTGGAAGGAAAAGCTCTGATTGATGGGAAGGGGGGTTAAATCTTTCCGGTTTCTAAGAATCTGGGAATGGATAGGGTGGCCAGCAGATTTTGGGTAGAAACTGCACTAGTCTGTAAATCCCACGGAGGCTGAAACTGCATTTGTCTGGCTGTGTGCTGCACCCCCGTCTAGCTCAGGACAGGCACTGGATACACAGCTGTTGTGTCGACCTGAATGTGACTGGGACTTGCTGAGCTTCTGCCATGTTGCTCTGCCCCGGGGTCCTGTTTCCTTAACAGCGTGGAGTGATGCTGAACGCTGAGCTCAGTCGCGCGGGACTGGGCCACCTCTCCAGCTCCCTTCAGCTGGTCTCTCCACTCCACCTCGGGACATCAGGATGCAGATCTGGGATGGTCACTTTCTCCTCGTTTGCTACTCACCCTCTCACGAAACAGGGCACCACCTCATCAGCCTGGATCCGGTTGAGCCAGGAGGAGCACACGCCATGGTGAATTGGTCCTTCTCCATCTAACGGAATAACCAAGGTGGTCTGGTTCACCTCCTGTCCCTCCAGTTCTCCCGTCCCTTGCCTCCCCGCTGTTCCAGGGCAGAAGGCTCACAGCCCCAAGGCCACTGGGAGTCCCCTGTCTGGATCCCATCCTTTGAAGGGGAAGGGGAAGTGGTAGAGCTGGGGTGGGCTCGTGGCTGTGAAACTGGTGGGTAGGCGTGGGTCGGAGTCAAACCCTGCCCACTGGAAGGGCCTCGGCCGGTGAGCTCTCGGGGGCCTGCCAGGACCCTGGTCTCAGCGCTCTCCCAGGCACCGTGCATTTAATTGCTTTAGAAGAAGGGAAAACACGGGAGCAGAGGTCAGGCTATCTGACTGATTTACAACCAGCTGGACACCCTGCAACAGAGAGCCCCCCCAGGCCCCCCCCCCACCACCTTGGAGGGGAGGCTGGTGGCTTGTTCTAGCTGCTGCCTTGGCGGCATGAGGGGAGGAAGGGAGAAAAAGAGGGTGGGGCTTCAGGGTTTGGGAATAGAGACCTCCAAGTGCACACTGCACTTCCTTCCTCATTCTGCACAGGCTGGCTTTGCGCAAGGGGACAGTGGGCTGCTGTGTTTCTTTTCCTGGTCCTGGGGGGGGTCTCCTCCCAGGGACTTGGGACTTGGCCGAGGCAGATGCACAGAGGCCACTGGAGGGGGGTGTGTGCAGACCTGGGGGCTCCCTTGGCGCCCCTGCCCACCTCGGGTGCGGTAGGAGACAACGGCCACAGTCAGGTGCACCTCATCGGGGTACATGTCTGGGGAGGAGCTGATGGAATAGTAGCGGGGCTGGAGCAGGGACAGCTGGGTCAGGAGCAGGGTAGAGGGCATCTGGATGGATGGGAACTCCTCCAGCACCTCCACGATGGTGGGGTTCTTGCCCCATTTCCATTCCTCGTACTCCTGCAGACCCTGTGCCAAGGACACGGACAGAGAAGAACTTGCAGCCAGCTCCAGGGACAAACTTCCAAGGACAGCTTGAGGAGGTCCAGGGAAATTAAAAAATAATGATAGTTAAACATATATAGTTAAAACAAATAAAAATGAACAACTAATAATAGCCAAGTCTTAGACAGGAATTCTGTGCCAGTTTTTCACTTTTGCCAAGACCTTATTTGAAATAAGTCTGATTGTCATCCCCGTCTTATTGATGGGGAAACCGAGGGACACAGAGGTGTCCTGGCTACAAGGTGGCAAACTGCAGCCCGCAAACCAGATCAGGTTAACTGCCTGCTCATATGGCCTGTGAGCTGAGGGTCGTTTTCACATGTTTAAATGGTTGGGGGTGGGGGGGCTGGAATCAAAAGAACCATACAATGTCATGACATAAGACTATGATATCAAATTCCAATTTGTGTTAACAATGAAAGTTTGATTAGAACCAGTGACGCCCACTCATTTATGAAGCATCCACTGTGATGCTGCAGTGGCAGAGTTGGATGTTGCAAGAGAGACAAAGAGACCGTGAGTCTCAAAGATTTACAACCTGGCCCCTCACAGAAGGAGTCTGCTGACTGCCGTCGTAGGTGGTCTGGCCCCAGAACCTGTGCTCCTGACCATGACACTCTCCTGCCATTTGTGAAGGTCAAGAGAGATGCATGTGCAGGGAGTCAGACCTGCAGGCCTGTGACTCGTGGGTCTGCAAGGCCGGAGATGTGTCCTTGGTCACATTCAGGATGGTAAGTGGCGATCCAGAAGGAACAGGTTGGGACTGAAGGGCCATATTCAGGGTCCAAACGGACCAAAGGAACTCTCTGGGGCTCTTGAGTTACTTGCCCTACAACTTAGAAGCTGCCTGTAGCTTATAGAAGGCTCCAATTTTTTTGGGGGGTCTTTTTAGGGCCATACCTGTGGCACATGGAAGTTCCCAGGCTAGCGGTTGAATCAGAGCTGCAGCTGCCAGCCTACACCACAGCTACGGCAACACCAGATCTGAGCCGTATCTGTGACCTATGCTGCAGCTCGCAGCCAACACCGAATTCTTAACCACAGAGCGAGGCAGCATCCTCATGGATCCTAGTCAGGTTCTTAACCTGCTGAGCTGCAACGGGAACTCTGAAGGCTCCGATTTTAAGGAGGGTAAAGCCTATTACAAGTGCATCGTATAACAGAGCTTTTCCCCACATTCCTAAAGACCACGCTTGCTCTATGATGGACATGCGGTCCAGACCCCCAGCCTCACGGACTTCCTGCTGCTGGGGAACAAATGGCCTGAGCAGCTGTTCTCTGAAACCGACATCCACCTGAAACTGACATCCATCTGATCCCAGAGGCTTTCCATCAAACTTTCCACCCTCTCCTTCACTTGGGGTCAGGCCTGCTTTGAGGTCTGAGTGTTCTTTCAGCCTTAGTCTGACTCTATGACCATTGTCTCTCACACAGATATTTCCCCTAATAAAAATCCTCGATCCTTTAATGGAGTTTGTGTTTTGGGGACAAAATGGTTTAAATTTATATCAATTCCTACTTTAAATAATCCCATGCAAACAGTGTAAGCTCTTTTCCTCTTCATATTGGCCCTCTTTCATTAATTTAAATGTTTAAGTCTAAGTCATGCATGTACAGAGTTTAAAAAGTTAATTAAGGAGTGCTCATTGTGGCTCAGTGTTAACGAACCCAACTAATATCCATGAGGACGTTGGTTTGATCCTTGGCCTTGCTCAGTAGGTTAAGGATCTGGTGTTGCTGTGGCTGTGGTGAAGGCCGGCAGCTACAGTTCGGATTCGACCCCTAGCCTGGGAACTTTCATATGCCACGGGTGTACCCGAAAAAGACAAAAAAGAAAAAAAGGTTAATTAATTCTGCAAAACTTACAATGAAAATAATGCTCTCCAATCTGTTTCCAACTCCCCAGAGGTAATCACATACAATTCTTTAAGTGATTTTTTTTTTCTGATGTTTGGCTTCATATTTCCAAATAAGAGGCATTCCGAGTTAAAAAAATAAGCCAAAAAAACCCTCAAAAAACAAAACAGCCCCACCCCCAAATCTTGCTGTGCCACCACACAATCCCTTCTCTTGCACAGCAGAAGAAAGTGAAACCATCCTTTGCCAGTGGTTCACTTCCTGGGGAGGAGCTCCCACTGGGAAAAGTTTGAGTGGTCTTTCTTCCAGCTAGGACTTTTTTTTGGGGGGGGGGGCTGCCCCTCGGCATATGGAGCTCCTGGGCCGGGAATCAGATCCGGCCACACTTGTGACCTAAGACGCTGGGTCCTTAACTCACTGTGCCAGGCTAGGGATCAAACCACGTCCCAGTGTTCTCAGGACACTGCCTATCCCATTTCACCACAGCAGGAACTCTGCGGCTATGGCTTTTTGCAGTAGCTTGGTTTCTAAGCAAGGGCCACAGAAGCTGTGCTTTTTGATTCGCCTTGCCATCAGAGGCCCCCTGTATCTTGAAGTCATACTTCTAGCTCCTTAGCACTGAAAAAGGCTGATTTTTACCAACAGAGCACTGTGGGATTCTCTGAATTTCTTCTTCTTCTAAGCATGAGCTCAGATGGAACTAACGGAGGCTCAAGAGTTCCATGGGAAGGAGGAAGTAGCACAGTAATTTCTACCGCAGCCAGAGAACTCTGAGATTCAATGGAGTTGCTCTCTCATTCTGTTAGGCTTTAGTTAGAAGAAGGGGAGACGGTGGGGACTAGCCAGAAACGGACCAGCCAATCATAGTGACCTTCTGCAAGCTAGACTATGGCAGGCCCCGCTCAAGACTGCCATCTGCTGGACAACTGTCAGAATAACCACACAACTCTGCGGAGGAAGAGGTAAAAGGCGCCCCTTGAGGTGGTACCAGGCCAGAGACCCACCTTGCTGAGGACCAGCAGACGCTGCTTCTCTTTCTCACTGGTGGCCAGGGAGGCAAACTGCTGCAGCTGCAGTGGCGTCGGAGGCGTGGTGATGTCCAGGTAGTACTTGAAGGCCTGGAAGATGGTGCAGGGTGGGATGCGATGCTCGTCTGTCCAGTTACTGATGACTCCTGCGGAGGCACAAAGGAGGTGAGAGACGGGTGGGGGGGAGGGGAGTCTGGGCTCCGAAGGCTCGGGTCCAAGTCAGGGAGTCCAGACCTGCTCCTGGCGTAGAGGACGGGCTGGAGAGCTGGAATGCCCCAGAGCCAAGCGACCCCTCCATCTCCCTCTACACTTAGGGTCCTGGGGACCATGTGACCATTTCATATGCAAGGAGCGTGTCCAAAATCAATTGAGCAAACTGGTGCAAAAAATTAAGCATAAACACATATTAAAATAGCACGAGACAGCCCCTTGACATTCTGTGCATCGAGCCACCAACTGAGCGTGAGCTATGTGTTTATTTTGTCTCTCGTGGTGTTAGCCTCTCACTCCTCTGAGTGGGATTCTAGTGTTTAAAACTATATATACATGCCTGACACTTACCTAGCCCTTTCTGTAGGCCATCTACTATTCTTAGCGCTTTACATTATTAACTCATTTAATCCTCACCACATCCTAGGTGGTGGGTGCTATTATTTTCATCTTGCAGTTGAGAAAAATGGAAGCACAGAGAGGGTAAGGAATTTGCCTAAGGTCACACAGCATAAAGTCAGGCAGTATTGCTCCAGACCATATTTTAACAACTATACACTACTGCCTCTGTGTACTTTGATCCAATCTCTCCCTACGCACAAGCTTCTACTTCTCTATCTTGGGTTCAACCCAAGATAAATGGCCCTGTTCCAACATGGAGGAGGAACTGGCCTGTTTGGATATATTAAGAGAAGGTGGTGCCCTCCTAAGGGATTTTCAATAGGGCTTTGACAAATACTGTTTTTACATTCCAACCTGACTTTACGTCCTAGCTCCTATGCAAAGAGGATGTGTCATGGGCTACCACGTACGGTCACTGCAGGTCCTTCTGCCTGAGTCCTGAGCTCACCTGTGGCTACTGAGATGAAGCACAGAGATGCATTTGCCTTTGTGAGTTCTTTGATCGGAATATCAGGGATGGTCAGTGGAGCAGGTGGGGACCTGATCCAATGAGATCGGAAATGTGGTTCAGTGCCAACGGGCTGCTGAGCTTCAGACAGTGCCTTTTGGTTCTAAGAGGAGTCAGGGGCAGGCTTTCGCTGCTATTTATTCAGTGGGCAGTGAGGCCAGTTGATGAAGGAAGTTAGCTGAGTGGTTCTGCAAAGATCAGCGTCTAGCTGATGAAGGAAGTGGGAGTCCTTTTCCCTTAAGGATGAACCATCAGTGTCCTGGCGTCACGGACATCTGCTCTGCCAGCTGGACCAAGGTTGTTCAACCATGAGAAAGGGGTATCTTCAGTCTCGTAGGCTAGGGGGCGACAGAGACCCACTCTCCTACCTGGACTGGCGATCCGGAAGAATGGGTCTCCTCTTTTCTAGATGTCTGTTGCCTCTGGGACTCCCTGGAGAAGGGAAGGGCCCTCGGGAGTGGCCGGGAGGGGTATCCAGCCCAGCCATAGTTACCCAAAGCCGTGTTCCGTTCCTCCAGCAGCTCCACCTTCACCAGCTGATTGAGAGGGGGCGCGTCCTCCAGCCGCTCGATCAGGGCATTCACGAGGTCCTCGTGGTTGCCAGGGAAGACGCCCAGGTGGTCCCCAGGCTGGTACTGCAGCTCCTGATTCCCATTGGTGTGGAGACGCACGAAGATAGTTGATCGGCTGGAGGGAAGGATGGGGGACAGTGGGAGGAGGGTCACCAGCTTCTGCCTCCTTTCTTTGCTCCTTGGTCCGTCCCTGTGGCTACAACTCCCCTCCTTGCATCCTCTTTGGGGCGCAGGCCCCCATCATTCCATACCACCGCTTTTGGCAAGGTCGGCCCTCAGCTCCACATTGCAAATCCGAGCACCAGTACCCTGTGCTCCTTTGCTGTTATGGAAGCAGCCCTGCATGCAGCTGCTCACGGCCTCCTTCTCAGCGCCCTTCTCCCAAGCACCCCAGGCTCTTGGGCCTTCTCTCTGGCTGATCCTGCCTGGTTTCCTCTGCAGTTCCTTCTCATATCCCCTAACTCTGGACATTGGAGCACCCCAGGGGTCACTCCCCAGACCTCATTGCTTTTCTTTTCTTTTTTTTTTGTCTTTTTGCCTTATCTAGGGCCACACCTGAGGCATGTGGAGGTTCCCAGGCTAGGGGTCTAACAGGAGCTGTAGCCGCCGGCCTTGGCCACAGCCACAGCAACGCGGGATCCAAGCTGCATCTGCAACCTACACCACAGCTCATGGCAACTCTGGATCCTTAACCCACTGAGCAAGGCCCGGGATCAAACCCGCAACCTCATGGTTACTAGTCGGATTCGTTAACCACTGAGCCACGACGGGAACTCCCTCATTCCTTTTCTGTCTTCCTGCCCCTGCTCTTCTTTTCTTCACAGCACTTACCATCATCTGACCTCCAGCAGAGTTTACTTCATCACACAGTTTGTGGTCTGTCCTCCCTGCCTGCCCCCTGCCAAGACAATGTAAACTCTAGAGGGCATGGAATTTGTCTGTTTTGTCCACTGTGCTATTCTGGCACCTAGGACACTGCACAGAACATAGTAGGGAAATATATATATTCTTTTTAGGGCTTCACCTGTGGCATATGGAAGTTCCCAGGCTAGGGGTCGAATTGGAGCTGCAGCTGCCGGCCTACGCCACAGCCACAGCAACACTGCATCCAAGTAGCATCTGTGACCTACGCTGCAGCTGTGGCAACACTGGATCCTTAATCTGCTGAGTGAGGCCAGGGATTGAACCCAAATCCTCACAGATACTGTGTTGGGTTCTTATCCTGCTGAGCCACAATGGGAATGCCAAGAAATATTTGTCGATTGAAGTAACCTCAGGCTCCCAGGATTAACCAGCTGCTGGAATAGGCTCTGGGTACCAACTGGAGTTCTGCCAGGAACCACTAGCCAGGGGAGCCACAGGCAGAGATTGATGTCCCCATTCTGCGAAATTCCATCTCTCCGAGGAATCCCAAGCTCCACCTCCCTTTTGCTGCCGAGGTCCTTGTCTTGTCCCAGAAAAGGGAAAAGGACTTGGCCTCAGGCTCAGGTTCTTGTTACGCACAAATCCACGATCCACGGATGTTATAAAATTTACAGGACTAAGGAGTGCCTGCCAGGTCAGGCCCTTTCTTTTGATTTTTAGACTTCAAGGGCAGGGACGTCTGTACTAAGAATTTCTCAGACTATGGCTATTCTGGTCTTCTTAAAAGTTTTTCGTCCAGAGACTGCATTTTTATACCTAAAAACTTTGGGATTGATCACTACACTTTGATAAATCAAATCTCTTGTATTCTTCTGGATACATTTGCATTTTCAGATCTGCTTTTCTTCATTGCCAACTGTTTTGCAGTTGATAGAGACACTTGATATTCAACATGAAGTTGCTACATTCTCTGTGGTATGTAAATCAGTCCTTGAATAGGCCAATGGGACTCGCTATTTAAAGGAATTTTTGGCACAACCAAGAGCCCTTTTGTGCTGCAAATAGCCACCATTATTAAAAAATAGTTGTGCTGGCATTTTGTTTTGGGGGGTGTATTTTCTTGAAGCCAGGCACCCCTGTCCTTGGTAGGGTGGGGGACTTGGTGACTGATATTGTGAATGACACTAGCAGTGTCTGGGGTCCCACTCTCCTTTCTCGTGCAGACTCTGCCCTCTCTGGGGCACTGATCTTGTCAATTAAAGGGACTGGCACCACTGATTATACCAATCTTTTGGTTCCTGGAGAGCAAGATCTCACCCCCCGCCCCAGTCAGCTCCAGGGAGGAAATTAGCAGAGGCTGGAGACCAGCAGGGGGCGCTGTGGGGTTGCTAATTTGGAAGCCTCCTGTACCAACCAAGGGAAGCCTTTGAAAGGCCGGCAAATCAATTCCCACTTTTCTCCCAGATCATCATGATTTCTTTCGGAAGTATATTTGCCTCCTTTTTTTTTTGGCCGGTACAAAATAGAAACGCAGAGGACCCGAACTTGCTGAGCTGGCTCATGCTCATAGCCACTGCCCCTAAGTCCAAATGCAAGAGAACAAGGCCAAAGTGGTAGGGCAGAGAGAGGGGCAGGGATGGGAATGGAGCCCGAAGGTGAGCTACAAGGTGGGCCCTGGCTCTGCTGGGAAGTTGACCAAGGGGACTTGGCAAGCCGCTGGCCAGGCGTGGCTTGCGAAGGATCCCAGCACTGAATGGCTGCCTGGCCCTAGGCCACCTCAGTGAGCTGGTCCTTAAAGCTTTGTAGGAAGCTGAATTTCCTGTGGGCAGCACTAGCCTGGAGACCAATTGTCTTCTCAGATTTACTAAGCTTTTTTTTTTTTTTTTGAGCTTGGGACGCATATGGAACATTGAAAAATATTAGGGGAGGGAGAAACGGCAGCACTGGGAAGGCAGTAGCCATTTGGGTCCCTTTCACCCTCTCTCCAAGAGTATTGCTGCTTATTATGTATTTATACCCACCTACAGAAACACCACACACACACACTCACGCGCACACTTGGCCACGGTTCAATGACAGGATCACAGATGAAGGAACAACCTGCTAATGCCCAGCACTGACGGGAAAAAAAGCTAATGTTCATTCTTCAATGAAAAGACTAAAATTTGTTGTGAGCAGTTTGAGCTAATAAGGTTCATACATTCAGCAAATTTGTGTTGAGTGTCAGGTACTGTTCCAGGCACTAGGGAGAGAGTGATGGAGAAAGATAACAAAGGTCCAAATTCTCATTAAGAAGCAACTTAAAAAGATCTCCGAGGGCGCTGGTGATGTGGATGAAGGGTAGTGATGGGCTGGGGGTTGTGGGCTAAGAGACCCGCAGATGAGGACGGTCAGGGAGGCTTCTCTGGTGATTTGACATTTGAGCGGAGATCTGAAAACTGAGAAGGAACGGACATGCAAAGGTCTGGGAGAAGAGTGTTTCTGAAAGGGGGAGCAGCATGTGCAAAGGCCCTGAGGCAGGAAAAAGTGTGGCATGTTCCAGGAAGGGAAAGAAGGCTGCAGTGTTTGAAGAGGGGTTAACACAGGGGCGGGTGGTGCAGAAGGAGGTCAGAGAGCTGGGCAGGGGCCAGATCATGAGGGTCTCATCACGACCTGTCATGACAAGGAGTTCGGAAGTTTCCTAAGTCCAGTGGGAAGCCTTTGGAGGCTGTGACACTGTGGAAGGATAGGGTCCCATTTGTGTTCCTTTTTCTTTTTTTTCTTCTTTTTTTGGCAGCAGCCGGGGCATGCAGAAGTTCCCGGGCCAGGGATCAAACCTGCACCACAGTAGCGACTGGAGCCGCTGCACTGACAATGCTGTTTCCTTAACCTGCTGAGCCACAAGAGAACTCCCATCCATTTCTGCTCTTAAAAGATCAGTTTGACTATTTGGAAAATGGATCTTTGAGCGAAAAGCCAAAAAATATGGAGACGCCTTAGGTGTCTCTTGCAGCTACCAGACCACAGGTGACTGCGGCTTTGCTTAAGACAGAGGTTACATATGAGATGTAGTGGATAGTTGGATGGACAGTGGAAAGGAGAGAGAAGAAGTAAGGAGAATACTTGGGATTTGGGCTTAAGCCAAATGTTGATGTCCTCTGTTGAGATGGGGAAGGCTGGAGAGAAGAAATTTTTTTTTTTTTTTTTTGCTTTTTGCTTTTTAGGGCATATGGAAGTTCCCAGGCTAGGGGTCGAATTGGAGCTGTAGCTGCCGACGTACACCACAGCCACAGCAATGCGGGACTGGAGCAGCATCTGCGACCTACACCACAGCTCATGGCAATGCCGGATACTTAACCCACTGAGCAAGGCAGGGATTGAACCTAGTAACCTCATGGATACTAGTCGGGTTCGTTTCCACTAAGCCACAGTGGGAACTCCCTGGAGAGAAGTGATTTTTATCGAGGGGAGCTGGAACTCAAAGAGTTTTCCCATCAACAACTCTCTATCCTAATGTCCCATCTTTCCACATGACACCCCATGCTCAGGGCCCTTTCAGCATCTCCAGCATCCTATTCTCTCTTCCTAGACACGCCCCCTCCATCCACTAGCCTATCTAAACCCTGTTTTCCCTCCTTCTACTGACTTCTAGGACTTAAGATTCATTCCCCTCCCATTAAGGCTCCATTATACTCTTTTCTGTATTGTTTGCTAATTGGCATATGTAGAAAATTTATTTCCTGGCCAGACAGTAACTGTGGTTACTTTTCTCTTTAGAGTAGCAAGGATCACCTTCTAAAGGCGGGTTACTTCCTTTTAAGCCCTTTGTTTACAATTAAGAGTCTCCTGTGTATGAATCATGATATCTTGCTATGGCCTCTTGGCTCAAACAGGCTGACTTTGGCCTTGGGCAAGGAAAAATGGGAGAAAGGGTTGTGTTTTTTTCACTTAATTATCCTTAAAAACAAAAACAAACAAACAAACAAACAAACAAACAAAAAAACAAAAAAACAGGAGTTCGAGCTGGTGCAGTGGGTTAAGGATCCAGTGTTGTCTCTGTGGTAACACGGGTTCGATCCCCAGCCTGGCACAGTGGCTTAAGAACCTGGTGTTGCCACAGCTGTGGCTTGGATTCAGTCTGTAGACTGGGAACTTCTATATGCCATGGGTACAGTCAAAAAAATTATGAAGCTGAAATGGTCGTAAGGTACTGTTGAGGAGTATGCTTTTAAAGAGTTAAACACCTAGATGCAATTTGATCCTTTTTGTGCTAATCTATGACTGATTTTAATACTGTCTTTTGGTTCCTAACTTAGTTGAAATGTCCTCTTGTAGGTCATTCAGCATAAAGTCAGCTGCCCTTTCTGGAGATGGCTAGGGGATTATTCTAGGATTTGGGATCAACTTAGCATCCAGACATTTGCAAAATACCTTGCTTTTTATGTACAAGGTTTGAGGAGTAATTTTTATGATCTGGTCTTTTAAGTTTGTCACTGAAAAGAGATTACCAGTAGATTCTGAGTCTCTTCTCTTCCAATGCTACTGAAACTGTACTTTTCCACAGGATGGAAATAGGAAGTAAGGATGCATATTTCAAAGAAAGAGTCCCTCGAGATAAATTAGGAGTTTGGGATTAACAGATATACACTACTGTACATAAAACAGGTAAACAACAAAGACCTACTGTATAGGACAGGGAACTCAATATCTTGTGATAACCTATAATGGAAAAGAATCTGAAAAAGAATATATATGTATATACATACATATATATATATATATATATATATATATATATATATACACACACACACACATATATATATATACACACACACACACACACATGTATGTATAGCTGAATAACTGCTGTATACTTGAAACTAATGCAACACTGTAAGTTAACTTTACCTCCATACAAAAATTAACTATTGTATCAGAGTTCCCTCTGTGGTGCAGTGGGTTAAGAGACTAACTGCTGAGGTCACTGTGGAGGTTCTGATTCAATCCCTGGCCTGAGGCAATGGGTTAAAGGATCCTGGTCTGGGAACTTCCATATGCTTGGAGTGCAGCCATACAAAAAATTAACTATTATGTAGGAGATCTAATAATCCAAAAAATATCCAAAATGAAACAGAGTCCCTCTCTACATCAAGATCATTATTTTGCATTTAACTAATCATTCAAATGGATTCACTTCCCAATCCATTTCTAAGTTTTCTTTTGGCTGCGCCTGAGGCATGTGGCAGTTTCTATGCCTGGAACCTGTGCCACAGCAGCAACCTGAGTCACAGTAATGACAATGCCAGATCTTTCACCCACTGCACCACAAGAGAACTCCCCCAGTCCATTTCTTCAGTGTTTGGGGGTCTGGCGGAGAACACAAGAGCCTTGGGGCTCCATCTTATGGACCACTTTATCAAAGGTTTTATGTCCATGTAGAAAGCACACACACTAAACTTGCTGGTGCATGGAGCTGCGACAGAGAAGGAATAGTATGGGAACACAGAATAAGCTAGTTGATCTGTGTGCACTGTCTTTAATACTCACAGTAGCCTTGCAAGGCTGTACAGGTGTCGCCATTTGACATGTTGACTTTGGAGTCAGAGAACTGAGTCTGTGTGACCTGGAAAATGTCACTTGCATTTTCTAAGTATCATTTTTCATACTTAAAATGTAGATGATAAGAGCCCCTACTGCCTGGGCTGGTCAGAACTGTGGGAGATTCTGCACAGAGAGAACTCAAAACAGTATGTGGAACACAGACAGTACTAGATAAATGCTGGTGATCTTTCCAGCCACTGCTCTCATTTTAGGTAAGGAGACGGGTTCAGAGGACCCAAGGGACTTGCTCAAGGTCACACAGCTGGTGTGTGGCTATGCTGGGGTCAGAACCCAGGGCTGTCCAGCTCGAGAGCCCACGTTCTGTGCTTTGCCAGGCAAAGCTCTTCATGGGCTGTTAACTGCAAAGTGCAGAAGATTCCATTCAACAGGGATCAAGGCAAAGACTTTCATTACTGCTGAAAACTCTACTTCTACAAGTAGAGGGATGCAGAGACCTGGCCTGATCATTCTGAAAAGACTTGAAGTCCAAAAGCAGCAAGGATGTAAGCTTGATGGGAGAGCAGCACGGCTGTCAGGACAACGCCTGCAATTTCGGGCCGCATCAGCGTGTCCCATCCGGATTGGGGATGGTAATAATAGCCTCAGCACACTTGGCAGTGATCACAGGACTGCCACTGCACTGTGACCAGATCTAAGAATGACATTTCCAGCGGGACAGAGTGTGTTCTTAGCAAAAGGATTGGGAAGCCAGGTCTCAGGAAGAACAGTTGGAAGGAAATGGGGGTGGGGTGGGGTGGGGTGGGAGAGGTTGGTCCCTGTCCTTGGCTACTGGCAGCTCTCTCATTTGGAAGAACTTGACTTTGTCCTTGGTGTCACTGGAGAGTGTAATTTAGGACCAAAAGGAAGTGCTCAGAAGATATGCTTTGGTTCTAAGCAATAGTAAGACAATTCCTAACAATTAGGACCTCAGAACACAGAGAGAGCTGTTTTATAGATGAATAAACCTCCCATCATCCCAAAGGAATTGAAGAAGAGCCTGGGCAGCCATTTATCAGGACGCCAGAGAATTAAAGGTGAGGAGGAAACATCCGGACTAAATAATTACTAAAATGAACATTACAATGAACATGAGCAATTTTTTTTCTCTTTCTTTCTAGGGCGGCATGTGGAGGTTCCCAGGCTAGGGGTCTAACAGGAGCTGTAACCGCCGGCCTACGCCACAGCCACAGCAACATGGGATCTGAGCCGCATCTGCAAACTACACCACAGCTCACAGCAACGCTGGATCCTTAATCCACTGAGCGAAGCCAGGGATTGAACCTGCAACCTCATGGTTCCTAGTTGGACTCCCATTGAGCCATGATGGGAACTCCAATATGAGGAATTTGACAAGGTGTGGTCTCTATGGAAAAGTCCTCATTAAACCTTTCTCTTCCCCCTTTCCACAAGGATCATCACCATTGACTTTTTTCACCCCGGCAGGCTGGAACTTGGCAAAAAAAAAAAAAAAAAGCAGGAAACAAGATGCTACAAGGCAGCAAGGGGTTCTTGAGTCCTCGGAGTCAACAAGGGCTCCTTCCTTAGTAGGTGGCATCTGGAACACAGGCGGGTAACCCAGGGGGACCTACCTGGATTTAGGACTCTGGAGATTTTGACGGCTGAGGAGTCGAGCGGCCGAGACCCGCTTTTTGTGGACATTGGAGAGACCTGCGGCAGAAAAACAACAGTCTTCCTGAGATGTGGTTAGACAGTTGTCAGTAGAAAGTTTCCAGTTTCTCCTGACGCGCTCCTTCCTCTCCCACTGTCCCCTGGAGTATAGGGAAGAAATAAGAGGCGAGGCAGGCACTGGCATGGGTGGTCGCTGACAATGCAGAAACAGAAAGCAAATCTGGTTAAATCTGGTTCGGATGAGGAGGTTCAGGGTAACAGGCCCCACTGCTGGAGAGTACATGTGCTTCCGAGCACATGTTTTAGCAACAGCATGTTGATCTGGGGAGGACTGCACTAAAGGGAGACCGAGCACTGAGGCCCGTCTTCTTCGAGGACCTTTTGGAGGTGAGCACTCGTGCCTTCTCTTTTCCCGCACTGTCACACCTGTCTTCCTCAGGGTGGGGTGGGTGGTGAGAGCTACCTTGTGTGAGGTCTGGAGCTTCGGCCACATAGCTGAGGCGGAACTTGTTCCTCTTCCAGCTGCGGTCATTGCTGATGAGGGAGTTGTTGGCCTTCTCAATGTTGACGTCGTCTCCCACGCAGAACACATCACAGGCTGCCTGTGGCACACAAGGGACTTTTGGTGACCTCTTTCAGCTAAGAAGGCTCCTCCCCAACAGCTCCAAGTCATGGCACATATCCATCCACCCACCCACCCATCCATCCATCCATCCATCCATCCATCCACCCATTAACCCATCCACCCACTCATCCACTCATCTTCCATCCATCCATCCCTCTACTTACACACCCATTCTTTCATCTACCCACACATCCATCCATCCATGCATCCTTCTACCCACCTACTCACCCATCCATCCCTTTACCTATACACCTATTCTCCCATGCACCTACTCATCCACCCATTCTTCTGCCCTCCACCAGTCCATCCATCCATCCACCCCTCCCTCCATCCATCCACCCATCCTCCCTCTATCCATTTTCCCACACACCCACTCATCCACCCATCCTATCTCCCTCCTGCCATTCCATCCCTCCATCCATGTATCCATCCTCCTTCTCTTCATCCATCCCTCCATCCACCCATCCTCTCTCCCTCCTGCCTTCTTTCCCTCCCTCTTTCGGTCCATCCATCCATCCACCCACCCGCTCACCCACCCTTCTCTATCCATCTGTCCTATATTTTTTGAGTGCCTTTGATATGCCGGACATACACATTTACTGTTACTTTGGGACCTAGTCTTTATTTCACATGTAGCTCTATTATGTCCTTTGTTCCTAAAACCAACTTGTGCAGAGGCTTAACATTAAATAAGAAATAAACACCTTAGAATTTCCTATCTTCCTCTAAAGGTTTGAAAATTATATTAAAGGCAGAGTATCTTGAATGTTTGGATACCTGCATATAAGTTTTATTTATTTAGTTAATTAATTAATTAATTTTGGGTCAAGTTCATAAGATTTGCAAATTTAGTGATTCTAAGAATCATTGTTTAGAATTCAGATTTTTGGAGATAAAAACCATGGGTCATTCCAAAGGTTTTCAAAGTTGTTTGTTTTTACTATTTTAGGTCCTCATGCCAATTTGAAAAGAAGTCAAATGTCCATTAACTGATGAACGGATAGACAAAATACAGCATACGCACACAACGGAATGTTATTTGGGCTATACAAAGGAATGAAGTACTGATATATACTATAATGTGGGTGAACCAGGAAAGCATCGTGCTGAGTGAACTAAGTCAGTTACAGACCATGTAGTATGATTCCATTCATACGAAATGTCCAGAATAAGCAAATCTGTGGAGCCAGAATATAGATTTAGGGGTTGATAGGGCTGAGAGTGGGCTGGGGGAATTGGGGGTGTGAGAGCTTAAAGCCTATGATGCCCTATGACAGGCCCTGCTTCTGGGATGCTCAGTGTTGGCTGACTGAAGTCAAGAACCATGCCGTTATCTTGAGGTATTAAAAAAACCAAGTTACCTTGACTCTCTTTGCCTGGTAAGAAATGCAGGAGCAGGGGTATCAGCACTGCCTCCTCACAAACATATCCTCATTATTTTTGGGCCATGTCCACAGCATGTGGAGGTTCCTGGGCCAGGGATCGAACCTGAGCCACAGCAGTGACAATGCTGGATTCTTAATCTCTAGGCCACCAGGGAACTCCTCACACAGATATCCGTATAGCTTGGGGGCCCCAGTTTCCTGTCTTGCTCTCTTTGTCAGGAAAAAAGTTATCAGCTGCATGACAGAAGGTTGCACAGTCCCCTCTCACCTGGGGCTTCTAATAGGAATGCATTTCAGGGCCAAGGAAGGAGCAGGTAAAGGTGAGTCCACATTCACTACTTTTTTATTTTTCTTAGGGTGCCAACTGCATCATGTCCCCCATGCGTATAGAAGCCTATTATGTATTTATTCTCCTGTGACCTCATATCTGGAAAAGCGCTGTCCAATGGGCTGTTCTATCATGATAGAAGTGTCTGGGAGTTCCTGTTGTGGCTCAGTGAGTTAAGAACCCAACTAGTATCCATGAGGATGCAGGTTTGGTTCCTGGCCTCATTCAGTGGGTTAAGGATCTGGCATTGCCATGAGCTGTGGTGTAGGTTGCAGATGCAGCTCAGATCTGGTGTTGCTGTGGCTGTGGCATAGGCTGGCAGCTGCAGCTCTGATTCGACCCCTTGCCTGGGAAACCCCATATGCCCCAGGTGTGGCCCTAAAAAGAAAGAGAAAAAAAGAGAAATATTTGTGCTGTTTGATGTGGTAACCACGAGCCACCAGGGACTACTGGGCACATGACCTGTGGCTAGTGTAGCTGAAGAGTGGAATTTTCAATTGTACTTATTTTATATATAGTTGTACAAATGTTATTCACAAGACTGGGCGATCACCACCATTCTCCAGTTTCAGAATATTTTCCTCAGCTCAGAAGAAACCCTATACCCATAAACGGTCACATTTCCCACTCCCCCAAGCCCCTGGCAACCAGTAGTCTACTTTCCGTCTCTATGGATTTGCCTATTCTGGACACTTCATGTAAAGGAATCATACATCCATTTCACGTCTGACTTCTTTCGTTTAATACGTTTTCAAGATTCATCATTATTGTAGCAGGTGTTAGCACTTCATTCCTTCTTATGGCCAAATAATACTCCTTGGTTTAGACACACTACATTTTATTCGTCCATCCATTGTATTTAAAGTCAATTAGTTTACATTTAAATTTAAATAGCCACATGTGGCTAGGAACTACTGTGTCACTGAAGATCCAGCACAAAGAGGAACAAAATTGTCAAAGCAGATACACTGGAGACATCTGAGATCCAGCCCAAGGCATGGCCCCCTGGTTTGGTTAACCAGCTCTGTTTTATTTTTTTTGCTTTTTTTTTTGTTTACTTGTCTATGAAATGTGAGTGAGGAATGGATTCCTCCCAGCCCCAAAATTCCAGGACTCCATAATTTTTATAGACCAGCTCCTTCCCCCTAATGCAGGAGGCTGGGTTCTGGGTGGAAAATGCATGTCTTAAGACCACCCAAACTTGGTTGGTAGATGCAAACTGGGAGATTTAGAATGGATAAGCAACGAGGTCCTTTTGTACAGCACCGGGAACTTTATCCAGTCTCTTGGGATAGGCCATGATGGGGGATGATATGAGCGAAAGAATGCACATATACGTATGACTGGGTCACTTTGCTGTACAGCAGAAATCGACACAACAATGTAAATCAACTATACCCCAATAAAAATAAAAAGTAAAATAAAAAAAGACCACCCAAACTCACCTGAGTTGTTTAAAGCTGTCTCCTGGCTGGATACATGAGGGAAATACCAAGGATTTTCTCAAGTGTCTTCTATTTCATGGTTTGGGTTCTCTGTCTTTGGGGATCGCTAGGGGCATACTTCTCCCCCTGGGTCTCTGAGATCTGGGGAGACAGTTACCTTAAAGACCTTCTTGGCCCAGGTCCTGAAAGCCTCCTCCTGCCCACAGAGCTCGTCCCCCTCCCTCATCTTCAGGATCCTCTCTCCCCCCAGCTCTTCCAGGAGGGTGTCCACGGCGTGTCCAAAGGCGCAGAAGTGAGGGTACGCCCGGGAGCCAAGGCCGAACACAGAGAACCTGCCAAGACAACAGAATGTCCATGCTAGGGGGCTGAGGAGGCACTGGGGGTATCTGGTGTTATGAACTGTTATGTGCCTCCCCAAATTCATAAGTTGGAGCCCTGGCCCCCCATGTGACTGTGCTTGGAGATAGGGCGTTCAAGGAGGTAACTAAGGTCAAATGAGGTCCTAAGGATGGGGCCCTAATCCAATAAGATTGGTGTCCTTATAAGAAGAGGGAGAGGAGTTCCTGCTGTGGCTCAGTGGGTTAAGAACCTGACCAGTATCCATGAGGATGTGGCTTTGAGCACAGGCCTTGCTCAGTGGGTTAAAGATCAGGCATTGCCCTGAGCTGTGGTGTAGGTCACAGATATGAGGCTTGAATCCTGTGTGGCTGTGGCTGTGGCTGTAGCGCAGGCTGGCAGCTGCAGCTCTGATTTGACCCCTAGCCTGGGAACTTCCATATGCCACAGGTGCGGCCCTAAAAAGAAAAAAAAAAAAAAAAAAAAAAGGAAGAGGTAGAGACACCAGAGAGCCAGAGAGCTTTCTTTCTCTCTCCTTTCACCACATGTTCACAGAGGAAAGACCATGTGAGGACACAGCAGGAAGGTGGCCTTCTGTAAGCCACCAGACACCAATCCTACCAGCACCCTGCTCTTGGACTTCTGGCCTCCAGAACTAAGAGAAAATAAATGAATTTCTGTTGTTGAAGCCACACAGCCGGTGGTATTCTGTTATGGCTGCCCAAGCAGATGAAGACATCTGGTATCTCCAGAAAGGCAGCATTTAGCCCATGGTGGTCAGACTACCCCAAGCCCATCTGGGTAAGGCCAACTTTTTATTTGTCTTTTTAGGGCTGCACTCACAGCATATGGAAGTGCCCAGGCAAGGGATGGAATCAGAGCTGCAGCTGCCGGCCTACGCCACAGCCACAGCAATGCAGGATCTGAGCTGTATTGTGACCTACACCACAGCTCATAGCGACACTGGATCCTTAACCCAATGAGCAAGGCCAGAGATGGAACCTGCATCCTCATGGATACTAGATGGGTTCATAACCTGCTGAGCCACAACAGGAACTCTCTGGATAAGGAAGCCTGGGAGCTCCCAGCCCTGATTTCCCTTCCTCTGGTCTCTGCTAGGTACTACTGTCGTCAGGAGAAAAGTCCCAGTTGGTCCTAAGGAGGATGAGCTGGGGATAATGGTGACTCAGAACCATCAACTGTTTCTTGTGTGTCCCTTTCTAAGCTGGACTAATTGGGGGAAATGAGTCTACACTCATGGAAGACTTGAATCCTACTAATGATACCACTAGATTGATTAGTCTTAAGTACAAAGATAATGAAAACTCTAGCATAGCAGTTCTTGGGGACCTGAATTAATGGGGAGATCAGAAGGGTTTGTCATTAACACATCCAGTGCTAGTGTTTAATCAGATTCATTTAAGAGACTGAAAGATTCTAATATGCAGGCTCCACCTCTTGCAATGTCTATGAACTTGATTTGTTTCATAAATCCTTTTGGCATAGATACCTGCAAGAACATAATGGTGTTGGAATTGATGTGGGTCAAGTTAACGAGATTTTGAAGTTAATGATTCTGAAGTATGGACAGTGGAGGGCTGTGCCCCAGCTGGCACCACAGTCCTGAAGAGACTTTATGACACACCTCCAGGACTTGGTCCTAGCTGTGAGTCTTCACCTCATTGGGACTGAATGGACAGGTTTATAAGTGGGTCACGGACACCCCAGCTTGCTTCTTTCCCAGGGTGGAGGGTTCTGTGGTCTACTATCATTTCAGACCAGCTGAGGAGTGGAGCTGTTGAACCTGTTCCATCCAGGGTCTGGCTCTGTCCCTGATCTCTTTTTCAGAATAATGGAACCAAGATGGTGAAACACTGATGGGGGAGGAAGGGGGGGGGGCAAGCTGGGAAGGGATTCTCTGTTATTGGAGAATGACCTTGAGATGTGCTCCAGAGGTCTCAGAAGTCAAGTGAAACGTAACACAGGTTAATATCCCCTTCTTTCCAAAGCCACATTGGTGCTTTCTCATCTCATTCTCCTCTTCTTTCCTGCCCTTCTTTCCCAGGGCTTCCAGAGATTTTCCAAGGGGAGGATGCGGCATTAGGTAGCCTGTTTTCCCATCACTCCTTCACTGGATCCCTCAAATTTTCCTTGTAGGGCAGTGGCCTGACAGGTGGAGACAGCTGGTGGCCAGGTGTGGACTGGTTGGAGGGAGCTGGGGACAGCACTTCTGCCCCCGGCCACCCCTCTTAGTCTAACACTTTGATAGTCACGCCTTGTAAGGCGTTGCTCCCTAGACCTCCAATATTTATTATGTTTGAGACATCTGCCATACTCGACTACCACCAGTACTGTTATTTACTCAACAGTGCTGTTTAATTTGCTTTTAATTTGCACTCACTGTCTATTCAGGCCCACTGGTGTTCATCAAGAGATGGGCCAGGTGATTAATTCATGCACCTGAAGGCTTGCGTAACAGTCACTTCCTAGACTCACATTTCCACCACCATCTTCCCATGATGATTCCAAAATTTCTGTTTGTAAGCTTCCAAACCAGAAGTTGGCAAACTTATATGGGGCCAGACAGCAAATACTTTCAGGCTTTTAGGCCAGGAAGGAAAATCGAAGCTATTATGTAGATACTCATATAACAAGAAAGAAAGTAAATTCCTCCATGTTTTGGAATCAAATTAAAATATAATAATAATAACAGTTACTGAGTATATTTTTTTCTTTTTAGAGCTGTACCTGTGGTATATCGAAGTTCCCAGGCTAGGGGCCAGCTTACACCACAGCCATGGCAACACCTGATCTGAGCTGTGTCTGCAACCTACACCACAGCTCACAGCAATGCCGGATCGCTAATCCACTAAGCAAGGCCAGGGATCGAACCCGCATCCTCCTGGAGACTATGTCCGGTTCTTGACCCACTGAGCCACAATGGGAACTGGGTAAACTTTTTTAAGTTATATGTGTCTACTAATGAGAAGAATGGAATTATTTTTTGGGGGAATATAGCATTTACTTAATTGGGGTTCAAAGGTAATATTTTCCATCATAAAATGAGTTGCAAATGTTCATCTTTAAAAACTATTCTGAGCTCATGGACTGTACAAAAATATATACTGGTCAAGTTGGATTTGGCCCCTGGGCTGTAGTTTGCCAACCCCTGCTCTAAGCCATGATGGATTTAATAAGCAAAGAATGGGTCTGACCGTCAAACCATGGATGTATCAATGTCAAGCTAAAGAAAATGAACTGCTGTCAAAATCCATAGACTGTACCACACCAAGAGTGAACCGTGATATAAACTATGGACACTGGGTGACAATGACATGTCAACGTAGGTTCACTGATTATATAAACGTGGTGGGGAACGTTGATAGTGGAGGAGGCTGCTTGTGTGACTGTGTTGGGGGTGGGCAGGGAGTCCTATGGGAAATCTCTGTGCCTTCCTCTCAATTTTGCTGTGAACCTAAAACTGCTTTTAAAAAAATAAAGTCTACTAAAAAGTATACTGGAGTTTCCTCTGTGGCACAGCGGGTTAAGGATCTGGTGTTGCTGCAGCTGTGGTATAGGTCACAGCTGCAGCTCAGATTCAATCCCCAGCATCGGGAACTTCCATATTCCGTGGGTGTGGCCCCCAAAGTGTACTGATGGACATAATACTTCAATATCTAGGAACTCTGCGATCTGTGTCTTTGCAAAGCATTGTCCTGAACAGGTGTGAAATTTCAATCTTCTAGTGAAAGGTCTAAAAGATTCATTGCCAGGCCTGAACACTCTGCTTACATCAGCCTCATCTTGACCAATATCTGTGAAACTGAGGGTTTGACATTCAGTTTTCTTTCTTTCCAAATCCTCATTAAACTGAATGCACAACTGTTGAAATACAAAGCATCTGTCCATGAATTATCTAAAACGTTCTCATGGGATGTGACTATGTTTTGGAAAGCAGGGGGTTAGGACTATATTTTTTTAATCTGACTGCATATTGAAGGCAATTAGAAAGAGTTAAAAAAAAAAAAGCAATGCTTGTTTTGATAAACTTCCAAGGTTGGGAACCACTGGGTCATGGTGGGGTGTCCCCTGAAGCTTCTATCAAATAGAAGACAGATCATTTACAAAGGGACCTCACCGTGTAACACCTGAGGATTAACATCCTTCTGCACAAACGATACAGGATTTGTGTGACAGGGAGAAACTTGGGTGATGGGGGCTCTGAAGGTCCATACATAGGAAGAGGTCACAGGAAGGGTCCAGGCAGTGGGCTTTAACAGGGGGAACATCCCCAAACAGCCAGAGTGCAGCTGGTTATTTGAGGGATAAATGGACCTGGAAGGGAGACCCCATCCCCCAAGAAAGAGCCCACTTTGCAGCTAAGCCCGGTTCCCCAAGAGCCTTTGCCGCCCTTGATGCCCTGGGCCCCTCACTCACCTCACATTCGCCAGGGGCCCAGCGCTCTCAAAGTTGTCTCTGAGGTCTGGCCCATCGCCTGATGATTTGCGGGAGTCGGAGTATGAGGAAACACTATTGAACCGCACCTTGTAGCTCCTGCCAAGATGAAAGAGAGTCTGTGAGCGCTGGCTGGGAGCCCCTCCTGGGGTCAACACCCAGATGGATGACTAATTACCAGTCCTGGTTCTAGGATCTTCCCCATAGTACACCTTCTAGCCACCTTGTCTAGAATGTATCAGCTCACCTCGCCCCCAATCCCAGACAATGACAGCTAGCCATCCACACTGGATGTTACCTGTACTGAAAAGGTTTCAGACCACACCTGACTCAGGTAGAACAGAGCACCTCTTAACCCATCAGACCATGTTTCCTTGCTTGCCCAATTTTAATGAGTACAGGAATCATTCCAGGATCTTGTTAAGGTACAGATCCTGGCTCAGGAGTCCAGGGTGGGGGGCCTAACATTCTGCATTTCTAACAAGCTCCCAGGAGATACTGATGCTGCTGGTTCCCACACCTCACACTGCATAGCCAGGAACTAAACTTGTGCTGTCCACTAGAGTAGCCACTGGCTGCGTGTGGCTCTTTAAATTCATTCCAGTCCAATCCAGTGAAACATTCTGTTCCCACCTGCACTAGCCCCATGTCAAGTGCTCAACAGCCAGGTGTGTCTAGTGGCTCCTGTACCAGACAGCACAGATAAAGAATATACCCTCATAGAAAGGTTTACTGGATGGTTCGAGACCACCTCAGTCAACATTCTCTTTCTTTTTTAAAAATTTTATTTTTTCCTGTTTTTTAGAATTTGTCTTCTCCTTATTCCCCCCCCCCCTTTTTTTAATGGCCAAACCCACAGCATATGGAAGTACCTGGGGCCAAGAATTGAATCTGAGCTGCAGCTGTGACCTATGCCACAGCAGTGGCGATGCTGGATCCTTAACCTACCGCACTGGGCCAGGGATCAAACGCTTGTCTCCATAGTGACCTGAGCTGCTGCAGTTGGATTATTAACCCATTGTGCCACAACGGGAACTCCCCCCTTTTTTCTATTTTTAAAAATTGAAGTGTAGTTGTTGTACAATATTATATGTTACTAGTATATTATATAGTGATGCACATTTTTAAAGGTCGTACTCCATTTATAGTTATTATATAGTATTGACTATATTCCCTGTGTTATACAATATAACATGTAGCTTATTTTATTTTTTATTTTTTGTCTTTGTTTTAGGGCTGTGGCATATGGAGGTTCCCAGTTAGGGGATCAATTGGAGCTATAGCCACCAGCCTACACCACAGCCACAGCAATGCAGGGTCTGAGCTGTGTCTGCAACCTACACCACAGCTCATGGCAACGCCAGATCGTTAATCCACTGAGCGAGGCCAGGGATCGAACCCACGTCCTCATGGATGATAGTTGGGTTCGTTAACGGCTGAGCCATGATGGGAACTCCCACTGTAGCTTATTTTATGCATAGCATTTTGCATCTCTTAATCTCCTACCCCTGTGTTGCCCCTCCCCCCACCCCGCTGGTAACCGCTACTACATTCTCTTTCAATATAGTTTTGGTCTTGAGACATCTCAAGGGTCTCTCACATTTCAGGTAAACATGAAAAACGTTCAGCACTGACACACACAGCCTGAAAAGAGATTGGATTTCTCCTGAAGTTGTTTTGAAGGGGAAGAAAGATGTCATTGGGATTCAAACCTCAGCATCAGAGGCTCAGGTGCCTTGAAATTTTAAATCTTGACAAATACAAAAACAAATACATAAATGGTTTCCCACTTTTCCTCTAAAAGTGGTAAGCTTTGTTCTCAGATAAGGCAAAAACAAAACCAAAGCAAACCAAATCTCCAAGACCAAAAATAGCTCAAACAAGCCCCCAAACAAACAAAAAACCATAAAACCCTCAAATCAAAACCAAAACACAGAAACTCAACACACACATCTGAGTGGCAAAAGACAAAAAAAGAAATTGCGCATTCTGGCAGCAGGGTTTCTAAGCTGGATGTTCTTCAAAGTTTTCGCTCTAGCATCAGGAAAGTTCTAAATATATATAAGTGTATTTTCTGCCCTAAAATAGTCTCACATTGAGTCATTTCTCCAAATAAGTCCTGTAACATATCAGGGGGTGGCTGTGTTGTTAGTGTGGGAGGGATGGTTGATGGTTGTGGGGTAAAAATAACAGCACATGTATTTGTATGAGGCTCGAGGTTTTTCCAAATGCGTTCCTCTTTGTTATGATCCTTTGATCCTTGCAACAGATCCCAGAGGTGGTCGAGGCACAGAGTTCCCCCCGTTTGATGGATGAGAAAGACAGAGGCTCAGAGAGGTCAAGCAACTTGCTTAAGGTTACTCAGCGTGCTAGTGGCAGACCCTGGGTTAGAACTTAGGTCTCGGTGAGACCTAGATGTGGCCTTGGATGCTGTAGCATTGAGCATGCGCACACACAACAGCATCGCCATGCACGCATGTGCACACGTGCGCTCACCTGCACGCAGGACATAGAAATGCATGCATGTGCGAGCGCACACACAGCACACACACTCTACCTGTGCTGGCTGTCACGAGCTGCAGCCAGACTGTGCACTTCTGTGTCACCTCGGGCGAGGGAAGGCCCTTTACGGGGAAAGAAACGCAAGGGTTCCGGGTACCTAGAGGGGAGAATGGATGGTGCCCTATCTTTCCCTGGAGGAGGGGTGAGGCGGAACTGCTGGATGCCACCAGGATGGGCTGAGAAGGAGAGAGGCAGGGAGAGTGAAGACCAGATGCTGGCACTGAGCAGAGAAGGAGGGCTGACCACAGGGGACTCAGGCTGTCCCCTGGAGATGGAAGGCAGGCAAGTTTGGCAGCATGTGTTTGGCTGAAAGAAAACCACGAGGGACTTTCTGCAGAGCACAGACTCTGAACACCAACCAGTGATGGCATCTACTCCATGGTGCTGGTCTCGTAAAAAGACAGATCCCTATGCATGGGCCACATGGTCTCTACTTTGGGGGGATTTCAGGGCTTTTCAAGGGTAATTTTGGTTATGAGTATTTGTCGCCTTATGAAGTATCTTGAGAACCCAATCCCATGTTAGAGGCAATTCCACCAGGAATATCTTTTGACCCCAGGCATTTTTCACCTATGATGTATCTTATCTTCTGAAGTTAATCTTCAGGTTAGTGGATAAAACTTCACCGTGAACATCAGATGGAAAAGTTCTAGGGAAAGAAGCTCACCGATTCTGAATGTAGGTTTCCAAAAGGAAATAAGAACTAACGTTTGCATAGTGCTCAACTTTTCATAGGACCCTGACATCTATTTCCTAATTTTATTCTTACAAATTAGAAAGTTCAGGCAGGTATAATAAACCCAAGGTGATGGGAAAACAAACTGAGGCACAGGCTTGTGAAGTGACCAAAGACCAAAATATCCACCCCAGTGGACCATAGTCCCTCACTGGCTAAAATCAGTCGCAAACAGACTGCAGGTTAGAAAACCGTTCAGAGCTCAGCTGTGAACTCCAGATGCCAAAAGACAATTTTCAGTTACCCCCTACATGGTGTCATGTGACAATGGCAGGTCATTTACTCACTTCCTTTCCTCGTGTACAGAATTGGGGTGCCTCATCTCCATCAAAGCGCAGCCAAACTTCTAGAGGTTGAAAAAGATGAGCAAAATGTGAGGCATGCATGATTAAATCTGGAACAGGGTTGGGCATTGAGAGTCTGGGGTTTTGACTTGACACCCTGGGGGCCAGGGTGTCAGAGGCTTGGACTGGGCATCATTGCTGCAGGTGCATGTGGAAGGAGGGCTGTTTATAAAGGGCCAGAGGTATGGACTCCCCTCGCCACCCCCCCCACCCCCACCAGCATATAAAGCCCTTTCTGGATTTCTATAAAAATATTGTCCCCACTTCTCTCATCTGGAGCAGGGGACACCAAGCTCTTGATTGGAGCATCCATTCTGAAGGAGTAGCCCACTCAGGGGAAGGGAAAACATTTTCATTAGGGATTAGCTAGTCAGTGGACAGCTATAGACTGAGGACTTGAAACTGTCCACTCTTGGCAGAACTTGGATCCACATTGAGGTCATTGGCTTTGGAGGCTCTGGGAGGACTGGGTACTGACTTGCAGGTGCAACTGCTGCCCCTCCTCCTTCCTGTTGATGGAAACTCATGCTAGAACAGGTGAAAGCTCAGCTCACCTCCCCGTTCTCAGGGGGGTCTCCATTGCCAAATGTGCTGGTAACCACTAGGACCAGAGTTTCATGTTCCAGGTGTACAATGTCATATTCTTCCATGGACATCACCTAGGTGGGAGAATGATGGGGAGAGAGAAGGGGTAGGAGAGAACGAAGTGATGGGGGAAGAGAAGTGAGAGGAAAAAAGATGTCATCTTTTTTATTTTTATTTTTTGGCCATGCCCATGGCATGTGGAAGTTCCAGGGCCAGTGCCATGGCAGTGACTCAAGCCACTGCAGTCACAATGCTGGATTCTTAACCCGCTGAGCCACAGGAGAACTCCCAAAGGTAAGTCATCTTGAGCCATCCCCTTTGGAAGGAGAGCCAAAGGTTCTGATGCCACTATGTCAGTGGGCTCAGGTGGGTAGAACTTAAAGCTTGTTGGCATTGTGGGACCTTTCTGTGGTCACTGTGGCCTGAAGGACCACAGAGAGTCTGGGGCAATGGGTTGGCTGCCAGTAGAGAGAAATCTTGTTTGGGGCCCTTGGGTTTCTTACAACCAGCTGATGCTGGAATCTTCTTGACCACATTTAGGCTGGGAATGACCCAGATGGATCTGACCAATTGTCAGCTCAGGTTCCCGTCTTTAAATTTTTTTTAATTATAGTTGATTTACAATGTTCTGTCAATTTCTGCTGTACAGCAAAGTGATCCAATTATACGTATGTATACATTCTTTTTCTCATATTATCTTCCATCATGTTCCATCACAAGTGCCTGGATATAGTCCCCTGTGCTGCACAGCAGGACCAGTTTCCTTTTGAATCCTCCACCTGGCAGTGTGGAGGGCCACGGCTGAACACATCTGTGACACCCACCTTAGGGAAATATTGTTTTGCCCTGTATCTTAGCATTACTTGAGGAACATTTCTCAAAGTAGGTTCTAGGGAAGCCCAATCTCCTGCGATGCTCCTGGAAAATAAGTGAGCCCTAAGCAGACATTTTGGGAAACATTTATATTCTTTCCTCTCCTCTTTTGGAGATGGTAACATATACTTGTGGATTAAAGGCTCTGATAATTCCTACAGCAAAGAAACCCACTGAACTGTACTAAATGCAGAGCTTCCCAAACGAACTCCAGAAGTGCCACTCATAAAAATTTCTACCATTTCGCCCTAGAGATGGGGTTTGCTATCGCTGGTCTCATGGATGGTTCACAGGGAGAGAAGCATCACAAGCCCCTGAAAGAGGCAAATGTGCATGAGTGTGCTGAAGGGCATCTCCAGATGTGTTTTTACCCATTCTCAAAGGGTTCTCTGCTGCTGGCTCTCCTCTCTCCCTTCCCCACTTTTATTACCATGAGGGGCTGGAGAGCTGGCACTGCCCCCCTACCCACCTTGGCATCAAAGGCATGTTTGAAGATCTCACACAAGGTTTTGGCATAAGCCTGTGATTTGCCCGTCTCTGTGGCGTAAAGGATGGTAGCCTTGACCCTCTTGGCCATAGCCTGTCCCATCAGCTTGGCTGAGAACTTGACAGCTCTGGGGAGAGAGGATGGAAAGGAAAATGGGAAATGTAGAAAGGAGGGAGGATGCCAAGCTGAGACTTTCAGGTGAGAACCACGATCCATGAAATATAACAGGACGGGATTTACTCTCATAACCCTTGACAGCCTCAGAGATCCTCAGACTACAAATTTAGTGTCGTATTGATCCCCTCATTAAGTCCCTCCAGAACAACTAGTTATGAGCTAACGTGGTTGGTTAGTTTTGCTAGTTTGTTACTTGATTGATTGATCCAAGTCTTGAGAATCTTGGTTTGCCCCAAAAGATGATCATTCATTCATTCACTCATTTGTTTGTTCATCAAGTGTTTGTTGAGTGCCTATGTGCTGGGCATTGTTATTGGAGCGGAAAAACAGAGAAACATCTGTCATGAAACTTACATTCGTGTGTGTTTTGTGTGTGTGTGTGTGTGTGAGAGAGAGAGAGAGAGAGAGAGAGGGAGAGAGAGAAGGGGAGGGAAGGGAGAGGGAGGGAGAGACAGAAAGAGGGAGAAAGAGAGATGGAGAGAGAAGAACGAATCACTAACAAATCGCTAGGTATTGAGCTAGAAGGGATTTTAGGGGTTTATAAATCCCCAAAGGAAGGACCAGGTTTCATTTAGTCAGCCCTGCACATCCAGTGTCTTATAGAGCCTGATACTTACTGGGCACTAAATGCACAGCTATCAAAAGAAGGAATAAATTTCAAACTTGCTGCTACCGCCAAAGCCCTGGGGAGTTAAATGTCAAGTCGCAGCTCTTACTCGTTAAACTGAGAATTCAGAACCAGTGTCCCTTGCTTCCCATCTCTGAGGGTATGGGGGTGGCAGACAGGCCGAGCTCAGGGGTGCCCAGGCTCAGCTTCCCAGTGAGCGCCCCTGATCTCACTAGGAATCTCAGTGTAGACAAATTGCTAATAACCCCCACCTGGGGATTATTGATGTTAAATTCACCATTTTTTAGAATCAGGGAAACCGCCCACACTGCTGGAGCACTCGGAGGTAAGGGGGAGAAACACAAAAGAATACAAGGTGCCTGGAGGGTTCCCTTTGAATGACTGGAGCATAAAAAAGCATCTATAATTAACTGCAATTGTTTCTACTCCAAACTTAGTGCGATTAATGCTTTAGATTTCTTTCTCCCTTCCTCCCTCAGAGACAGTTGAACTGAACAGAAGCCAGAGGCTGCTGTCCCTGAGAATATTTGTGATGCTCTTGTTAGGGAATGGATGGCTGCTGATGTGTTCTTGCTTGGCTGGAAGACAAAGTTGGGTGGAAGGAGAGAGAGGAGGGAGGGAGAGCAAGGAGAGAGCCCATGGACCACATTAGCAGAGCCAGTGTGGTTTCAGTCCCTGCCTGACCCATCAGTGTCTCACTTCTCGGAGCAATGGCATGGATGGCACCTGTTGAGAACAGAGAGCTCTGGACCCAAGAGGTGGAGGAAAGTAAGTAGCTTGGAGCGTATTAGCTCCTCTGCAAAAACTAGCTCCAAAGAGCAGGTCTCTGCGGAGTGGATCACAGAAATCTCTATCTTTAGACAGGGGGCTGGCATCCCCATTAAACCATCTCAGTCAGCTCCATCCCACTTGTCAGTTGGTCCCCTGGCTGGCCACGGGTTCTTCAGGACAATTACTCTTCAGGGGCCTTGGTCCATAACCTTCTTCCCTCCCTCCTTTTCTCAGTGAACTCTTACTTCATTCTTCAGCTCAATTGTCATCTCCCAAAGGAAGTCCTTTTCGACCTCCCAAATTTGGTGAACTCTATTTTAGAGTGCCACGAATTGTTCCTTAATGGTAGCTGTGGGCTCCATGAAGCCGGGACCACATTTTCTGACTCTTCATGACATCCCTGAAGCCCAGCACAGTGTCTGGTACCAAGCAGGCACTCGGTGTTCATTTGTTGGATAAATGAATGAGAGAGTGAGTGAGTGAAATGAAAATTCAGCCCTAGAGGAGAGTACTCTCTGGATAGTGGTGTGCTGGAGCCAGATCATCCCAGCTCCTCCCTATTCTGGCTCAGTGACTTTCTGCTGGGAGCTTGATATTGGCCGTATTTACACCACGGAAATTGGCAAATGTTACAAATCTATTATTACTATGGCCAACATTATTACCAGGAGAGCTGGTTTGCCAACACAACACTGCCTCCAGGACAAGAATTTAGGAAACAGGGGTGAGGAAAGTGACATTGGGAAGAAGAGTCATGGCAATGCTTACTTCCCAGACGCTGATGCAAAGGAGGCACAAGGAGGTTGGAAAAAAAGATAGAGAAATCCTATCACACAAGAGGTCAGAGGCCCAGGCATGTTCCCAGCCTCCTTTTCCGTAGCTTTCTGAATCTGGAGGCCCACCCATCCCTCCATCCCCAGTGACTTGAGGAGACTCACTCTGCCAGCTTCTTGAAGCCAATGGCCCGCCGCTTTGTGGGGGTCCCGTTGGTGCCTTTCCAGACGTGGGTGTTCCAAGGGTCAGGCTGGAAAGAAAGGACCACAGTCATCACAGCGAGGGACCCCGGCTCCTCTTGGGAGATGCTCAGGACTCTCTGGAGGCTTGTGGCCACCCAGCTGTGCCCGACCCTCAGCCCCTGAAGGGAGTGATTCTGCCGGTGGTGACCACAGGGCACTGTCCTGCTTGCCCTTCCCACTCAACCCTCAGACCCTCTGAAGCTCTCCTCATGACCCCTGACCACTCATTTCATCTGCATTCGTCTTTCAGCCCAAGCTGTGCAGTCCAATATAGTGGTCACACTGGAGCAGCTGAAAGGTAAGCTGAGATGCGCTCTAAGCATAACATGCATGTGGGATACTGAAGACGCAGCGCGAGCAGGCTGGGGAGGGGCAGGACCTGGTACTCGAAGGAGGGGGTGAGCCGGTAGTTGAGCATCTCCTGGTGGAAGACGGGGGTGATGCTGCCCGACATGGGGGGCACAATCCACACCCAGTCGGCGGGGCAGCCTCCCCGGCAGCGGTACTCATTCTCCATGTGCTTAAGGAAGGACTCGGTGGCAGAGTGGTGGTCCACGATGGTCACTTTGTCGCTCTGGGGAGGAGAGGGGACCAGGGGTCAGGAGGTAAGAGAAGCTGGGGTGTTTTGGGACTCCCTCGCCCACAGGGTGGTGTTTCCCCAAGGGTGGTCCTGGAGATGATTTTAAGCAGTGTGACGTCATTCTGGGCACTGTTCTTTCAGTCCTGACTTGGTGCTAATTCGTCTTTCATGCCTCTCTTGCCAATCTTCCTCAGTCCTTCTCCCCCACCCCCCCCCTTTTTTTTTAATGAGAGAGAAAGCTCAGGCAACTAGCATCTAACAACTTTGTGTTGTTTCCCTTGTGTGTATGTGTTTACATATTTATTGAAATTTATAATTCTCTTCTGTTTACAGCAAATGATACGGGCTCTCCGTTTATTTATTTGTTGGTTAGTTTATTGGCTGGGTCCATGGCAGGTGGAAGTTCCCAGGCCGGGGATCAAAGCTGTGTCAGAGCAGTGACTCCAGCCACAGCAGTGACAATGCCAGATTCTTTTTTTTTTTTTTTTTTAGGTGGACATTTTATTTTATTTTAATTTTTTTCCATTTTTGGCTCCCCTGTGGCACATGGAGTTCCTGGGTCAGGGATCAGATCCAAGCAGCTGCGGCAACGCCGGGAACTGAACCTGTATCCCACTGCTCTAGAGACGCCACCAATCCCGTTGTGCCCCAGCGAGAACTCCCACAATGACGAATTCTTTAACTGCTAGGCTAACAGGGAATTTCCTGGCTCCCCATTTATAACAGTGATACAAAATCCTCTTAAAATAAAAATCCTTAAGTAATAAGGGTGAGTTTATTAAAATGAAAACAAGTCAGCCACAGCAGAGGTGGGTGAACTGAATGTCTGAGTAACCCGCCCCCGGGGCCTGCTGTGGTCGGGTGGTCTGGATGCCTGCCTTCCTCAGGCAGAGTCTTCCCTTTCTGGCCACAACACCCTGTTCCTTTTCTGCCCCTTTCTTTTTCTTTTCTTTTCCTTTTCTTTCTTTTCTTTCCCTTTTCTTTTGTCTTTTTGCCTTATCTAGGGCCACTCCCGCGGCATATGGAGGTTCCCAGGCTAGGGGTCTAACAGGAGCTGTAGCCGCCGGCCTTCACCACAGCCACAGCAACGCGGGATCCGAGCCGCGTCTGCAACCTACACCACAGCTCACGGCAACGCCGGATCTTTAACCCACTGAGCAAGGCCAGGGATCGAACCCGCAACCTCATGGTTCCCAGTTGGATTCGTTAACCACTGAGCCATGAAGGGAACTCCTTCTTTTGTCTTTTTAAGGGCTGCACCTGCAGCATATGTAAGTCCCCAGGCTAGAGGTCGAATCAGAGCTACAGCTGTCGGCCTACGCCACAGCCACAGCCACGCGGGATCTGAGCCAGGTCTGCGACCTACACCACAGCTCACAGCAACATTGGATCCTTAACCCACTGAGCGAGGCCAGGGATCCAACTCGCATCCTCGTGGATGCTGGTCGGGTTCGTTACCGCTGAGCCACGACGGGAACTCCCTTCTTTTTCAGTCATTCATCCCACTTGCAGCTCTGGTGTCTCTGGCTTGCCAGTCTTCATACCAGGCCACGAAACCATCCTCCTTCATTGTCAACAACTCCCGGAATTTCACTCCTCCGTGGTGGAGAGGGAAGGGGGGGCTTCCTCCCGCTTCGCTCCATTTCCACTGGCCTCTTCTCTGGGATATACATTCCTCAGGGTAGCTAGTCTCCCTACTCTGGACACGGGGACCTATGGTTTATATTCATGTCTACACGTGACTTGATAAGCTCGGTCAACCATCGGTGCCTGCCTTCCATGTGTCTGTGAGGGTCTAGCTTCCCAGACTGTCACCCCCGAGGACAGAGCTGGTCTCTGCTATAGAGTGACCTCTGTTTCATGGGTCTCCTGGTTAGCCCAGGAGAATGCCAGCTTATGCCCATCTTCGGTCACGATGATTAGTAGTGTCCCCTTTTTGCCCTCAGAAGTGTCACGGTTTAGCTGATAATGTTTGAAGCCACCATGCTATATATAACAGCATTTACCATGGAGCCAAATGCACTGAGGGCCTATATGCTTCTGATCATGACGATGAGTATCTGCCTCTGCTGCATGAACGTCTGAGTGCCTAACAATTGGCAAGACACAGAGCACGTCTGCCATTTCAGTTCTAAAAAACTCATAAGCAATAAGTCACAAACCCCCTATCTTTTTATCTCTTCCTCAAATGGTCCCCACCCAAGATCCGTCATGGAGAGGAAGGCAGGCAGGAGGGCAAAGAGACCTCGCTGGTGGACAGATCCCTGCAAAGACGAGTCCTTGACCTTTTGCCCTAGGACTCTGAGAAGTTTTAATTCCCCTTTGAGTCTTGGCAGCTGGGAGGCATGCCCTGGCACTACCTGGAAGCTGTACAGAACCGCAATGTTGATCTCCACCAGTGCCTGGTCCTTCCACAGGGAGGATGTCTTCCTCATGTCCAAGTTCATCTTCTTGGCCACTTCCTGAAAGGGGAAGGAAACACAGACTCACCGGCTGGGACACCTATGGATTTCAGACTAAAGAGGGACAGGGCTAGTGTGGCTAATGAACTTCCCTTTTTTTTTTAATAGCTTTTTTTTTTTTTGGCCATGCCCATGGCATTCAGAAGTTCCCAGGCCAGGGACTGAGCCTGCACCACAGTGGTAACTGGAACCACAGCAGAGACAATGCCCGATCCTTAACCTGCTGAGCAACCAGGGAACTCCACTAGAGAACTTCTTAATCAATCAGTCAAAGCTGATATGCAGATGAATTCACTCACTCATTCAACCTTTTAATTTTTAAATCGGGCACCTACTGATAGCATGAAACTAGAAGGACTTGGCTGACCCTTTTATTATTGCCTTTACCTTCTAGTGGGGAAGAGAGATAGTTAATACTGTGATGAGTGCTAATTCCTAGGAAGAAAATAAGGCAAGAAAATGGGATAAAGGGGGATATGGGCACAGGATGAATTGAACGAGAATAGTCAGGGAAGGACCACTGCAGAGGCGGCATACAGGTAAGACCCAAATGATGAGAAGCAAAATATTTTCAGATTTTGGGAGAGGATATTCTAGGCAGAGAGAACAGCACATGCAAAGATCCTAGGGTGGCATCGGGCTTATGCTGTCTGAGATGCAGAAAGAAGGTCAGTGTATTTGGAAGGTTGGGAATTGGTGAGAGAGAGAGAGACAGGACTGTATTATGCAGGGTATGCTAAGGAGTCAGGAATCGATTCCAAATATGATGAGGAGGGTCTTTGGAGGGTTTAAGGACTGCATCACCTGCTTTCTAGTAGAAAAAGCACCCTTTCATCCGGTTCTGTCTCCGGAGTGACATTACTTGGAATGTAGTCATAACACCTGCCAAGTCCGTCTGACAGATGAGGAAACTGAGGCTCAGAGAGCTGCACAGACCTGCTCACAGTCCACAGAGCCAGCTGGCCTGGGGGCTTGAACCCAGGGAGATGCATAATGGCTGGGAGTGGCTCCCCAGCCAGCTGACTCCTTTGGCAAAACTACTTGGCAAAAACAACTCTTGACATTTATGTTACAGCTCCAGCTAAGGCAAGGGCTGATGTCAGGAGTGGGGAAGACCCAATGGCAAGCCCATTAATTAGAGCCTGGCTTCTCACTTCCTCTGTCAATTCTAGTCACTTGTGGGAACTTGGGTCTCATTATGGGGCTAGAATGTGACAATTTCTTAGGTTTGGGTAAACGGCTTCCCAGGCCCAGCTGTCAACATTTGCACATAATGGCAGCTTGAATCTGACGGCTGGGATGGGAGGGAGTCTTATTTGAGTCACCCAGTGACTGCTCTTTGTAATCGAAATATAAGCAGGGATCATGAAAGCAGACTTTATTCATTTACTCTTTTGAGGTTGAGGCATTAGGTTCTGTTTGGGGTCTTTTAGCGATGACACAAACACAGAGCGTAAGAAATTTGCTGCTTTACATAAATAGAGATAAAATGAGCTATTTTATAAAAGAGGAGAGTGTGTCCTGCCAGACATACTGCCATGGTTACCTTACAGCACTATTTTGCTTAATAATAGAAATTAGTTGCAGGGAAAAAATATGACTTTAAACATTCTTAAATATGATGAGCCACATCTCTGGAAATTGTGTGGAAATGTTTTTTTTTTTTTTTCCTTTCCTGCTAGAAGTTTATACAGATCAGTGGTTGCCCAGTAGAATCTTCTGGGGAGTTTTGAAAAATGCTGGTGCCCAGGCTCCACCCTAGAGCAACCTCATCTGAATCCTGGGGAGTGGGACTTGGGCCCTGATAAAACTCCCTAGGAAATTCCAATGTGTGGCAAAGCTGATGACCCCTGGTTCTGTTTTCCAGGCTAGTACTCATGGACTTTAAAAAAAATTAAGATAAAATTGACACATAACATCATGTTAATTTAAGGTAGATAAGGTATTGGTTTGACACATTTATGTTTTATAACATGATTACCACCAGTGGTGTTAGTTAACACCTCTAGCCAATCACATAATTGCCATTTCTTTTTCTGTGATGAGAATAATTAAGATCTAGTCTCTTAGCAGCTTTAAAATTTATAACACAGTATCACTGTTGACTATTATCACTATGCTGCGCATTAATTAAATTTCTAGGACTTATTTATCTACTAGGTGCAAGTTTGTACACTTAAAACAACATCTTCTGCTGTGTCCCTGCCCCTCGACCCCTGATAACCACTCCTCTATTTTCTGCTTTTAAGAGTTTGGCTTTTTTAGATTTCACATCTAAGTGAAATCATACAGTATTTGTCCCTGACTTATTTCACTTGGCATGATGCCTTCAAGGTCCAGCCAGGTTAACACGGCTTTTAACAATATAAACCTAACTCTTGGTTAAGGGTTCAAATAAGTGCTGTGCTTTATTTACTGTGTGACACAGGCTCAGTGCTTAACTTCTCTGTTTCTTGGTGCCTTCTTCTGAAACAAGGTCAGTCACAGCAGACTGTTGCTAGAAACAACATTTGCTGACAAAACCACAGCAATCCTGATGCTTTCCCCGAAGCGGACCTCCAGGGAACGGTCCACCCCAGCGCGCTCGCTGGAGGAGATGAGGATGACTCAGCCAGGGAGGGAGTCAGACCCTCCACCGAAAAATGCAGAAATGCAGAAATGCACGTGGTGGGGAATCACTGCCAACCCGCCCCCTCTCCTTTGCTCTTCACAAAAGAGACCAAAAATGTCCCAAGTTCATTGCTTGTTCTTCTGACAAGGCATGACGCTGACAGGCAGTGCAGCAGAATGGTTATGAACTTGGAAGCCAGAATGGGTTCACATCCAGCTCTGCCACTCGAGAGCTGAGTGACCTTGAGTTGGTCATTTCAACCCTCCAGAAGGTCTCAGTTTCCTCATCTGTGAAAGGGGGATTACCACGCCTCCACAGTGGGATGAAGATGAAATGAGAATGTGCAAAGCAGTGCTTCCTTAATGCAGCGGAAGTCTTTGGAAATGCCAGAGGGCTTCACCAGACTTGCAGGTTCTACTTTAACCTCTTCTAGTTTCCCAGCCAGAGCTCTGCTGTCGGGAGGGAGGGCTGAGCCCGCCCGCTCCGCCTTGTGCTCCCCATCATGACGACCAGGCAAAGACCTCACCTCCAGGATGTTGTATCGCGAGCTGTCACAGTAGTCGCGGACGCCAATCTCTGTGCCCATGTACCAGCCACTGAAGGGGCAGGCACTGAACTCCAGGCCGCCGATCTCCAGGAGCATGTTGGACACCGCGGGGAGGCCGTACCACTTCAGCCCAAGGTCCTTGAACCACTCAAACCTGCGGAGAGCAACACAGCCCAGCTCCCATGGGGCGGGAGCCTCATGGGAAGAGAGTCTTGGTCTGGGGATGGTGAAATGCCAGCGACAGATTGGGACTTTGTCAGAACCTGCCTGCTGGGTGCACATCAGACTTGTGGCATCCCAGCTTCCACAGCTGGAGCCTGAGAATATGCGGTTTAACACATCTCCAGGTGATGTGGATGGACAGCCAGGCCCGGCAACCTCTGCCTCGGGCTGCTGTTTATCTCCTAAACACACCCTGAAGGTGAATCCGGAGAAAGTGAGTCTCGCTAACCTCTGACCTCAGGGCCTCTGCATGACAGCTCCTTCCTCCTTGGGGTCTTCTCTTTTCCTTCTGTGCCTGCCTAGCTCTTAGCTGCCCTTTCATTCTCAGCTAAAATGCTGCTTACTCTGGGAAGCCTTCCCTGATGCCCAGCCTGGGGCTGGGTCAGGCAGCTTTATGGCTCTAGGTACTGTAACATTTATTTTGCAGCATTTTGTTGAAATGAAGTGGTTATTTGGGTCACTGAACTCCTTCCTGAGAGCAAAAGCATCATGGAGGTGGGGACCAAGTCAGGGACAAAACCTAGCACAATGCCTGGCCCAGAGCAGGAATAATTAACAATACCGAATTCACGAATGAATGAACGAAGGCCAAGTTTCACCGAGGTGAGTTCCCAGATACCGGGCAGTGTCAGGAGCCTTAGGATGTTTCTCCTTTCCAGGGCAGGGACTAGGGTGAGGCGAACAAGGCACTAGCCTTGGGGCACCAATGAACCCAATAATGAAGATCAAAAACTATGAATTTATTTACAGATTCTAAATTAATTCATTTTTTAATTTAAAAATCACAATTAATGCAAAAACACCCATGATAAACAAAGTATCAAAACTTTAAATAAAGACAGAACCCCACCTTGTACTTGTATTGCTTATCTCACTTGCTTTATCCTGATCTCCACCCTGACCTGGATCTGATCTTTTTTATTTTTTTGCCTTTTGTCATTTTAGGGCCACACCCACGGCATGTGGAGGTTCCCAGGCTAGGGGTCTAATCGGAGCTGTAGCCACTGGCCTACGCCGCAGCCACAGCAACGCAGGATTTGAGCTGCGTCTGCAACCTACACTACAGCTCACGGCAACGCCGGATGGTTAACCCACTGAGCAAGGCCAAGGATCGAACCCGCAACCTTATGGTTCCTAGTCGGATTCGTTAACCACTGCACCATGACAGGAACTCCCAGGTCTGATCTTTATTTAAAATTTTGACATATTATGCATCATGGATCGATAAAGGTTAAGTCTGATTTTTAAAAATACTGTGTTAGAATTTATCTCAATGATTCAGTTTTTTGGTGCTTCCCCCATCAATTTTGTTCCCGAGGCCACTGTTTCACTGTGGATTTCCTTTACTCTCCAAATGTGTAAAGTCTGTTTGTGCTGCTGGCCACAGCCTTTGCAGTCCCATCCCAGCTCCAGATTGCTTTTGAACTTGACCTACATCAGGTCACCCTAGATTTCTAAACGACTCCCTCTATTTAAAATGTGTGCCCACTGCTCTTTCAGCCCTTAGGGTTGGAAAAAGAGCAGGTCTGGGTTGATAGCTTAGGAGAGGGGTAAGGAGGGAGATTTAAAAATTGAAGTATCGCTGATATACAATATTATATAAGCTACAGGTATACAATATAGCGATTCATAATTTTTAAAGGTTATCTTCCATTTACAGTTATTAGAGAATACTGGCTACATCCCCCATATCATACAATATATACTCCACGGCATATAGAGGTCCCCAGGCTAGGAGTCGAATTGGAGCTGTAGCCGCCGGCCTACACCACGGCCACAGCAATGTGGGATCTGAGCCGTAGCTGTGACCTACACCACAGCTCACGGCAATGCTGGATCCTTAACCCACTGAGCGAGGCCAGGGATTGAACCTGGGTCCTCATGGATGCTAGTCAGATCAGTTTCTGCTAAGACACAACGGGAAATCCTACTTGTAGCTTATCTTGTACATAATAGTTTGGACCTCTTAACCCCCTGCCCCTGTACTGCCCCTCCCTCCTTCCTTCTCCCCACTGGTAACCACTAGTTTGTTTTCTATATCTGTGAGTTTGCTTCTTTTTTGTTACGTTGTATTTTTTAGATCCCATATATAAGTGATATCATACAGTATCTGTCTTTCTCTGTCTGATGTGTAAGGAGGGAGACTGTGATTCGGAAAAGATGATGGTGCCTAGGCTGGTGAAGGAGGAATTACTGAACTTTAGGGAGCCCACCTTGCCCTGGTCCCATCGTGAGGATGGGAACCAAGACCTGCTTTCAGCCTCTGTCTGGGCTGGAGGGAGAGCCAGGGGGTCTGGGGTCGGACAGAGAAGGGCACTGGGTAAATACACCCCCCCTCCCTCATCCATGTCAGTCCCTCTTACTTGGGGTGTCTGATGGGCACTTCCAACACCAGCTCTGGAGGGATCTGGAAGAGCTCAGGATCATTGCCGTTGGCCTGGAGCAGGAGTGGCAGGACATCAAAGCGGCTCCTTGGGGGCTTCCAGCCCTGCTGGATGCAGATCTGCAACAGGACCCACCAGGTCAGGCCACCGTGCACCAGCCCCTCCAGACACAATCGCAGCGGGGGAGGGGAGGAGGTCCCAGCTCCAGCAGCCCCCTCCTCTGGAGGCTCTGGGGCCACCTCTTTTATGAAGTTCTCCATGACATTGTCACGTAACCAGTATGTGTCATTCGGCACCTTACTTGGTTACGTTTTCTGGGTCCTCCTTGCCCACTGGGAACTCCCGGGGGCTGTACAGGGCCAGGCACATGGTACCCACTTGCTCTGCAGGTGTTTGCATTGGATTCCCTGAGATACGAAGAAAATCTACTGAATTTGAGGAGGGTGGATCTATCAGAACTACTGCATAAAATGCACCTGTTCTACAGAAAAATAAAGCAGTAATTTAAAATTTTCTAGCAGCTACATTTAAAAAAGTAAAAAAAAAACCCTCGAAACAAAACCAGGTGAAAACAATTCAAATAACATATTCATTTAAAAATTTTAATTTCAATAATATCTAATTATTAACTATTAATTTTATTATATCAATTATATTAATATAGCAATTTATTATTATATTAAACAAAGTATCAAAATATGAATATACTGTTATTCTGCATTAACATATTAATGCACTAAAATAAATATATCAACATATAGATACCATTGTGTATTAATATATTAACAATATATTTGACATTAAAATTAAATATGCAATGTTTATTAATCCAATAAAATATAAAATATATAATATACCATATGATTAAATAATACCATTACCTTAGTAATAAATTATTAATATTAATATATCAGATGATATTTAACACAAAATTTACTGTACTTATTAATACAATATATTTTAATTTATTAATAATGTAAGAATAGATTAGTCCAATATTATCCATAATATTATTTCTTCAACAGGTAATCAAGATAAAAATTATTAATGAGAGATTTTCCACTCTTTTTTCATTCTGTCTCTAAGACTGTGTGTTTTACCCTTAGAGCACGTCTCAATTTGGACTCAACACATTTCAAGTGGTCATGAGCTACACGCAGCCAGCAGCTGCTGTACTGGACAGTGCAGGCTGAGGGGGTTTTGAAAGTTACAATGATGTGGTTATGTTTGGGGTGATTCTTTCAGCTGGGTTAGTAGAAAGAGGAGGCACAGAAACATGGGTTTAGGAGGACATGCCATGTCAGTGAGATTTCTGGAGACAGAAGGGGAGGAAGAGGCTGTGGCGTTTCTATTCCAGTGGCCACAAGGACAAGGTCAGCCAAATATACAGTTAGGGCTCAGCCAAGTGGAGCAGAGAGTCTGGCTTAGTCTAAAATGGCACAGGTGTGACTCCTGGTCACCCTGGTTACAGTCCCCTCCTCAGAATAATATTTTTGTTTTTTTTACAGCTGCACCCAGGCTAGGGGTCAAGTCAGAGCTACAGCTGCTGGCCTCCACCACAACCACAGCAACACCAGATCTGAGCTGCGTCTGTGATCCACACTGCAGCTTGTGGCAACACCAGACCCTTAACCCACTGAGTGAGGCCAGGGATTGAACCTGCATCCTCACAGACACTCTGCTGGGTTCTTAACCAGCTGAGCCACAACAGGAACTCCAGGATAAAAACATTTTAATAAGAAAAACCACCTGCAGGTGAAGTCAGCAGCCGTGAGGGTGGGAGGCAGCCCCTAGCTTGGCAGCTCCCTTGTAGGAAAGGTACGGGGGTGGAGTTTGGGGGGGTTGTTGAGGAAAGAACAAAGATGAAGCAGAATGAAGTGGGTGACAAATTAAAGGGGTACCAGGCCTGTGTGCCTGAGATCATTCCAGGTGTGGGGTCTGCCTGTGGCATCTCTTGTGGACATAGTTGGTGGAAGCTTCCAGGCCTTACCTGTGCTACCTGTTTGCATGGCACCATCACCCAGAAGAAACTATGAGTTGGGGGAAGGTGGTGTTCGTGTTCCTCATGGCTTTTATGAATTGACTTGGGCTGCCAGCAATTGTGGAGGTGCTGGAGAGTTAAGTCCATCCAGAGAGGGGTTGGGTGGGCAGCAACATTGTATAGAGAAATGAATGAATAAATGAATGAATGAATGGTATGACACATTGCCTAAGATGATGGACACGGCTTCCATATTTCGGCTCCTCTCCCCCCAGAGGAAGGCTGGAGATTTGGACCGTACTTCTAACTTTTCCTCTGCTCCTTCAGTGACCTCGGATGACCCCTTTGGTCTTGGTGAGACTCAGTCTACTCATCTGTGAAATGGGGCAATAGTGCCCATCATGAGGCTCGGTGAGGTAATGGCATGAAAATGACCAAATGACCAGGTGCAAGAGAACTGGTTGGTCTGGAGGCTGATGAGTGGAGCAGGAGGTCTGGAGATGAGGAAACTTCATCTTACTGAGTGCTCTCCCTATCATGATAATATTAAACTAAGACAAGGCTGTGGATACAGACAGTTTGGGGGAGTGAAGGCCCAGCTTTGGGCGGGTGGGGAGCACGCACCTCCGTGAACCCCACATTGGCTGGATCCCCCAGGATGGAGCCATCGGGCTGCTTGTAGCCGGCGTAGCGGATGAGCTGGGAGTTCCAGACTCGGAAGTCGTGCTTGCCATCAGTCCTCTGGGGAAATATGGTGATGGCAGATCTGTGGTGGAGAGAGGGGGACACGTGGCATCAGCATGGGGCTGGCACTTAGGGGGAACTCCTGGAAAAAGTATCACCCAGGCCAATGAATGCATGAAATTCAGAATGGATCACATCTGTGCCCAGGTCCCCAGGGCCCATGGAGCAGCTGCTGGAAGGGGAGATACCCTGCTCTGTCCCTCCACTGGACCGCTGGGTGAGGGAGGGTGGAGAATGGGAGGCCCGGTGCCAGCTCACTAAAGGAAGGAGAATGCTTCTCTAACTGGAGACTTTCAAACAGTCTTGACTTGGGCCAGTTTTCCAGAAAGTTCTTTTGCAGCAGGTAATCCTTAGGGAGAAGACATCAGACCCTGTTTCCTTTTAAGAACTCACCACAGATTCCTAGTTCTCATCTTTCTGTTATCACCATCATGAATTAGTGCTCCATTTGCCCACCCCCATACCGCACCAAAGTCTACTGACTTACAATTAGTAAGAAATCAACCTTCATTTGTACTCATATTTATTTACATTAAAAAAAAACTGGAGATGGCCCCCGGCCTTGCCCACCTAAATGGGCCACTGTGTTATTAAATTGTAGAAAGACCTTGTTGCCTGAGGCAGGCACCTTTCTGGAGCCCTGCTTTCTTTTTGCTAAGAGCAGTCTGGAGAGGTGTTAATGATGCCGTCCTCTTTGGGGCACCATCAGAAGGATGGAAAAAAGTGGAAAGGAGAATAACTTTTTCATGAAGTGGCTCAATGTTATCTCCTGCCAAGAGCTCCTGGCACCTTGGACCCATCAGTTCCATCCATGGACCAAATCCCAGGGTATGGAAACAACATCCTGGCTTGCGTCAGCACGGGGCTGACATTGCAGGTCTCTTCCATGCTCACAGACCTGCTCCCATACATACACAACCTGCTGCCTCCCTTGGCTGGAATCCTTTTCTGCTGTCGCGGACCCAAATTCAAGGTCTGACTCAAGCTCACTTTCTCCACACAAGAGCCTCTGTCTTGTCTAGTTTTCAGGGCCTCCCTTCTGACAACATTTAGGCTTCACCGTCTGTACAAGACAATACCTCGTTCAATACTGCAGGGAGTGGGGCACTGCACCCGGGGGTGAGTCTAGAACCCAGGCGGAAGGTGAAAGTCATGTAAAGCCAACGATGCTCTTAAGAATCTCCTGGCAAAGGCGCCATATTGGGGATGAACACAGAATGAGTCAAACCGTCAGCATCTCCCTCCAGCATTAAGACACACGGCTGTTTCTTTGGTTGAGCAGCCGATAAAGCGTGCTTGTATTTGTTTATGTATATTTAGAAAGCATGTTTAGAAACAGCAGAATCACACACGGTGGGGTGGGATGCTTACTCTGTCTGTGGGAACGAGACCAATGGAAGACACAGAACAGATTTATGCCTCCCGTCTCCCAAGTCTTCTAAGTATAATGGCACTGAACGGCAGGTCGAATGCCCTGTACTGTTTGACGAATCTCTCTCTCCCTCCCTTCATCTCCCTTGCCTGCCTTCCTCCCTTATGTCTAGATTATTTCAATACAGTATACATTGTCATACGCTCTCTCACTGTGTCCAGATATGTAGTTTAAAACTTGTTAAAAATAGAAATGGTTGAGTATTTCATTAATAGGAGCTCTCATCTAGGACCTCTTCCCAAGAGAGAATTGAAAAAAGAGGCGCTGCATAGCCTGTGGTAACCCCCACGCATGTCACCTCATCACAGCACCATTTGAAAACTACCCAAATAACCCATAAGTTCCTTGAGTTAGCACCTTGACTGGGCCCTCCTTTGATGCTCAGGATATGCAGGAAGGTTCTTTGCTTTTCTCTGAGGTGTGAGGTCTTTTCGGAAAGTGATCTGAATATGAATTTCCCAAGCAGACCTTGGGCTTAAATTATAGGCTTTTTTCCTGTTAGTGGGCTCAGAAATACCATTTCCTTCTCAAGGAAGAGACTGGTCCAAGAAAACCCATGCTTAATGCCAATAAGCCACTTTGGGGGATGAGCTCGGTGTAGCCCGAGGGCTTGTGGGAATATCCTTGCAATGGTCCTGCGTGGCCCTAAGGTGGGTCTGGTCCTCAGCAGCTGGGAACAGATGCTGAGGCAGGATGGAGAGAGCAGGATTAACACATGTCACCACCTGTCTGCAGGGCCCCAGCTGTTTCCTTCCAGCTGCTCCTCTCCCAGCTGAGACTTGCCAGCGTGGCAGCCACCAGCTTACAATGGTGCCTTCCTGCCTTGGCTTGCACCCTGTGGCTTTGTTCTTCATGGGGTGTAAGAGGAGTCCCAGATGTGGCCTGGCTGGGTGGAATCGGAAGGGGTGGTTCCCACAGCAGCAGGAAGAGAAATTGCCATTTAAACCCAGGGAGCCTCGGAGGCAGCTCCAGGCAACAGAGCCGGAGCTGGTAAAAGCAGATCACCGCTGGCAATGGGATTTTCCCACTCCTGGGAATCTGAAACATCTCTTTCTGTTTCCTCCAGGGGTGATATTAAACTGTGGGATGAACGTGATTTTTTTTTTTTTTTTTTTGCTGTGTCCGTGGCATGCAGAAGTCCCAGGGCCAAGGATCGAACCCATACCACAGCAGTGACAATGCAGGATCCTTAACCTGCTGATCCATGATGGAACTCTGAGATGAATGTAATTTTGGTTTCTGCCGTTTTGCAAACCACACGGGAGTCTGTTTCTACTGCGAGAGAAGGCACACGGTGCTGAGAACGAGGACACCAGCCACCTCTCCTAGCTTGGCACATGTCCCCTAGAAAAGAGGGGGAGCATTTCCCTGGCAGGTGAGTCAATCCCAGGCCCAAGGGTCAACACTTGTGGGGATGCTAGACTCCCCTCCCCCACGGCGGTCAGCTCACCTGAGGTTCCCTTTGTTGGTGGCATACTTGATGTGGTTACAGATGTAGTTGAACATCCCATGAGCCGTGGTACAGTCGCGGGCATCAAACACCTGGGAGGGCACATCATGGCATCAGTTGCCTCCTCCTCCCCAGTTCGGCTCCCCCAGGGAAGCCTTCCCATTGGAGGAGCGCCCAGAGCCCACTTCAGCTGCTGCCCCAGTGGAATAGTAAGCATCTCATTACTGAGCCCCGGGCTGGGTTTTATATTATCTTTATCTATCCTAATAACCATGGCCAATCAAACCAGAAAAATCCCCTAAAAGTAAGCATGGAGTGAATGTGGGAAAGGGTTGCTGAGCAAAGGAGGGGCTTTTAATGGGCTGGCTGTATCTTCTATGAGATTACTGGGGATTAGAGACTTAAAATCAAACAACACCCCCACCCCCTGCCCCCCAAGACTGATAACTAATCTACTTCCAACTTGGAACTATTCCTTGGGGGAGTTGGGGGGGGGTCATACCAGGGGACACAGAACCTAATGCTTTCAGGGAGTAGACAACATAAATGAGTAGGTGTAATACAAGAGGGAGGAGTGGGGTCTGTGGTAAACCAGAGAATCTAAGTCCTACCAAGAGAAACGCAAATTCAATTTAAAAAGCTCATTGTGTTGACTAAACAAAGAGGACTATAAGCCAGATTCATCGTGATCTGAGTATTTGGGGCCCCACGATTACCATCTGATAGTCCACCCTGGCTACCAGGTGTCCTTAGCAGGAGCTGACCCTTTTTAAAGCTCACCCCTTCCCCTCCCCTCCACACACCAAAGGGCAGCTCTCCATAGCATGTGGGCCTGACTGCCCACCTGCAGCTTGGACCACTGGATCCTGCCCACACAGCGGGAAGCATTCCGCCAGGCATGCTTGGCCCCGTAGATGAGCTCTGTGTCCTTGAGCTGGTAGGTGCTGGTGGTTTCAATCTCTTTGTTCACCTCCTCCAGCCTCTCCATGTGGGCTTTGGAGCCGAATCTGACGGAGGAAGGAAGAGACAGGGGAGCATCACCTTCTCTCCTAAATGAGAGGTTGGTGGAAGGAGGCCAGGAGCTGACAGAGAGGCTGAATATCTGGACACAACAGTTTGAGCATGAAACATATTGTGGCAAAATCATATGCCCGCAAAGACCTGGCAGTGTATAAACTGGCTGGGTAGTGACTGCGGCAAAAAGGTGAGCCCACACCTGGTCCAAAGAGGACCTCAGCTCCGCTCCAGTCTGCTTTTGCTTGATAGGAATGGGGACCCGGGCCTGCCAGATCTTCTTTCAAGAGACTGAAAATCTGATTTTTAAAGGGAACTCAATTTCAAATGGTGGCAATGAAATCAATTTTAGAAAATTAAAAAAATTCTTATAAAGGAGTTCCTATTCTGGCTCAGTGGGTTAAGAAAGTAACATAGTTTCCATGAGGATGTGAGTTTGATCCCTGGCCTCACTCAGTGGGTTAAAGCTCCGGCATTGCCATAAGTGCAACGTAGGTCCCAGACATGTCTTGGATCTGGTGTTGCTGTGGCTGCGGTGTAGGCCAGCAGCTGCAGCTCTGATTCATCCCCTAGCCTGGGAACTTCCATATGCTGCAGGTGTGGCCGTAAAAAGGAAAGAAAAATTTCTTATGAAAAGCTCTTCAGGCTTACAGAAAGGTATAGAGAATAATATAATGAGCATCCATGTCCCAAGCCTGAGAAATCATAAATAAATAAGAAAATATATTGTAGCTCCTTGGGGACTACTCCCCACTCTAGCCCACTTTCTTTCCAGAAGTGTGTGCTATTTTGAATGTGACATTTAGCATTCTCATGCTTTTGTTTATATTTTTGCCACTTGTGTATAAATTTTGGGTAGGATGATTCTACAGGTTTAAAAGGTTTAAACAGTGCTGTCCTGAACGTATCCTCCTGCAACCTGTCCTCCCTCCCTCCCTCCTTTCCGTCCTTTCTTCCTCCCTCCCTTCCTTACTTCCTTCCTTCCAGCCACACCATGGCATGTGGAATCTTCTGGGCCAGGAATCAAACTTGTGCCACAAAAGCAAGCCAAGCCACTGTAGTGACAATGCCAGATCCTTAACTGCTGCCGCACAAGAGAACTCCCATGCCCTCTCTTTCTTTTGCTCAAAGCTGTTTGTGTGCTTCATTTCCAGGAACATGAAAAGCTGTAACCTGTTCATTTTCATAGCTGTATAATATTCTACTACAGAAAACACCAGAATTTACTTACACTACTGATGTAGTTGAGGTAGTTTCCAGTTGATTCTTAATTTTATCTTTTCCCTATTATAACAATATTTCAGTGCCCTTCCTTCCTTCCTTCTTTTCTCTTTTCATTTTTCTTTTCTTTTCTTTTCTTTCATGCACCCATGGCATACAGAAATTTTCAGGTCCAGGGACTGAACCTGACTCACAGCAGTAACCAGAGCCACGGCAGTGACAACACCAGATCCTCAACCCACTGAGCCCCTAGGGAACTCCACAGTGAACATTCTTATTCAGACCTTCTTATAAACAAGTGTGAAACTTTCTTTAAGGAATACACTTAGGCATGGAATTGCTTGAAATGTTTCAAATTTGAGCCCTACTTTGCAGGCTAAACAAAAACATTTCTGGGGGGCAGATCTGGCCCTTGCGCCACCAGCCTTCAACCTCTGTGTATGGCAGGCAGAGGCCCAATGCTCAGGTCTTGGTACACTGTCTGCAAAGTTGGACTTGAAGTCTTTGTACCCAGTACTCAGAATCAATATGAACTTGCCTTTTAATTGACGAGTAATACTGATCAATGAACTCTTTGGCGAGAGGGAAAAGCTGTTCCTTTGTGCGGACATCTTCGGGCCTTCGTATGTGCTGAGAAGGAAGCATGACGGACCCCATACAGATGTGCTCCGTGCATCCTGTCCCCTACAAGGAAAAGATTTGGGCTATTACTCAATTTTCCCAAGTGTGGCACATGCAGATCTGTGGACTTGGATCTGACATTCATGGTGGAGTTTCCCTGGCCTTTAATTTCCAAAAGGGATTTCTCACATACCAGCTTCCAATCTACGGTGAGCATGGGCATCCACCAAGGTAAGGAATGGATAAGGAGCATTTTAAGGTTCCTGGAAGTGTTTGCTCTCCCCAGCTCTGGGAAGAGGGGTTTTGTGATTGCCATTCCCTGGGAATCAGAACCACTGGCACTGAATCCCCCAACATTTTTTTTCTTTTTTTATGGCTGCCTCTGCAGCTTATAGAAGTTCCTGGGTTAAGGGTTGAATCGGAGCTGCAGCTGCAGGACTACACCACAGCCACAGCCACACAGGATCCAGGCTGCATCTGTGACTGACACCACAGCTCGTGGCAACGCTGGATCCTTAATACACTGAGTGAAGCTAGAGATTGAACTCGCCTCCTCATGGATACTAGTCAGGTTTGTAACTCACTGAGCGAAAACAGGAACTCCTCTCCCCCAATTTTTTGATCCCACATTTGATCAAGAGGGAGCTAGTAAGAGTTCTTGCTGTGGTGCAACTGGATGGGTGGTGTCTCTATAGTGCCAGGATACAGGTTCGATCCCTTGTCCAGCACAGTGGGTTAAAGGATCCAGCATTGCCACAGCTGTGGTATAGGTTGCAACTATGGCTGGGATCTGATCCCTGGCCTGGGAACTCCATATGCTGTGGGCAGAAAAAAAATAAAATAAATAAATAAATAAAAGAAAAGAAAAAAGAAACTAGTAGAATGATTATAGTAACTCCTTTGAATGTATCTATGGACTGTTTACAGAAAACAATTCCAACCTTACCCTTTCTGTATTCACACCCTTTTCTATGTGACTTCATAGCAATTCTCATCAAGAGGTGAGGCCTGTTCCCTCTCTGTTTTTGTTTTTAGGGCTGCATGTGTGGCACAGGGAAGTTTGCAGGCTAGGGGTTGAATCGGAACTGCAGCTGCTGGCCTACACCACAGCCACAGCAACACCAGATCCAAGACGTGTCTGTGACCTACACTACAGCTCACGGCAATGCTGGATCCTTAACCCACTGAGCGAGGCCAGGGATCGAACTGCATCTTCATGGATACTAATCGGGTTTGTTACCGCTGAGCCACAACGGGAACTCCTGTTCCATCTCCTTTTGAATCTGGCTGGTTTGGGCTGGTAGAGTATGGAAGAAGTGACACTGAACCCATTCGGAGTCTGGACCTCAAGAGATCTTACATATTTGTGCTCATTCCTCAGGACCCTGCAACCTGAGTGTGAAGGAGAGCATGCTAGCTTCCTGGAGGATGAGAGGCCACATGGAGCAGGGTTGAGTTATCCCACCAGAGCTCACCCGTCAGATGACCACAGAAGCATGAGATCTGCTGAGATCAGCAGAACCACCCAGTCAATCTGTAGACTTTTGGAAAATAACAAATGGTGGTTATTTTTGGTCACTAAGTTCTGGGGCAGTTTGTTACACTTTGGAAGGCAGCTATGATCACCACTATACCACCAATGCACAGTTTGTTACACTTTGATAGCTAACTGATACAACATTCCTCCAAGAGGCCCATTTTCAATAGACTGATTTATTGACTTAAAAACATAAAAATTTAGAGGGCAGACTGTGAAAACAAGGTTTTATCCAGAACTCCATTAATGGTCAGACTGTGAGAGGTAAAAAGTATGTACTTGGAACAAGCAACTCCCTTTGGATTCCTTTGGGCACGAGGTACACAAATGAAAAGTATTTGTGGGGATTCCTGCCGTGGCTCAGTGGGTTAAGGATCTGGTGTTGTGGCAGCCGTGGCGCAGGTCTCAGCTGCTGCTCAGATTCAGTCCCTGGCCCAGGAACTTCAATATGCTATAGGTGCGGCCACAGAAAAAAGTATTTGCATACGTAAGTATCCACCAGTGGTCCTCAAATGGGGGTGAATTTCCTACCCAGGGGACACCTGGTACCATCTGGAGATATTTGGTTGTCACACCTTGGGGGGGTGCTGGCATCGAATGGTACAGGTCAGGAGTGATGCTCAGACCTGCAATGCATCGAGTGGTCCCCACAACGAGAATCACTCAAGCCCACGTGTGGATGTTGCTGGGGTTGAGAAACCCTGACCTACCCCCTGCTGGGATACTCACCAAAGTGCTCTTAAGGTGGAGGGTGTCAGAGAGAACCACGTCGGTCTCCCAGTTCTTGACCTTGAGGAAGCGGGGGCACTTGGATGGGCTGCCATTCTTGGTGGGAGACTGTTTTCCCGAGGCAGGGGGCTGGAGGAGAGAATGAAGATGGGGTTTTAGGCAGGGTCTTGAGGGCACTGGAAGACTGTCTCCACTGCGATGGGGAGAGGCAATGCTCTTCCTGGAATCTAGCCCCAGTCACCCACTGCCTGTGACCCTCTGGGGTTGACACGCGCAGGGTGGCTGGGAACCTCGTCCTTCTAGCTGTGCAGAAGGGGGCGCTGTGGAAGAACATTTTGGGTTCTGTCCTGGGGAGAGGGATCAGGAACTCAAAGGTGGTCTCTCTGGCATGTAGCATAGGGCCTGGCACATAGCAGGGACTCAATGTTTGTTGAATGAATAAGTAACTGAAAGAACACTCTCAGTCTCTCAGAATGATAACAACAGCCCTTACGGCTACGGAATCTAACCTGAGGCTGGGTCAAGTTAGTTGGATTTCTCAGGCCTTCCTGTCATAGCCCAAACTCCCCGTGTCTGGTAAGTACTAGCAAATAAAAAGTTTACATTAGAAAGGTTTGAAGCATAGAATATTTAACCAAATTTCAGGTTTCTGCTTTTTAAAAAGGTTACCCATGTCCCTGCCTCAGGGCCTTTGTACTTACCCTTCTCTCCATCTTAAATGCCTTCAGTCCACCATTTGTCTTTACCTCTGTAAGCAAGTTGCCCAGTAGGTGAGCGGGTGATAGGCCTGGGCAGACCAGTACTGGCCCATCTATTTTAAGCCTCATAGATAAGGATCACATTCTGTCTTGGGTGTTTTGAGTAGTTGTCTATGTGCCTGGGCAGAGGTGTCCTCGTGCATCAGACAAACATCAGCAAATCTAAGGGAGAGGCAGTGGGCACACCCAACACACCAGGAAGGGGAGAAGATGAGACAACATTGAGTGACACTTGTGTCAAAGAGGAGAGCAGTGGGCAGTGACCTTGAGGCAGGGCATTTGCACATGTAAATTGTATTTATTGAACACCTACTATGTGCTTGACACTGTTAGGCTGTGGGGACACTCAGAATCCTTGTGAACAAGACAATCAGAATCCTTGTCCTTCTGGAATATTGTTTTGGGGGAAGTGGAGATAAATAATAAATAAACGAACACACGGATGAAATAATTTCAGGTGCTGATAAGAATATAATATAGAGGCAAGTGATGGTGACAAAGTGGAGGGGGAAAAAGCAAGTGCAAAGGCCCTGAGCTAGGGATAAACTTGCTAGGTTCAAAGGACCAGCAAGGAGGCAATGTGGCTGGAGTGTATGAGTGAGGATGAGTACAAGGAGATGAAGTCAAAAAGTAGGCAGGGTTCACATCTCCTCAGCTTAGAGATGCTTGGGCTGTGAATTAGGATTAAATTGGTGTAAGTCCAGGACACAAATCACAGAGAACTCTGAAGGACTACTCCCGAAAACTAGCCTTCGATGAGCACCTGCTATGTGCCAAGCAACAACCTTATCATCCCCATTTTAGCGATGAGGAAACTAAGGCACAGAGAGGTTAACTGAACTGTTCAAGATCACAGAGCTGGTAAACTGGAGCCAGGAGTCAAAACCCAGCAGTCCAGCTTTCAAACCATACCCTTAACTATTTGACCAAACTGCCCTTGGCCATCATGTACAATTCACTCCATTCATTCATTCAGCATATATTTATCATCTGCTAGCTGCCTGGCAAGGCAGGAAGGGCCAGGGCTACAGTGATAAACTAGACAGATGTGATGTCTGCACTTCTGGAGTTCACAGTCCAATGAGGGTGATGATTGAATAAGCCAATATAATTGAATGCAATGGGTACCAAAATGAGGGATGTTGGCAGTGCACCTGACCCAGAGTATCTGTTTTCTAAGTTAAGACCTGAAGGACAATTAGGTGTTAACCAGGCAAAGATGAGAGAGCAGAGTCTTGCTGGCAGAGCGGTGAGAGGTATACCATAGCCACCTTTTGGCCAGTGGAACTGGAACAGGAGCTCTATGCTAACGTGTCCATGCCGCCATGTTGGAGTTTGGGGAACGGAAGGCAGGTGACAGCATGCCACTGTTAAAGATAGTGCCAGAACAGTGCAGGGAGCAATAGCAGAAAACAAAAGGAAGGTACCATGACTCATCTTCCACACCTCCACACCCTGACCAGATCCGGTCATTCCCAGGGGTTCCCATCTCATTGCTGGGCACCACCATCTATCCACCACCTGTGCAGGCCACAGGGAGGAGCTGTCCTGGACATCATCCTCTTGGTCCTCCACATCCCATCCATCCCCAGAGCTTATCCATTTTAGCCTTCTACATAGCTCTAGAATCCACGTGGTCCTCATTCTCTCTACCTACTGGGCAGCACCCTGTCCAAGCCACCATCGTCTTTCATTTGAGTGATTGAAATTGCCTCCTAAATTGTAGTCATCCCTCATCACCATTGCTGTCATTATTCTGCTATTATTCACACAATTTCTAGCCTTATTATGACAACTACTGCTACAAGAATTCCTACTCTACAGCCACCCTGGGAGCAGGAGAACAATCTGGGTACATTCCTCCTTTCATTCTTTATTTGCTCTTCTATCTTATTGAACTCTTTAAAAATTTTTTTTAATTAAAGTATAGTTGATTTAAAATATTGTACAGCAAAGTGACCCAGTTATACATAGATATACACATTCTTTTTCTTATACTGTCTTCCATCATGTTCTAGCCCAGGAAACTGGATATTGTTCCCTGTGCTCTATAGTAGGACCTCATTGCTTATCCATTCTAATTTTTTTTTTTTTTGTCTGTTTAGGGCTGCACCTGCGGCATATGGAGGTTCCCAGGCTCGGGGTCCAATCCGAGCTGTAACCACCGGCCGACACCACAGCCAGAGCAACATGGGATCCGAGCCGCATCTGTGAACTACACCACAGCTCACGGCAACACTGGATCCTTAACCCATTGAGAAAGGCCAGGTATGGAACCCGTGTCCTCATGGATGTTAGTCGAGTTCCTTAACTGCTGAGCCACGACGGGAACTCCTTATCCGTTCTAAATGTAATAGTTTGCATCTACTAACCTCAAACGTAAGTTATTTTACTTATGTCCCCACAGGAAGCCATGTACAAACAATTCCACTTCCTTTGAAGGCCTAAACCTTTTAGGATTCCATTACTACCCCTGTCTCTTCCAGCAGAGGCACAGGTGATGGACTAGCCTTTGTGGTGACAAATTCCTCTGATCACGCCAACGACCTGCAGCCTTGAGAAAATAAAATCCTTCCTTGTCCACGGGGCAGGCGCCCTAGCCGTCCTCCCTATAGCCCAGGTGTCACTTAGCCAGTTTAGAAACTCTTTCCACCATCCACTGAATACCCTGGAGGTTGAGGAACAGCCGTGAATAACAGACACGGTGTTGGCGTTGGGGTTGGGCCCAGGACCGGTGGAGGTGGCGGGAGGGCAGAAGCGTGGGGAGCCTGACAAGGCGGAGGAAGAGCTATGGATGTGGCCGGTAGGCGGGAAGCCGGCAGCCTTCGTGGGCAGAGCAGAGGGAGTTGGGTACAGGCAATGAAAGAGGCCATCTGTTGAGGTTCCAGATGCGCCAGGGGTGGTCATTACGAGCCAAGTAATTGGGGGTCCAGGCAAGAGTTGTGCCATTCTCCACCCCGGGCTGTGTGAACTGCACACTTGAAACCAGGCATTAGGAGGCCTCTGGCAGGGCTGTTGTACTTGGGCGTTGATGTTTTAATTAGCCAGCAGTAATATTAGATGACTCAGGAGGGGACAAACAGGGAGATTAATATAGCAGTCAGGGACCCCACATGGGGGATGCAAATGGCTTTTCCTGAGTGGGGACCGAAGGGCTTGCACTAAAAATTTGGATTAGTGGCACTTGTGGGTTATTAAGCTGGGAACAGGGCACAAGTGGCCTGTGGCTACGTGTGTTCTTTCCTGGATTTGTGTCTGGGGTGGACAATGGGAACTTTTCAGGTGGTGGGAGACAATGACTCCATTTCAGTGGGAGGGTTCCTGAAATGGAGAGGAACCATGCAGAGGAGGCTCCAAGCTTGCGGGCATTTCAAAGGCGTTGTCAACACCTCTTTGCTTCGGGAGCCTGAGGAGATGGAAGGAAATGATCTTGCAGCCCAAGAGGAGACAGCAGATGACATCATGTCAGCCTGGGGCCCCGAGCCAGGAACTCACCTGGTAGAATCCCTGACACCCTGATTCCTTGCTCTGCTACTTCCCTCCTTTCTTTCTCTTTTTCAATAAATACACATTGAGCACCTACTACGTGCCAGGGACCTGTGTTCTAGGCCCAACAGTGGTCCCCACTCTCTTGGGAGAAACACCTTACACCTGCATGCTCTAAAGTAGGGGTTTGCAAACTATGGCCCGAGGGCCAAATCTGGTCTACCACCGACTTGGTACAGCCCATGGGCTAAAACGGTTTTCCCATTTAAAACAGGCTGAATAAAAAAGTCAAAAGGATGATGTTTCAGGCCATGTGGAAGTTTCATGAAGTTCGAATTTTAGTGTTTATGAATAAGGTTTTATTGGCACACAGCCACCCTCATTTTGTTTCTGTATTGTCCATGGCTGATTTTGTGATAACAATGGCAGAGTGCGGTAGTTGTGACAGAACCAAGACTGGTTGGCCCACAAAGCCAAAAGTATTTCCTATATTTTTTATAGAAAAAGTCTGCAGACTCCTGATATAAAGGATTGAATTCCAGTGGCTGAACTTCAAGCTGTCTTATGCTCTGTCCACTTAAACCCTGCTGAGTTAGAGGTTACTCCTGATCCTTCTTTCACGCAGTGCCCTAGCCCTGTTACTCCTTGGTCTCCTATTTTATTTTATTTTATTTTACTTTTAGGGCTGCAGGTGCAGTACATGGAATTTCCCAGGCTAGGGGTGGAACTGGAGCTGCAGCTGCCAACCTATAGCATAGCTACAGCAATACCAGATCCGAGCTGCATCTGCGACTTATACCACAGCTCATGGTAATGCTGCATCCTTAACCCACTAAGTGGGACTAGGGACCAAACCCACATCCTCATAGATACTAGTCGGGTTCATTACTGCTGAGCCACAATGGGAATTCTATGCTTTATTTTTATTCATAGCACTTACCACTGTCTGCAACTTGTGAGTGTATACGTATTGGCATGTGAATATATGTGGTTATCTCTCTTAATTTTATATAGATTTATATATATCCTTACAGATACTTAGATATAGATACAATTCTTTGCCTACCCCCGCTTCACTTGGCTCTGTCTCCAGACCCTAGACCAGTGCCTAGCACACAGTACATGTTCAACAAACACTTGGGGTCTGCTATGCACTGAATTTGATCCTCCCAAATTCATACGTGGAAGCTCCAGCTCCCATTGTGACATATTCAGATATAGGGCTTTTAGAAGTTAATAAAGGTTAAATGAAGTCGTAAGGGTAGGACCCTGATCTGATAGGATTAGTGGCCTTATAAGAAGAGAATAAAGATTTCCCTCTCTCTCTTTCCCTGTGTGCTCAGGCTATATGAGGACACAATGAAGGTGGTTGTCTATTAGCCCAGAAGAGCCCATACCAAATGTGACCATGCTGGCACCTTGACCTTGGACCTCTACCCTCCAGAACTGTGATATATAACTTTCTGTTGTTTCAGCTGCTGAGTCTGTGGCATGTTGTTATGGCAGCCTGAGCTATTTCTTCCTTTCTTTCTTCCTTCCTTCCCTCCCTCCCTCTCTCTCTCTTTCTTTCTTTCTTGGTCAGAGGTATGGCATATGAAAATTCCCAGGCTAGGGGTCGAATTGGAATTACAGCTGTCAGCCTATGCCATAGCCACAGCCACAGCAAGACCAGTACCAGATCTGAGCCATGTCAGAGACCTACACCACAGCTTGCAACTATGCCAGATCCTTAGCCCACTGAGCAAGGCCAGAGACTGAACATGCATCCTCATGGATACTAGTCAGGTTCATTTCTGTTGAGCCACAATGGGAAGTCCCTGGCCTGAGCGATTTAATAGAAGGTCTAAATGCACTGCAAAACTGTCGAGTCCCTTCATTGCTAAGCCGAAGATTTTGGCCTTGAATTAATAGCCAGTAAAGAACGCCTGATGCAGGTAGTGACCTATCCAAGCTGAGTTTTAGGAACTACAGGACTGCAAGGACGGCAGGAGGGAGAGTGTGAACGCTGAGAGAGCTGGGAGAGGACTCCTGCACCGGCACAGGAGAGGGGCCAGGAAGGTAGAAAATACAGCTGCAGTAGCAGGAAACAGGAAGGGAGGAGATGGAGACTGGGGTGCCAGAAGCAGGACAAGAGCCTTGTGGCCTGAGAGGATAGGAGGGAAAAGAACAAAGACAACAATGAATCAGAGGCTTCCAGTCTGCCCTGAAGAGCTGGTACCCACAGATCGGAGCAGTGCTGCCTGGGGCTGCAGCTAAGGGGCTGCAGCATGGTGTCTGGGTAAGTGGGAGGATGTGGGCCACTTAGCAGAAGTTGGGAAGTAAGCAGCAGGAGAGAGGGAAATGAGGAGGGAGGATTCTAAGGCAGGAAGATAGATACTAGACATCAGAATCTGGCAGATCTAGAAAGAGGGGCCAGGCATCTTTCATTTCCCCCTGTTGTGGGCTGTCGCAGCCAGGAGGCTCACACTGAAACTAGGACAAGAGTTTGATAGCAGGGAGGGAGGTACCTGCCAGACAGAACATCTCAGGAACTCTTAAGAGTTGAACTGTGCCCCCTCAATTCATATGTTGGTGTCCTAACCCCCAGAACCTCAGAATGTGACCGTACCTGGAATCTTTAAAGAGAGGATTAAGTTAAAATGAGGTCAATAGGGTGGCCCTAATCCAATATGGCTGGTGTCCTTATAAAAAGGAGAAATTGGTAGACAGATGCATATACAGGGAGAGTGCCACGTGAACATGAAGACTGTCATCTACGAGCCAAGGAGAAGGACTTGGGGCAGACCCTTCCCTCACATCCCTCAGAAGGAACAAACCCCCTGGCCACCTTAATCTCAGAGTTTTGGTTTCCAGATGCTGAGAAAACAAATTCCTAAGCCACCTGGTTTGTGGTGCTTCCTCTAAGAAACAGCTCTAGGAAATGAAACCAGGAGCCAATGCCCAAACCTGCACAAATCAAGTAACTTCTAATTCTCGCCCTGTTGGCACCAGCTTCTCCATCAAAGGCCTGCAGCAACTTGCCCTGCTTGGCTTGTTCTAAAATGAGGGCAGCACGCTGTGGCTGAGCCGGGCAGCCGGCCATCCACACCAGGGGCCAGATGCCACACACCATGCTGCAGCCCCTTAGCTGCAGCCCCAGGCAGCACTGCTCCGATCTGTGGGTACCAGCTCTTCAGGGCAGCAAGTGTAACTTGGTTAGGAGCTGTGGCATCTCAGGTTCTAGAACCATGGGCCCGCACACCAGCAGGTACGCACCCATCTGTGCAATTAAAAAATTGCTACTTATAAATTTAACCAACAGTGTTAAGTACCCTGGAGTATAATTTCCTTGTAGTGTATTCAGAGCATGATTTCTCGAGTGATTCATTCTTTATAATAACTCCACAGAAGCCTGAGATTGCTTATTCTTTCCCTTTTCCCCGTCTCTCTCTCCCCTGATTCAATGGTCCATGTTCTGCAGTCTGTGGAGGATGATCACAGAAGAGGATGCTTGGCTATGACACTCACTACGAACAGTTTTGGTTCATAGGTAAGGTCTTCTGGAGGTGAGGTCTTCTGGCTAGATTATGGATGCTTTCTCCAGATGAGCTGATGCTTATAGTGGCAGTGATCTCACGAGATCATTGGATTATTAGACAACTTCAAACTTGGTCCCATCACCAGACCAGAATGTGTAGGTGCGTGATGAATTCACTTTGAGAAACTCTGTTAAGTATCTTATGTCCCATCCCTATGACATTGCATTATACTGTGCGCATGTCTATGAAAAGCATTAACTGGCTAAATGCAAATATTTAAAATGCACAGCAAGCTTTGTGATTATGTTTTAGACTTTTTTTTTTTTTTTTACCTTTTAAAACATGCTGAGAAAACAGAAAGCGGGTTGGGGCTCTGTGGACCTCTGAGAATCTCTCTGTGAAGGGGGTCTTGGCAACTGATATCCACTTGGAAAGAGAGGAGGAAAAAATGGCTTCGATCCTACTTGGCCTATCTGGCGAGAGAATCTGAATATGCTTTGATGCCACAAATGAGCACACAGAGTGGCGTCATTGATTCCCGAACCAGAACGTCATTGTCCCACTCAGACAACCCTCGCACAGCTAGCACTGAATCTCTACACTATTAAAACAAACAGTTAGCAAAATATGTGGAAATTCCAGCAGGGCTGAACCCAAACATGTATCAACTCAGGCCCCACTTCCTGGTTCCACCCTGGCTCTGACCACGTAGGGCAGAAGGACAAGGAAGGCTGGTCCCTTGACTAAGTGACTTATAAAGAGCCTGGAGATCACTGAGCAGGGCATGGTCTGAGTGGAGGGAGGTGCACATCAGCGATATTTGGATTCTGCTGCCACTGGGAATGTCGAACATGCTGTTCAATATAAATTCCTGGGAACCATCCTTTGTCCCCTGTGTGAGGGCACTCCAGGAATAGTTGGTAACCCGAGGAAATGGGACTGGGGGACTGAACATGCTTTGGAGAAAATCCAACCTGAGTGTCTAATTGGTCATGAGCCACATCAAGGCAAAGGATGCCTGGCCTGATGGAGTTAAGGGCAGAAATGGGTTTAACTGCAGCTTATGTCGGGGATTGGGGCACCTTCCCACAGAGAGAAATTAATCTCAAAACATAGGAAGCTTCTCAAGGGCTAAGAGACAGGCTTAGGGAAGGGAATAATCAATAGGCGCCACGAGATGACATCCTGAACGCAGCTGATGGAATCTACCAGAGCCAGCCAGGTGGGTTCTGTGGGGAATTCCTGTTCACGACTCTACAAAACCCCAAATATCACGTGTGGGACAACTACTGAGTATGTGTCTGTGTCTGGAACTTGTCTTGGGAGTGGGAGTTTCTGGATGTTGAGGATATCTGATGAAAAGACATCTAGGCTCTGAACTCAAGGGCCATGGTCATTTCAATTTCATTTTTAGTGACACCTAGTAAATGCCTATTCTGTATCTCGCCTGGGCTAGGCCATTGCACAGCCACTGGTTCATGGAATCCCCATGGTAACCTGCTTTTCAGATGGGGAAATGGATGCTCTGAGAAGTAAAGTGACTATCTCCAAATTAACAGCCGACAGGCAGCGGAGCTGGGCATGGAATCCAGGTCCTCAAAATTCCATTTCTTTCCATCTAGGTCTTTCTGCTCCTCACTCTGTGAAGTCCTAGAGTCTGGCCCCAGGGGGTAAATGCCATACGCTACATTGATTTGAATGACTGACGGGGATAATGATGTCATTTTGGCTTTGTCACCAAGACTCAGTGGGTGGCCGCTTTCCCTTTCTGGGCCACAAAGGTGTCATCTGCAAAATGGGGACAGTGCTTTTGGCCCTATCTGCCTCACATTTGCAATATAATCACGAGCAATCCATCTTTATATAAATTAGCAGTGCAATGCCTAGATCAGCAATATAATAATTAGCCAAATAACAGCAATGACAATAATATTAACAACCATGAACAGGTTTGGAGCGCTTATTCTGTGCCAGGACTTTCAGAGTCAAGAATGGTCTCTAGAGGTCCATGGCCTGGATTCAAGTCCCATCTCACTCACTTGCTAGTCATGTGACCGTCGTCAAGCTACTAAACCCTCTGGGCCTCAATTTACTCATCTGTAAAATGGGAACAATAAGCATACTTCACTGGGTTGGGCTGTGGAATTAAATGAGACTATACATTTAAAATTGGATAAAGGGAGTTCCCGTCGTGGCTCAGTGGTTAACGAATCCAACTAGGAACCATGAGGTTGTGGGTTCCATCCCTGGCCTTGCTCAGTGGGTTAAGGATCCGGCGTTGCCGTGAGCTGTGGTGAAGGTCGCAGACGCGGCTCGGATCCCGCGTGGCTGTGGCTGTGGCGAAGGCCGGCGGCTACAGCTCCTGTTAGACCCCTAGCCTGGGAACCTCCATATGCCGCGGATGCGGCCCTAGATAAGGCATTTAAAAAAAAAAGAAAAATAAGATTTAGAAAAAAAATTGGATAAAGAAGATGTGGTACATATATACAATGGAATATCAACCATAAAAAAGAATGAAATAATGCCATTTGCAGCAACATGGAGGGACCTAAGAATTATCATATTCATATTAAGTAAAGTAAGTCAGACAGAAAGACATATATCATATGAGATCACTAATATGTAGAATCTAATAAAAAAATTATACCAAAGAACTTAGAATACAGAAACAGACTCAAAGATTTTGAAACAAAATTCATGGTTACCAAAGGGGAAATGTGGGAGTGATAAATTAGGGTATTGGGATGGACATATACACACTACTATATATAAGAATAGACAGGTAACAGGGACCTACTGTATAGCACAGGGTAATCTACTCCATACTGTGTAATAACTTATATGGGAAAAGAATCTGAAAAAGAATGGATATGTGTGTACATATAACTGATTTACTTTGCTGCACACCTGAAGCTAACACAACATTCTAAGTCAACTATACTCCAATAAAATTTATTTTAAAAAGATAATAAAGTGCTTGGCACAGGGCCTGCCACTGCTCAACAAATATTAGCTCTTATCACATCAGGAGATTCTACCATTTCATACAGTATCTCATTTCATCCTCCCTGCAACTCCACGGGCCTCTTAGCCCCTATAAACCTCAGCACAGATGCTAATTAGTTTGTCTGACCAAGGTCACTGGGAGGAGCTGGCCAAACCTGGACTGACCTCAGAGCTGAGCCCTTGGCCCAGTGCTGTGGGCGAGTGAGTCCAGAGACTGGAACTGCCACACACCCCAAGCCACACTCCCAGCAAGGCAGTATTGTTATCAGCATTACTATTATTTTTAGCCCAACATCATCAATGTGCAGTGAGTCAGGGCTGACTTAGAAGGTCCCCCCGCAGCAAGCTGCGTTGTTGCTGGGAGGCAGAGGGCTGCCCCAATTTGTCTTCTTCTCAACGCTGCCTGGCTGGGTCCAGGTGCCCTCTCTTGATTTCCAGCAAAGCCAGCAGCAGCTGACCAGTTGGGGTGTCTGCTCATGGAAAGATGGGCCCTAGAGACCTCTGAACCCCTGAAGATTGGGGACTCAGGAGCGCGCTCCTCTTGCCGTATAATCTGGAGCTCTGCAGAGGCTGGGAGGATGCAGAAGGTCCCCCTGGAAGTGGGGAAATGCTTTTCAACAGATTCTGACATTTTGAAAGCCAGCAAACCCTATGTCCCCAGGGGTGAGGAAATGCCAGTTTCCTGATGAGGTAGTTGGGATGGGTGGGGAGGGAGATTTCAAAATAAGAATCATCTCTCTGAGTACCTGACTGTCAATAAGAGGCTGGAGAGAGGGGCAGGGGGCTAAACAGGAAGGCAGAACCCCAAATGGAAATGCTGTTTCCTCCTGGCCCAAGATCCCCCTTACACCCACTAAGGATGGCGGGGATGCTGAATGAGCATCTGAAAACAGATGTTCTACCCCCAAGCGAAGTATACTTCTACCCCTTACCCCTTAGGAAAGCAAATCAGGCAGGCAAGAAAAATAGATGTTTAATAAGGAGGGGAGCAGAGAAGGGCTTCATTCATCTCCTAAGGCTTCCTGGGGAGAACGGACAAACCGCACTTTTTCACATCATTAATTTAGGGTAGTATTTCCACTTGAGAAGGTTATTATGTAAGGGGGTTTTAGAGGGGTAACAAAACTTAATATGCGTCTCAGGTGGTATAAGCATCAAAGACGACCTCAGATATCTAATAATTCCTTAGCAAGAGACAGAAATGTAGTTTATCAGCCATAGCTGATAAAACCGTAAAGCTTTTCCCCATTTTTTTCTTGGCAAACTCCTACATGATTTCAAAACCCAGATCAAATGTCACCTGTGCCGATAAACCTTTCCTGATACCTGTTGAGGTATTTATGTTCCCACAGTGCCTTGCGTCGCTATTTTAGGATTAATTGCGCTGTACTTGTGTCTGTCTCCCCACATCCATCCATGAGGGTCTCGAGAGCAGGGAGAACAATGCTTGCTCACCTTTACTTTCGCCCCAGAGCTGTGCACGTGGCAGGCACTGGGTGACGATTTGGTGTCACCCAGGGGTGAACTGATTCAGGCTGCCCACCAGCCCAGGCTGGAGACAATTTGCAAGGGGATGTTGAAGCTAAGCATCATGAAGTCATTCACACACTGTGTTCTAATGACCAGGGACTTGAGTCTCACAGGCCCCACCCACTGCTGACCCAAACTATTAGCAAGAGAAATGATTAAACTAGGTAAAGATCAACGTCTTAGCCTTCTGAGGTTAATTTAAGAGAAGGTACCCTGATGGCTGGGTTTCCTTGAATTTGGACAAACAGGAGCATCAGGGAAGATGGGACAGACCACACTGTTCCTCCAGGGACATGTGAATCGGGAAGTTCTTTCTCAGATCTAGCCTGCACCTGTCCTGCTTTCTTGGGTTCTGGGGCCTCTTGCCCAGTCCTTGGGGAAAAGGCAGATCAGCTGCTCCTCCACCAGCTCCTGTCTCTTCATGACTCAGGAAGGCAGGTAGCGGCTGTGTCTCTCTTTGTGTTATTAACAATGCTACCCCCTCCGTGGATGCCTAAAAAAGCAGCAAATGTGGGTTACAACTGGGAGGAAGGAAGTCGATTCCAGGAGCTCCAGGTAAAGGGGCTTTGAGCAGGTAGAGATGAGACGGAGCATAGGAACTGGTCTTTCAAGTCAGAAAGAAAAACATTTGGTTTTCTATTAATTTGCTGAGCCTGGAAAATATTTCTGAGCCCTGTGGCTAGGGAGGCGTCTAGCAGGGGGCTGTTTCCTTAGCTCTGAGACCCCAATATAACTGAGCGCTTGGGTCTCTGATTCCTTTCAGCTTGTTTTCTTCCTCTCTGTCTCTTTCTCCAGCCCTCCCTTCCTTCCATTTTTTTGGTTTACCTTCTAGGGCCACACCTGCGGAATATGGAAGTTCTCAGGCTTGGGTCTGAATTGGAGCTACAGCTGCAGATCTATACTACAGCCACACAACGAGGGATCTGAGCCGCGTCTGCGACATACACCACAGCTCATGGCAATGCCAGATCTTTAACCCACTGGGCGGGGTCAGAGATCAAACCCGCATCCTCGTGGATACTAGCAGAGTTTGTCACCTCTGAGCCACAGTGGGAACTCCCTTTCAGCTGTCTTTCTGAGAGGCGTTTGGAAACTTGAGTCTCGGAGAGCAGAGCCTGGGTGATCACACAGTCCAGAGATTTTGAACCTTTTCTGGGTCACGGGCTACAATGAGGACTTGATAAAAGGAATGAGTATAAATCCAAGCACTGCTGGGCCATATGTCATGCTTCCAGGAGCTCCCATGTCTATAACTGCTTGGCCATCTTAACCTCGGGAAGACTCAGTCTTTTCTCCTTTTCTCCAGCACCCTTTCTCCTTCTCTGAGGAAATGGAATTTCCATTTTAGAGAAGGTTTTAAGGCAAGTTCTCAGCACCTCCCCCTGATTGTTACAGACTGAATGCTCATGCCCCGCCGCCCGCCCCTTCTCCGGCCGCCAAAACTCCTGTGTTGAAACTTAACCTCCAATGTGATGGTATCTGCGGGTGGGGCCTTTGAGAGGTGACTAGGTCAGGAGGGTCAGGAGGGTGGCGCCCTCAGGACTGGGATTAGTGCCACTTACAAAAGGAACCCCAGAAAGACCCCTTGTCCCCTCTGCCATGTGAGGACACAGCTGAAAGACTGTCTATGAACCAGGAAGCAGGACTGCACCAGACGGCAAATCTGCTGGAGCCTTAATCTTGCACTTCCCAGCCTTTGAGAACAGTGGGAAATAAATTTCCGTTGTTTATAAGCCGTCCAGTTTATGGTATCCTATTCCAGCAGCCCAAGTGGACTAAGACAAAGATTACTTCATCGTGATACCCTGCAAAGGTCACTGGTCCTATTAATCCCGCTGTCCTGCTTCCAACATTGAGCCCTGCTCCTCAGGCTCGAAGTTCAAGATTACGTTTTTAGAGCTGTCACTGTCTAACCAAGGTGGACACTCTGAAAAGAAATAGCCACAATCCTGCTCCTGCTCAGATTTTAGCAGGACTTTAAGGGTCTTTCTGGTGGGGTCAAGGCCTCCTCAGCTTCTTCCCTACACCTCTGATCTCAGGGGTTACTGCAGACCAGCAATCACGAACTCCAGTGCCTAGAGGGGTGCAGGCAGGTGAGGCGAATCAGTAAAGCAAGCTGGGTGATCTCAAGACTGAACACTTGGTTGCCTGTTAAACATGTAAGAATGTTCTTCATTTTCACAAAACATGAAATCTTTCTCATCTTTCCCGAAATGTGTGAATCTCTTGGTTGATCTCTAGCCTCCACTTACAATAGAAGACAGAGATGTAAACAGATTTAACTTTCATTCTAACTATTATAAGAAAACCAACAGCACTCACGTTATGATAAACAACAACGGATGGTTGGCCTTAAGGAGAAGGACACAATAGGGAGTGGTGGGGATTGTGGCAAACTGGAGAGCCTATACCCTGTGTGGCAGGGGCATCTGTCACTCAGTCCACGAAGATCATTGTCCCATAAGAACGTAGGCTCAGTGTGGTTGGACTGTCCATATTTTTAAGAGAAGCTGTACATATCAGCAGCTAAGGAAAGCAGGGCATTCCACCTGCTTTGGAGGCTCTGGGATGTCCCCTCTTCCCCTGTGATGCTACACAGAGAGGCCACAAGTCACTGCTTATGTGGGTTGATGGTCAAAGGTGCTGTCCATAGATTAAGCATCAAAAAAAAGAGCTTGGCAACCTGGCCTGTGCCATCCAGGGCCTGGGGCTGGTGGAGGGATGGAAGAAGATGACCTGCTGAATGGCCAGGGCCATCTCCCATTCTGATCGCCCATTGGCCATTCCACCTGTACTTGACCATGGTGCAGGGGAAGGGTGGGAAATTCAAATACTTCTGCAGGGTTGCTTGGGCCTGGTCTGTTAGCTGCCTGGGCAGGTGAGGAAAAAGATGCTGCTAATCTCCAGCCTGACCTAGCCATTCTCAGGAAACTGTATTGACCCCGCTGCTAAAATGCTCCTCAGCAGACAGGCAGAGACTGAACAGTTTCATAATTCATCGAGTTGGCAAGGCTGTGAGGGAAACAGTCGTTCTCCTACTTAGCAGTAGGAATGGTGTGACCTTTAGGGGGAACAATCTGGCCATTTCTGCACAAGTCATAAATGTATATGACTTTTGACTCAAAAATTCTGCTTCTATGAATTTATTCTTTTGATAAGCTCATCTGGGTGCCAAATGAGGTATCTGCAAAATGTCATTCATCCCAGCAATGTCACAGCAAAATACTGCTGATGGGCCATGTGCCTTTTTCGGAAGACTGGCTCAATAAATATGGCAGAGCCATATAATGGAGTATTATGCAGCTATGAAAAAGAACCAGGGCTCTACCTTAGAACTAGGGCTAATCTCTAAGACATGTAGATATATGAACAATCAGGGCACAAAGTAATACAGGCTTATACTGGGGATACTATGGGTTTAGTTCTAGACCATAAAATAGCAAATAGCACAATAAAGTGAGTAACACCAATGTTTTGGTTTCCCAGTGCTCATAAAAGTTATATATACTATTTACCACACCATACTACTATAGGTAGTCTATTAAGTGTACAAAAGTTTGTGTCCGAACTGTACACAGTTTAAAAATAATCTTATTGGAAAAATGGCACCAATAACTTGCTCAATTCAGGGTTGCCATAAATCTTCAATTTGTAAAAAAAAAAAAGGGAAAATGCAGTATAACAAACTGTAGTAAAACAAGATCTGCCTATATATTTAATGTGCTCTCATTTGGTAAAAGCATAAGAAAATAATGCTCGTGTATATGTCGATGCATAAAATATTGCTAAAAGGACCACAGAAATGATGACTATTCCTCATCTCTGGGGAATTAGCTGGGATTAGGGGAGAAAGAAAAAAGTTTTACCGTGTATTTTTTATATCTTTTAAATCTGCAACCATGTGAATGTCTTTCCTATTAGAAACTGAATGAAAATTTGAAAGATCTAGCAGGATAGCAAAGAAAACGCAACCAAATCAAAGCCCAAATGCATAGTCCAGCATAAGCCCGCCCAGCTTCAGCCCCCACCCCAGCTCATCAGCCACAGTGGCCGGTTTCCTCCCCAGCATGGTCTGTGCCAGGCTGGTGCTGCTCCTTACCTGCTCCTTCTCTGAATACGGGTTGTTGAGGACCACAGGCGTGTTGCCCTTCCCCCACAGGTCATTGACGACTCGGTCGTTCTCCACGCGGAGGGGCAGGGTTTTGTGAGATTTGCCGTCCAGATCTCTGAAAGGGAAGGCGGGGAGGTGAGGAAGACACGTCTGGAGTGACGGGCTGTTTGCCCTGGTCTGAAAGTCCTGCGTTAGTACAGGACCTTCCGGGTTTACCCACGTGACTCTGCACGGGGCCAGCAAGCGCTGGGCTCCCAGGCAGCCACTTCAGAAGGCCAAGCACAAAGGCGAGCATCTCCTGGTTGGCATCGATAGCTGGCACATACTCACTCCGTGGGCATCATTTCAGGATGACCATGACATAGATCTTGTCCCTGTCCTCCCCAACCCCCATTTCACGACACAGGAGGCCCATCTCCTAGCAGAATCCCACGCGGAGCCCCTGGACAGTCTCATATTCATGAAGCGACGGTAGAAGAGAAAGGAAGCAGGAGGGAAAGGCTGGGAAACCGGTCCTGCGGGTCAGGACGGTGAGTCCCCCCAGTGCCAAGCAGAGCATTGATCACAAGACTAATGAAACCAGCCCAGCATAAACAGGAATGATTCTGAATATAAGGGGAACACAGCAACAAAAATCCTAATACTCTTAATAATGACAGCGTTTATTAAGCACTTACTATAAGTCAAGCACTTTACATATATTTTGGTTAATTTAGTCCCTGTGACAACCCTAGGAAGTAGGTATGAATTTTTTTTTTATGGCTTAATGAATTTTATTTCAATTACAGGCGTACAAAAATCATCACAAGTCAATTTGATAGATTTTGTGTCCCAAACCCACAGTGTAGGTATGAATGTTAATGACCTTTTTTTTTTTTTAATGGCCACACATGCGGCTTAAGGAAGTTCCCAGGCTAAGAGTTGAATTGGAGCTACAGCTTCTGGCCTACGCTAGAGCCACAGCGACAGTGGATCCGAGCTGCGTCTGTGACCTAGACCACAGCTCGTGGCAACACTCGATCCTTAACCCACTGAGGCGAGGCCAGGTATCGAACTTGCATCCTCATGGATATTAATCGGATTTGTTTCCGCTGAGCTACAACGGGAACTCCTGTTAATGACTGTTTTACAGACGGTGTGAGACAGGGGCTAAGTTGCTCAAAGTCACAGTATTGCAGCCTACTTTCCACATTCATTCTGAAGTGGAGGCTCTCACTATTTGTCATCACCTACCGTTATCGTCAGCACCGCTGTCACCATCAGCACCACTGCTGCCATCAATCTCATGATCACCATTATCACCACGGTGATCATCACCACCCAGCTCTCCTTTATCAGCGTACCCACCACTGTCCCCATAGTCATCAGCACCGGCCCCATCAACACCAGTGTTAGCATCATCCTCATTATCGGCAGCGCTACTGCCCAAACCATAGCACGCTCATCACTGCCACCTCCGTCACACCAGAATCATCATGATCATCACCATCCGCCTCACACCCTCACCGTCTTTATCACCACCATCATAATCCTCACGAGCAGCATCAGGTGAGGCGACTGAGGCCCAGAGAGGTTAAGTCACCAGCCTGGGTCCCACAGCTGGGGATGATGGAGCTGGGATTCAAACCCAGGCTTGTTCCTGACTCTAGCGGTTGACTTCTGAACCATGAAGCTTTCTCGGCTCTCGGCCCTTGAACTCCCACAGGTTCAGGAAGGGGCTGTATCAGCTGGATTCCACAGGAGAGAAGTCACAGCGGAGACGGGACTGACTTGGCTTCAAAATGCAGACTCGCAACCAGCCTTGCCTCACCTCTGCTCTGCTGCCCTCTGAGCGCTGCCCACCTGCTGCTTCCTAACAATTTGCCTGTTTTTCACCCTCCTATCCAGTTTCATTCTATGGCATCTGTCTGTTCCCCAGCTTGGGGGGCAGAGTGGTTTGCTCTGTGGTCCACCTCAGTGTTGGTTCCAGGTATCGAGCCTGGCCTTATCCAGCTCCCTGTCCTATGTTCCCAGACTTGGGGACCCCTGATCCTGGCTCCATAATTTCCCCCACCCCCGACCCCGATGCTGATAGTCATTTGGAATGAATCAGAAGCCACGGCCCAAGCTCTGAGGGCAAGGCCCGAAGTGGCCCCTCTGGCTGCTGATAGGGGGTTTGCCAGCAGCCCCTCCTTGCTTTGTTTCACAGCGTCCTGATGGCCCACATCAAAGCCACTTCTGCTCATCTCGATTAGAGAGGTCTGCAATCGTCAGAGGGAACATTTTGTTTTACCCTCTTTAAAATGTCACCAAAACACACCGGGAGTGGTTCTTGATTACAGACATTTTCCAAGTCAATGGTCTACCTACACGGCGATAAACAGAGGAATTATCTGCTGAGACAGCCTCTCTAACTCCCTCTCAGCCCTAAAACTCCTGATCCTAGGATATTACATGACCATAAATGGGGAGTTAGCGGAGGAGAGAGGTTATTCCTATTTGAGGGTCAGTAATATGCCCAGTGATAGCCCAGAAGTTATTTCATTTCATCTCAACAGACATTAAAAGCCCTGCTTTACAGATGTAAAAACTGAGCCCAGAGAGGTTATGTGAATTTCTCAAGGTCCTACAGTAACCACACGGTAGAGCTGGGATTTGAAACTAGGTCTGATTGATGCCCGGCCCAGATACTTCCTTTTTTTTTTTTCCAACAGAGACAAGAAAAACGAGTCAAGATGCTTACGTTAAGCCGGAGGCTAAAGAGCAAGGAATCCAACATCTCTCGCTGAATGAGGCCAGTTTACAAAAATTACAGGGTACAATTACCTAGGCAACTCTGAAATGGCTTCACACGGCTGATCGTGTGTGCATCTGCAGGGAGAATTGCTTTTGTCATCATCCTTTCCCTTTTTTTAAAAAAAAGCCTTTAACACCTTTGTTTAAATAATGCATTGAAAGTGTTTTGTCAACACAAACTTATTTAAGAGACCTGTGATGAGCGGGGGGGGGGGGAGGTTTTTAATTTGGGACCACAGCGAACACACATTAGCAACTGACATGAAGCTATTTTGCTTCTTTGCACCCAGGGACAAAATCAGAAGTGGATTTCAGTAGGAGTTCTCTTGTGGCACAGCGGGTTAAGGATCTGGCATTGTTGCTGCAGTGGCTTGGGTCACTGCTGTGACAATGGTTCGATCTCTGGCCCTGGTCCCGGGAACCTGGGTGCAGCCAAAAAAAAAAAAAAGGTAGATTTAGGTAGATTCACCCCCCCCCCCACCAAGTCTGTTGTTGAGAACCAGGTCTGAGGGGACTATGTGGTTAATGGCCATGAATTTGCTCAGCCTGGGATGTATCGGCTGGCTGGGTCTGTAGGGGGAGTGCAGCATGCTGCTGAAGACATGGGCTGTGGATTGGGTGGAGCTGGGTTCAACCCTCAGCTTTGCCGGTTATAAACTGTGCGACTGTGGATATTCAACCTTTCTATTCTCAGTGCACCCCGCCTATAAAATAGGGTTAATAATAACACCCAGTTCACGGGGCTGCTGCAGTGGTTAAGGGCGGTAAAGCTTACAGCACTTAGCCTGTGGCACCTGCTATTGCTTTGACTACTGATTCACTCACAGGCTAATCAGACAGAAACAGAGAAAGGAAAATGCTAGTTCTTTATAAAAGTCATCATTCCTCAAAGCCAGCCATGGTCTAGGAGAACCCTCTGTATCAATGGAAACATTCCATGTCTGTCTGCGTCGTTGGTATTTTAGCTGCACGGTCCACATGAGGCAGCTGAACACTTGGAGCGTTCCTACTGTCACTGAGGAATTGAATTTTTAATTTGATTTCACTTTAATTAAGTGTAAATAGCCATATACCGCTAGTGGCTATAGGACTGGGCAGTGCCGGCTGAAGCCTTAACATCTCTAAAGACTGAAGGCATGTATGGCTCCTAGCTAAGAAAGGGGAGTCCTCCCTGGGGCTCTAGGGGGGCTTCGGCAGGGATGTCTGTATTCAACCCTTTCTGAGTTAACAAGTCTTATTCACGGAGTCCAGGAATTTGGGGATTCTCTGCTTCCTTTTCAGACTCTCACCTCTCATCACTCTTAGCCCTGATTCCCACTCTCCCCTCTTCCAAGGAGTACCCCGTATCGCCTCCTGCATTTATCCCTGCCCTCCCCGGCATGACCATCACCTTCCGTCTGCTGAGAGCCAACTCCTATTCACCCCTCAAGGCCCTCTTCACACGCTGCCTCTCCTGGCGGTTAAATAAGGTCATGCTTGCAAAATGCCTAGTAAAATAGCTGGCACTAACCAAACAGGAACTAGGTTTGTCTTTATTTACAAGTAAGGACGTTGAGGCCCAGAGAGATTATGTCACCTGGCAGGGTCACACCACCAGTGAGAAGTGGGGGAAGCTTGGAATCCAGTGAGAATCACTAAGAGCAGGGCTCATGGGGAGGGGGAGCCATTCGATGGGGCTTCACACTCAGGAAGAACTCCAATTTCAATGTCACATATTCCCCCTAAATGAGGTGGTAAATATGTTTACCTGCAATCTTGGTAACTCTGATGTATTATTTCTTCATTTAAGCAACTACACTGGGAGCTCATGGGTGGAGGTGGACAGGGTCTGGCCTGACTTCTGAGAAACTTTGACTCCTTGGCCAGTACGCATTTTTTTTTTCTTTTTATGGCTGCACCCACAGCATATGGAGGTTCCCAGACTAGGGGTCAAATCATAGCTGTAGCTGTAGACCTACACCACAGATAAAGCAACACCAGATCTGAGCTGCGCCTGCGACCTACACCACAGCTCACGGCAATGCTGGATCCTTAACCCACTGAGCAATGCCAGGGATTGAAACTGGGTCCTCATGGATCCTTGTCAGGTTCGTTTCCGCTGCATCACGACGGGAACTCCTGGCCAGTACTTCTGAGTCTCAGTTCTGCCCAGCTGCCCAAGGGGGCCTCAGTTTAGATCAGGGTTTCTTAGCCTGAAACTCTTGATATTTGAGGTCAGATAACTCTTTGTGGTGGGGGCTGCCCTGGGCATAGTAGGATGTTTGGCAGCATTCCTGGTTTCTCCCCACCAGGTACCAGTAACACCCCCAGCACCCCCACCACCAGGTGTGACGATTAAAAGTGTCTCCTGACATTGCCCAGTGTCCCCGTGGGGAGGGGAAGTGTCCCCCTTGAAAAGCTGGGGCTGAGGACCCCAATCTCATGCTTCCCACTTCGTCCCATCCTTGCTCTACGCCCACCCAGGGGTCTACGAGGATTGATTTAGTAGCTGTCCCTTGTTCCCAGACGGGATTGAGGAAACTGCCTTCACCTCTCACGTCCTCTCAGTGTCCTTATCCTGCTGGCAAGGCCGTCCTTCAGTGGGCTTGGCGTTCTGGCAGACCAGGGAGGCCAGGGCCATCATGTGGTCACGTTGGGTGGTCCTCAGATTTCAGGGTACCTCAGAATCGGTTGACGGGCTTGTTAGAACTCCTCTAAGCCCACCCGCTGGAGGGTCTGAAATAGCGGGTCTAGGTGGGAAGCCTGGAATCTGCATTATCGGAAGCACACCCCACAGCAGCCAGCCCTGAAGACTCATGTCTCTGGGAGGGCTCTAGGCTGGACTCTTGCAGTGAGCAGCAAGGTCCCTTGCTGGTTAGAAATGTCATCCTCCCTCCAGCTCTCCTGCTCCCCTCTTACTGTCCCCCCGTAAGAGCGGGTGTGACGCTCCATCGCCAACCCGGAGAGCATTCTCTGTGCTTTTTGGCAAGGACTGAACTAAAGCCCCTTTTTTTCCACTTCACTATCTGGACCATCATACTTAAGCCAAGAGTCGATCTAGCAGCTCCAAACCGTTGAGGACCTTGGCCAGATCCTTCCAACTGAGGCTTCCTGGGAGCCAGGCCCCCTGACTCTCAAGCAGCGGGGACAGGGGCTCTGGGCCTGACTCCTCAGGGAGTTTGCATGTGTATCAGTGCTGACTACTCGCCAACCCCAAGCACCCAGGAAGGGGAGCAGGTGGGCGCCACTTGCTCCAGCCCGACCAGGCGAGGAGGCTGCGGAGGAGCAGCTGGTCCTGGCAGGAAGCCCTGCCCGCATCTCTCGGCAGACACCACACTTTCTCCCAACCCCTTCTCGCCCTCCATGCTCCAGTGGCCTTTGGTTTCTGTCTCTACCTGGTGGCAGGGAGACGTGGGGGCTGTGGAAGCCAGTGTGTGTGTGGGGGTCTCTGTGCAGCTTTCCTGCTAGATTTCATTGTGCTGGGGCGGAGGAAGTTCTCGAGAAAGAAAAAGCTATGCTCTGAAGAGTAGGAATTCTTTTTTCTTATCAGGGCCGCACCCTCAGCATATGGAAGATCCCAGGCTAGGGACGAATTGGAGCTGCAGCCTATGCCACAGCCACAGCAACACCGGGTCCCTGACCCACTGAGCAAGGCCAGGGATCAAACCTGCATCCTCATTGATACTAGCTAGGTTTGTTATTCCTGAGCCACATCGGGAACTCCCAAGAGCAGAAATTCTATGGCGAACGCTGTAGCTGAGAAGTGAGGCAAGGGCCTCTGGGCTCGGGAGCAACCATGACTTTTAATCACAACAGCTGGGCAGGATTCTCCAACTCGTGTCTATAGGCTCCAGGCTGGGTGGATGGGGCTGACTTTGGATCCCAGCTCCCATGGCCAACTGACCTGCCTGCCAGGATGTGGACCTCTTGTTAACAGCTCCTCTGATATATATATATATATATAGTATATATAGTATATATGGTATATATAGTATATATCAAAATATGTATTTCTTGAGAGGCTGGAAACCAGTTTTAATGTAAAAATCTCTTGATTTACCTAGTTTGCCACGAATTCATTTTTTAAGAAAACTCTGCAGGCCAAACAAAAGTTCTCATGGGAGGACTAGCTGTGACTTTCAACCCCCAGGATGTGACCTCTGACCTTGAGGGATGTCGGAATTCCTCCTCCTGGAGTGATGGGCCAGAGACTCAGGGGACTGGTCCAGGTGTGGCTTCACAGGGTGTGGACCGGTGGGGTGTTCGGCCTGGGAGGAGCACGGTCACCGCTGACCTCTAGGAGGTACCTGAATGGTTTTTCCTGGAAGGAATCTTAGGGCTCCTCTTGGGCACGTACCATTTTTACCAATGGGGGAACTCAGGCCCAGAGAGGTCAAGGGGCTTTCCTAAAATATGTAGCTGCTGAGTGGCAAAGGGGGGACGGATCTAGGAGCAAGGCCACTGAACTTGAGACTTGATAGTGATGGTGACGGGGACAGCTATCGGCCAGTCCAGGGCCTGGCCATAGTGCTGCTCGATGGGGCTTGGTGGATGAACGTGGAGGCTGGATAACAGCCTCCAGAGATATCCAGTCCTAACCCCCGGAGCCCACAAAGACGACCATACATGGAAAAATCGACTCTGCAGGTGCGCTTTCAATAAGGGTCATGAAGATGGGGAGATTTTCCTGGGTTATCTGGTCGGGCCCTAAATGTTATCACATCTGCCTTTCTAAGAAGGAAGCAGAGGGAGATCTGACCACAGAAGAGGAAGGCCATGTCACCATGGAAGCCAAAGATGGAAGATTGGGCCACAAGCCAAGGACGGTGAGGGCTGCAGCTCTAGAAGCTGGGAAAGGCAAGCAAACAGGTTCTCCTCCAGAGCCTGCAGACTCCAGGCCTCCAGAGTGTAAGGGAATAAATGTGTGCCACCTGAAGGCACCAAGTGCGCGGTCATTGGTTACAGCAGCCATAGGGACAGCGGCTGCTGTGACGAGCGGGTGGGGCAGGGGTGGCGCGGTGGCGGGATGGTTTGATGGCCCCTGCCCATGCGTCTGACCTCACTGCCTGCCACTCTTCTAGTCCCCACACTCAAGCTCCACAGCTTTCCTTTCAGTTCCTTGAACAACCCAACCTCGCTCCGGCCTCAGGGCCTTTGCTCCTGCTGTACCCTCACCAGACATCACACGGTTTGCACCTTCTGGCCTCACCATAAATGTCTCCTCTTCAGGGAGGCTTCCCCAAATATCCCATCTACTGTGCTACCCAATCCCAAGCCATGTTTTCTTCACATCGCCGTGTTATTTCCCTCACAGCATGTGTTGCTATCTACAATGGCTGTGTGTCTCTGTTTATGATTCATTTCTTGTCTAGGCTATGACTCTGCCATGGGTCGTCAGTGGACCCTCAGCTCTGAGGACAGTATCTGAGCAGACTAGCTGCTCCCTAAATATCCAGTGACTGAAAGATGGTGACAAGCCCTCTGGTTACATGCAATTTGCAGTTGGGGTGGGGTGGGCTTACTTCCATATCTCCTCCTCAGAATGAGGGGCTGGGTGCCCACCGGACAAGGTGGCAGGGACACAGACGGGAAGAAGGCAGGTGCAGGAGCAGTAACTGTTGTAAACAGGAGCTCTGCCCCCTACCCAGGAAAGAAGGGACTGGGGAAGCCACTCACTCTCCGGTGGTCAGGGTGAGAATGAAAAGTTGCAGTGAGATTCGGCGTGACGGCAGAGGGACTGAGTCAATTCTGTAGTGAAACATGCCGCTGGAGTGATTCAAAGCTGTGAGGTACATCAAGGGCAGCCCAGAAAGGGATTTGCTAAGGCAGACAGTCTTGGAATTAATGTTGTCAGGGGCCGTCTGAGGTCAGTTCTCCAGGGGTCTGTCTTTAGCAGATGGCAACCTCGAGGCCTTGGTCTCCCCTTCCGACTGAGAAAATATTCTGATGTCCTCAGAAATTTGATGACTAGTGGTCAATGGCACGGTGGCCAGCAGTGCCATCTACAAAGTTAAAGGAGTGGTCAGGAAGGTGGGTTTAGGGTCAAGTTCTGGCTTTGCCGCTTGCTGGCTGTGTGACCTGGCACAAGTGACAGTACCTCTCTGAGCCTCAGTTTCCTCATCAGGAAAATGGGATGAGAGGAGGAGGAAGTGAATTACTTGCTTTAAAGACCATAGCCTGGGCCAGGCCCACCTGACGTGCTCAGCAGAGGCTGATGAGCATTTTTGATGACAAAACTTGTCACAGAAGGAGGTCCCTTCCCCGGATTAAGCTGATTCTCTAGGGTTGAAGTTGACTTCCAGTCCTCCAGACACATTCTCTTGTCTGGTATCTCTTTAACTCTAGACGTTTACTGTGAAATTTCTGGGGAGAACCAGGACAGAATCCTGTGGCTGATGCTGTGTGACCCTGGACAAGTTGCTTCACCTCTCTGAGCTTTAGTTCCTTCTTCTATAAATGGCGGCTAAAACCACAGGTCCTACTTAGGGAGCTGAATTCCCACGAGCTCTGAAGAAGTGACTGTTGTGAAGGTACTCTTGTAAGTAACCAAGGGCCCTGCAAGTGGATAAGTTATCAGATCGCAAGGCGGGCTGACTGGCTAGTCCAGATGGATGCTGGACCGGGGACCTGGCCTCTTTAGAACCCTCCTTCAGGGCAGCAAGCTGAGCAACCTGGATATCCTCTGACATGCAGCATTTTAAAGAGACCGCTCCCAAGTACAGAAGGTCCCGGACTTCACTGCCTCCCTTCCTGACACGCCCTCCCCTGCTGCCACCGCCTGCCAGGGCCACCTTCCCGTGGGACGAAGAGTCCCCATCACTTCTTCCCTCAAATAAGGGCCAGCGCCCCAAACAGCAGGACTGGAGTGCCCCGGAGGGGAAACAGAGCAGGGGAGTAAGTCCACATCCAAGATGCAAGAAGGATGGAACGAAGCAAAATGAGGCCAGGAGAACATTAGAGTCAAGGTCATTGCTGAGAACCAGTGATGGCCTGGCCTCTGCTTGGACCCACAAGCCAGGGGTGCCGGGCATGACCCAGATGTGAGGCTCCGGGCTTGGCAGGGGGCTGGCCTCACTGTCATCCAGCATCCAGGATGCCAGTCTGACACCACCCCCAAAAGCAGCCTGGATGGAGAGGGCCCTGGAAGCACGAGTAACTTCCAGACAGCCACATCCTCCAAGGGCCTTGAATGCTCTCAGGCCAGCGGCCCTGAAGAACATGCTGCCTCTGGGCTTCAGATCCCTGACTTGGAACAGCAGTTCCTAATGAGACACTTATTTCAGCCACTGGCAGACAGCTTGGCAACCTGTGGGGGGGGCTTTTGTGGTTGTGATGACGATGGTTTGCGCCCCTGGCATCACTGTGGGAGGGAGGCGGCGTCGGGGTGAGAGATATCCCGCAAGCCCCGGGACAGACCCACTCCAGGAAGCAGGGTCCTGACCGCCGTGCAAACGGTGGACGTCCATGTACATCAAACAAAAAGAGAACCTGCTTACGTTTCTCAGCCGAGATCTCAATTTAGGCTTATTTATAAATTTGTCTTTAAATGACGCTAAACTTTCCATGCAGGCAACTACTGGGTAGAGCAAAGGAAGAGAGGACACTGTTTTATCAGGAATCCTTCACCCTTTCGGAAAATCACATCACTAAGGCGACGCTGCAGGTGGCATCTGGGTTGCCAACACAACACACCTGTGTCAATCTGCATTCGACGCCGTCGTGTTTGCAGCAATTCTATGTTTAGGTGCAAACATCTGACATTCTGCTGGAGCCAGGCCTGTGCACTCATAGGTTAAATTATAGGCTCTTTTTTTTTTTTATTACAAATTAGGTTTACGCTTTACCTCCTTCATTTTATGGTTATAGGGCATTAACATTGATTTAAAAAGTGTAAAGTGTGGGTTGGTTGTAGGATCCACAAACAAGCTTCTGGTTAGTGAAGGGGGTATGCACAAATATTTGCTAAAAAACAGAGAGAGGTACGGGCTTTGCGTCTAGCCACTGGGCTGGGGGAACACGTGCCATCACTGTGTTACTCATCCTTAGAACAATTCGTCTTGGTGGGTTTCGTGGAAGTGTGTGCCCATCTGAGGTCACTTTCTCCCAAACTGTACCTCTACCAAAGCAGGTTTTTTCTGTTCCTTTTTTTTTTTTTTTGTAGTGCACCTCTGGCATATAGAAGTTCCCAGGCTAGGGGTCAAATCAGAGCTACAGCTGCCAGCCTATGCCACAGCCACAGCAATGCCAGATATAAGCCACGTCTGCAACCTACACCACAGCTCACGGCAATGCTGGATCCTTAACCCACTGAGCGAGGCCAGGGGTCAAACCCATATTCTCATGTATACTAGTTGCGTTTGTCACTGCTGAGCCACAACGGGAACTCCTTTTTTGCTGCTTTTGGTCAAATAATCATACTGCCTGTGAGATTGACGTGGGGGTCTCAGGAAGGAGGACCCTGAGGTTGAGGGCAGCTGAGAGCTCAGGTGGAACACCCTGCGTTGCGAACATAGGCCTGTGTGAGCAGGACCCCTCGGCAGACTGGCCTGTCCTTCCTTCATTCTTGGGGACACAAGGGCTGCTCCCCCGAGACGGTGTGGCTGGCTCCCCAGGCAGCTCCTGTTCATTACATTGGACTGTCTCACCCCCGCCTGGCGTCCTGTGCCAACCTCTGTGTCCTGAACTGTCAGCTCCTGGGATGGACGGCCCAGCAACCCAAGATGGGAGGGATGTCACCGTTACGTGGAGATTCAGACCCAGGGGGCTGCGGCGGGACTGACGCAGAGCCTCTGGGGTTTCTGAGGCTCGCTCTCCGTGCTCACTCGAGAATCAGAACCAAGCGTGTGGGACAGGAGATCGGGGTTCAGCTACCACTCAAGGTGAGATGGCCCCAGCTGGTGTCTCGCTGTCCCTGTTGGGAAAGGCGGTGCCGAGGGTGAGGGAGGCACGGATAAGGCTGGGAGGGGTGCCCGGGAGTCCCTGAGGACAGGCATTTCCGTGGCCTCCTGGAAAACAAGACCAGTGACTGGTTCTGGATTCTGGATTCTACAGCTGCCTTAAAATCACAGAGTGAACCATGGGGGGCTGCTGGCTGCCCAGAAGCTACCTCAAGGCTCAACATGCCACTTCCACTGGGTGTGTCACTGTAGGGACCCCTAGGAAGTGGCAGATCCCCTGAGGGCCAGGTTCTAGCCTGGGGGAGGGGGAGGGGCTTCTGTGCCAGCGGTGGGAGTCAGGCACCGGGTCTCCTGTCATCAGGAGAAGCCCTAGGACTGGGCCTAGCCCCTGGCTCTGGAAATGAACATCGGGGCACAGGGGCCCCCAACTATCTGCCCCACCAAGAGGGTCACACCGTGCCCTGTGTACTGGATCCAAGACTCGCTCTCTTCTGGGGAGACAGGACCAAAGGTGTCGGGGAGACCCCAAGGTGCCTGCAGGGAACTCGCAGGAGAGAGGAGTGGGTGGGAGGGCAGGGGCGGGAGGCCACGGGCGGGAGGCCACTGGAGATCTTGGTCTCCTCTTCTGCTGGCCTCCCAACAGCGCCTCCACCTTCCTGCTCGGGGTGGTGCTGGCACCGGCTCAGTTTCTGCCCGGGTGTGAGATGTCAGAAAAGCCCCAGGATGCAGGGGTGGCTGGGGTGGCCTGCCACGGACCGAGGGGCCTGCTGATGGGCAGTCCAGGGGCTGCCCCACCAGGAACAAAAGACTGGCTCCCATGCAGTTTCCTCAGCATGTCGGGCACCTCAGGACCACCTGCCAGTCCCTCTGCCTGGGACGACCCTCCCCCAGAAGCTCCGAGGCTCCCCACAACCACTTCCTCCGGGTCTTCCAATGTCGCCCTCTTAGGAGGCCCGCCAGCGTCCTGTCTGAAATGTCACTCTCCCCAACACTTCCTAACCCCTTCCCTGCTCTGTTTATCTCCTTCGCACGGATGACTAAGGGTCTGCATATTTTACATCTTGTTGATTCTTTGTCTTCCCTACTGCACTGTAAGCTCCCCAAGGTGAAGGGGTTTATCTCTTTCATTTCATCCCAAGGTCAGAGGACTTGTCTATTCATTGCTCTTCTCCGGGTGCCTGGAACACACAGTAGGTCTTCAACGAACATTTAAGTGAACAGATTCAGGGGTCTGGGGAGCTACTTTCATTCAGGCCCCCAAGGGGATCCCTGGTGACCTCTAAATGCCCTTGGGACAATCAGGGGTCCTTGAGGAGGGGTTGGGAAATCTTGGTCTGGATTTCAGCGGTGGGGGGGGTCAGATCTAAGCCTCCCTCTGTGGGTAAGAAGGGTCTGCCTACGAACAGCGCATGCTGAAGGGTCAGCGCTACACCTTAGATGGGAGAAGAAGAAGGCAGAGACTTTCTTTCTCTCTCTTACACATCTCCTGATTATTCTCCAACCACCTGCCTGGCTACTGATTCCTCCCCAGAGAAGGAGCTAGAATCGCCCACTGTATTGCTAGCTCTCTTCCTCCAGAGAATTAGAAAATGCCAACCTGGCACATATGGAGGGGCTGGCAACCAGTTCTTCAAGTGCTAGCCCTGGCTCCCATATAATCTGAGCAACCCCGGTGTTTTGGGGAGTTGGGGCCAATTCTCTACTTTGCCTCCATTTCCTCTGTTTCGAAGCTTCCTTGTCCTGGATCGGCCATCACCGGGAAAGCTAGTTTAGGGTGAGGGTTGCCCAGAACTCAGCTTTTCCTCTCTCCCCCAGAGCCTCTGCATCCATCCGCGCCTGGGTCTGCCATGCCCACACGCCTCAACATCACCGGTAACCTCCCGAGAGGCCTCTCCTCTCTGAGCCTCAGTCTTCCCACCCGTGAAGTAAGGACTGCAAAAATCTCCACCGTGTGGGGTTCCTGGCAGACGTGACCTCAGCTACCATGACTACGAGCTCTGGGTTTCATGGGCAAGAGATATGCGCCAGCTGTTATGCTCATTCCAGTCTTGCAATGGTCATTTTCAGGGAAAGAGGCAAGAGTGGCTGAGCGGGTGTACTTGTGTAGATGTCTGAGACATGCAGGTTGGCTTCTGGGCTGTGAGATTTGATTGCAATGCACGCTTGCATACAACACACATACGCACACCTGTGGGGCTCACCTGTCCACCTGGACTTCCACATCCTTTGTCTCCGCCTTGGCAGTTTCCCCTCGGTTGATCCCTTTGCTCCCACTGCCGAGAAGATTCAGCACGGGCTCTATCTCCTTGAGCAGTTTATTGTTCTCCCCGCTGCCCGGGAGGGTGACCCCAGCACTTTTCTTGGCAGGGTCGTGGCTTGGGGGCCGGGGAGCCAGGCCGTTGGTGTGGGAGAGGGAGCCGGCTTCCTGCCCGTGCTCTGGCACGTGCTGAGGCCCACTGCCAGCACCCGTGGCCCCGTCCACCGCCAGGGTCTGCTCCTTGCCTGCTGATGATTGGTGGGACAGGTCGACGGCTGTGGTGGGGGAGCCCAGGGGCCGGGTCACCCGGATGGTCTTGGGGGTCCCATCCCCAGCGAAGGTGGTCTCCAGGTGCGTGGTGAAGCCCTCGGGGCCCCTCAGAATGAGGACCACGTGGGTCTCAGAGGCGATACCTCTGAGCACCTCCAGGGCGCTGTCATAGCTCAGGTCCACCAAGGGCTGCCCGTTGACCGCGAGAATGATGTCCCCAGCCTGGATGAGGCCGCTCTGCTCTGCGGCACCCCCTCGAATCAGGTCAGAGATGATCACGGGGGGCTTGCTCACCCTCTCCTTCACCAGGAATCCCAGGCCCCCGACCTTGCGCTTGAAGAGGCGGACAGAAATGACGTTGGGCTGGATCTGCTGAACGCTGAACACGTGGTGCTCCATAGTGTCTGGTGCCCAAGGGTCGGAAGACCTGCCGATACGTCAAGCTGAGATGATTTCGCCAGGAGAAGCCAGGCTTCGGGCTGTGCCGGGAGAAGGAGCCGCGGGCTGGCGCGGCAGGGAGTCTGCAGAGGGAGCCTCTCCAGGTCTTGGTCGTCTGTGCCTTTGACGTCAGTGCGGCATCACGCGCTCATTGCTGTCGGGCCGCTGGTGGCATGACTTCCTGTGACCGCCTCCTTCCTTGTTCTCTAAGGAAACGACGGTTGGTCAGGCAGACGTCAGGGAAAGTGGGGGGTGGAGGGGGGAACGTGTCCCCGAGCAACAGGTCAGGCAGACCCGGGAGGGGAAAGCGTCTGGCGGATGTGTCCAGAAGTGATGCACGCGAGTGTGGACTATCCCCTAAGCGTCGCCAGCCCGTCAGATGCGGAGCCAATCGGGGCTTTCTGACCTGTAGAGAAGGAACATGGGAGGGGAGGAAAAGAATTAGGTGAGAGAGATGGACGTGGGTGCCCAACACCGCCTGCAACACTAAGATGGGAAACGCAGCCAACTGAGAAGTCTGGCTGTAAGATGCTCTGGGGTGTTGAAGCCAACCTAGACACAAAATCCTTCTTCCTCGAGGGGGATATCTTCCCAGGTAGCGTACTGCCTGGTGTCACCTCCATGATCAAAGCCCTATGAAACCGGGGGGCTCCTCAGGGAAACCACTGGCAGTCAGCCCCAGGAATCAATGGCGAGAACCGTAAGACCTGTCATCTCTTTCCCATCTCGAGAAGTCACCATTCCAACCTGCCCCGCTGCCTTGGGCTTTCTGCATTTTGCAACATTTTCCATCCTTAGGTTAGGAGCTCGGCCAACAAAGATCTCTGGACTCTCCATTCTGGCCACTCCCAAAGCCCCCACAAAAAACCCACAGAAGAGAAAGATGCCACTTTCTGTGGAACCACTGATGAAGGATGTCAACTGGCCTCTGTGGCCATTTTTGTAATTATCGACTTATTCCATGTTCAAAAGGACAGACGTGGCCACATTCCAAACCATCGTAAACCAAAATTGGTATAATAAATCCTTGGAAGGCATCTGTGTACCTCAACCTCAGCCTCTGAGCAGAGAGACATTAGGAAGCGGGACGGTGTCCCTCTGGGTTAGATAAACACACAGCAGGTACTCAATGAATATTTGTTGAATGACTATAAATGACTAGAAAAAGCCCCAAAGGCTAAACATAGTGGGCATTTATTGAGCATGCATATTCTTTTTTTTGTTTAAAAGTTTTATTTAATTGAATCATAGTTGATTTACCAAGTTGTATGAGCACGTACCATTTTTTTTTTTTTTTTTTTAGGGCCACACCCGAGGCATATGGAGGTTCCCAGGCTAGGGGTCAAACTGAAGCTACAGCTGCCGGCCTACACCACAGCCACAGAAATGTGGGATCCGAGCTGCATCTGTGACCTACACCACAGCTCACGGCAATGCCGGATCCTTAACCGACTGAGCGAGGCCAGGGATTGAACCCACAACCTCATGGTTCCTAGTCGGATTTGTTTCTGCTGCGCCACAATGGGAACTCCAGCATGTACATTCTTTTTTTTTTTTTTTTTGCCTTTTTACCTTTTTATCTAGAGCTGCACCAGCGGCATATGGAGGTTCCCAGACTAGGGGTCTAACAGGAGCTGTAGCTGCCGGCCTTCTCCACAGCCACAGCAACGCGGGATCCGAGCCGCGTCTGCAGCCTACACCTACAACACCGGATCTTTAACCCACTGAGCAAGGCCAGGGATCGAACCCACAACCTCACGGTTCTTAGTCGGATTCGTTAACCACTGAGCCACGAAGGGAACTCCTGAGCATGTACATTCTTAAAGTGTGTTTTTTTCCCTTTTGATCTTCACAGTCACCTTTCAACAGATGAAAAGACTGAAGCTTGGGGAGGTTTCCGTGACTTGTCCAAGGTCAAGGAGAATGGTGATGGAGGGAGGATTTGAACCCAATTCTGCTCCACTCTTCAGTCTGAGCTTTTAAATTTATGCTCTAGTTTTTGAAACTTTATAATCTGCTTATTTTTGCAACTTCCACCAGCAACCCCAGGCTTGGAGAAATGGTTAGGGTACCAAAGCCTGACAAGGAGGCCGTTTGGAGATGCTGCGGCCCCAGTGAGCCATGGGCACCTGCGGCTTGTACACAGCGGGTAGCCATGGAAGCGTGTCTTATGTGCCTGGACTGGACAAGTGATCTGTGGGTTGTGGGTGGGGCAGCAGAGAATCCCTCCCTCTCCTTTCTTATCCCCCGTTTCCTCTCCACCCTGGCACCCTTTGCTGCCAGCACCCTCCTCAGCATCAGGAGGGAGCCCCCATCTGCCACTACTAACAAGGTGACAACCCTCTGTTTCCCTTTTAGCAGCTTCCTGGAGTCACCCCAGGGCAGAGGTAGCTGATAAACTCCTGCTGCTTCTGAGAGCGGGGAGGTGGGCGTAGACCACCCCGAGAAGGAGGCGCTACCTCCCGGACCCCTCTCAGGGTGGAGTGGTGGTTAGCAAGTTCAGCCTCTCCTTTTTGCAGCCTGCCTTACGTAAGCCCTCCAGCCCCTCTGTGTGGGAGACGGAGTCATGAATACCCAGACCCAGCCTGGGCTGTCTTCTCCATCTGGCATCGCTGTATGTGTGTGTGTGTGTGTGTTTCTCTCTGTGTATTCATGCATCACCCTCGTGCTGTGTCATTTCTCTGCTGTGTGTGTGAGTGTGTGCGGCCCGTGTGTTGACAGGCTGAGTGGCTTTCAGCATCTTGCTCCTGGGGTTCTGGTGTGCAGAGAAAATCACCTAGAACCAATATGTCCTTCCTCACTGAGGACGATTGGTCCACACTCCGCCACTCCTGCTTCCTTCACTCTCCCCGAGTACCATTTCTTCCAGGTACCAAACCCCGGGTGTTCTTTGGCTGACGGCAGAGACAGCTGGGACCTCCAGATCTCCCTTGGGCGTCCACGTTTGGCACTGGGCTTCATTCTTTAATTAAAGAAGGGACTTGATGGCGAGCTCCTGGGGAAGTGGGGCCTCCCGGCTCTCTTCTTCCCCACGCTGGCTTGGGCCAGAGCTCACCAAAGACCAGGGTTCGGGCTTGGCTTAAGAAAAATGAAATAAAGCAACCCACAGCCCTCCCAGGCCACGCCCAGCCATTCTTCTCTCTCTCTTTCTCTCTCAGCTGCTTTCTAAGTCAGAAAAGGCTTTTGGCTGGTGCTTGGGAAACCGAAGTGCCATTTCTCAGACTTTGGCCCTAGAAAGATAACTTGATCTTCGGAAGGAAAGGGAAGAGGCCAGGCTTAGGTGAGGCTGGAGTATTCAGTGCCTGCTGAGAGGGGGTCTGTGGGGGTAGAGTGGGTCGGGGAGAACAAGCGCTCCCTCTAAGCCAGTGGATTCTGAATCTTCACCGGGTCAGTCCTAATCCTAAAAACAATCCCTCAATACCAACCCTTTCTCCCTTCCCCAAACATCTTCATCTGCTGCCATATTTTCATTGGCATCCTGACCAGGAGCCATATCCCCAAAGGATGCACTAAGCTGCTAGAGGAAGACTCGCATGTCCGGCCTGGGGAACATCCACTATCCAAGAGCCTCCTCAATCCTGGGCCTCCCGGGACGGCTGGTCACCCTTCTGCCACAGGGAAGATTTTTAAGGCCCTTTTCTGGCTCTGTCTGTGTATTTCTGCGTGAGTTCTTTCTTTTCTCAGAGCCTCACTTTCCTTGTCTGTGAAATGGGCTCATTCAGTAATGACTCCCTCCCTGCGTAACTGGGAGGACTAAATAAAATAGTAAGCGCAAGGGTTTTGGTCACATCGCGGAGGGAGTGCTCAGAAGAAATGGCTTCCTGTGATTGTTATATAATATGTAACGAGGTGGGCTTCCTGGCTTTGAACCCACTGCACTTTCTACTCCGTCACAGCCTCTCCAAAGGTAACGTCATGTGCCATCTACCGGGGAGGGGGGGCGGGGGGGGCCCTATGCTTGAAGAATCTCACGCCGGTCCTGGCACAAGGCACTGAACTCTGGGAGATGGGGCGGGGTATCCTGCCAACCCCACCTCCGCCCTTCCGAGCTGGGATTTTAAACAAATCGCGAGCGCGCACGCCAGAGCACGTACCAGGGAAACCGTACTTGGACCCGGGCCTCTTTGGAGTAATTCAGTGGTTTGGGGTGTATTTATTTCATTTACCTTTGCTGTGAGGAAATTCGCAGCTGGCTTTCGGGGATGCCTGCCAGGGAAAAGGAGGGAGCCAAAATACGGCAGTGGCTGCTACGGCCGTCGCTGTGACCTTGGGCACACCACCCCCCAAGCCTGGGCCCACGTCTGCATCCGAAGGGGTGGTAACCGTAGCCGTTTCTAGTGCCTGAGCCTGTGCTGCGTGCTAAGCCTGACACCGAGCCCTCTGCCTGGGTGTCTTACTTCACTCTGACAGCGACTGTAGGAAGTGTCGTTTTAATGCCCGTCTTACAGGAGGATAAGGTGACCGAGGTTCAGGGAAGTAAACTGAGAGGGAAGCCCTGGCTCTAAGTGAGGGGACTCTGGGTACTCAGCGTAGTTAATCCCAGTCCTAGAGACAATCGCATAAGCCAACGGCCACCCCCACCAAGAACGTCCTCACCTGCTGCCCTAACTTCCATCCTGGTCCTGAGCCAGGGCAGGTTAGATCGTCCCCATGTTACAGATGTGGAAATTAAGCTGCCACAGGGAGACCCACTTGCCCTGGCTTGCCCGTGGCTTTCCATTTTTAGCACCAAAAGTCCCTGGATGTTAGGATGAAGAGGAGCCATTAAAAACCCAAAGATTGTCCAGGTCCTCCATTCAAAAATAAGGAAACCCAGGCCTGGAGAAGCGGGTGGTGGTGGCGGGTGCTTACCTTAGCCACATTTGGGGTGTCTACAGCTATCTCTCCAATAGGGCAGCCACTAGCCAGAGGTGACCACTGAACCCCTGAATTGTGACTGATTCCATTGAGATGTGACCTAAGAGTGAAATCTACAGAGGTCTCAAAGACTAGGATGAAAAAAAAAGAACGTTAAATATCCCAATAATTTCCCAATAGTGGCTACATATTGAAAGGATAATGTTTTGTGTATATTGGATTATGCAAAACTATGACAAAAGTGAATTTCACCTGCTGCTTTTAATGCTTGGCAATGCAACCTGTTAAAAAACCACACGTGTGCTTACATTGCGTCACCAGCGTGCAATGGAGGTCCTGAGGATGACCTTCCTGGCTCTGGGACCAGACACCCTCCCTGTATCCCAGTGTCCCCGATATCCCCCTGAGCAGCTACTGATAACTTAGCTGGGCAGAACATACTTCTGCTTTCTTTTTTCTTTTTAGGGCCATACCTGTGGCATATGGAAGATCCCAGGCTAGGGGTCGAATTGGAGCTGGAGCTGCGGCCTATGCCATAGCCATGGCAATGTGAGATCTCAGCCACATCTGAGATCTATACCACAGCTTGCAGCAACGCCCAGGCTTTAAACCACTGAGGGAGGCGAGGGATTGAACCCATAGCCTCATGGATACTGTCGCATTTTTAACCTGCTGAACTACAATGGGAACTCCCTACCTCTGCTTCCTAAAGGGGCCAGAAAAATGACATAGAGGGTGAGCAAACATCTTGCCACTTTTTGAGGTTGACCACTGGGAATAGTAAGTGTGATGGGGGTAGGAGTGGGAGAGAGAAACCACCTAGAACCATGTGAAGAGAGAAGTCACAGTAGGGTGTCACGTAGGCTAACAGTCCAGGATCCAACATCTTGCTGTTCTAATGTCATTTGAAATCTAACCCATCTGCCATGAATGGTTCATTTAAAAAATGAGGCATGTCTCTATTTACAGGTAGGAAGTGAGCTCCAAGATATAACATTAGGTAGAAGAAGGAAGGTGCAAATGTATACGTTCTGCACATGTAACTGCGGAGAATATTCTGGAAGGAACAGGTATCACTGGTTGCATCTTAGGAAGAATATCAGAAGTCAATAGTAGGAGGGAGAAAGTTTGCATGGGCTACCTTTTTTTTCTATTTGGATGCCATTTAAGTTATTATTTTTTAATCATGTGTATTGTCATTTAAAATTGGATTACCACCAACTATTAAAGAAAACAGCACCCAGCCTGTGAACTCTGGGCTGTTTTCAGTTCGAATACCCACAAAATTTCTAATGGAGTCACAACTCTGTTTCCCATCTCTCTCCAACCTCATTTAAAAATAAATCCCAAGTCCTCCACATCTTAAAAGAAAAGCAAAATATCACCCCCACAACACAAACAGAAGACCAAAACCTTAACATAACTGCGCACTTAAAAAAAACAAAACACATAGCAAAACAACCAACTTCTTCACATCTCCTGAACTGCTAATTTGCAGTCTGTCCCCAGGGAGAATACCACCCAGGAGTCAAACTGATGGGCTTTCTCCCACACCAACAAGTCATAGGCACAAGTCCACCGACCTCTGCAAGCCAGGGGGTAAGCTGGCCTTCTGTGTCTTGGGGATCCCAGAAACACAGGCACCCTAGTGCTAGGGGTCTCCCCACCAATGTAACTCCCCCAGCGTCATGGCTACAGTTTGTCTGTGACGGCAGTGATTACCCCAGGTCGAATGCCCACACCTCAGAGGAGGAATGAGCATCATTTAGAGTTAGGAGTGTGACGATGAAGGATCGTTCAGAGCTGGATGGTACATCCTGAGGTAAGGCTTTGGGAAACCTACACTCTCTTCTGTCACTGCTCCGTACAGCCTCTTTGAATGGCAGCGTGACAATATCTATAACAAAATTGAAAAGGTACAGATCTTTGGCCTGGCAATTCAATTTTTAGGACTTCCTCCAGCAGATAAGATAGAAGGAACATACTTACACACACACAAATAGGAAAATCTGAGTATCCATCGATAGGGTACTCAACTATGGCACATCCATGCAGCAGAATATAGTGGAGGCATTAAATAAGGGGGGATTAGATCCTAAAAGGACCAATGGGAAATGATCTTAAAGATACACTGTTAAATTTAAAATGCAACATGGAGAACACTAATATATAAATATATCGGAAATATATCGGCACATCCACTGTATGTTTTCATCTATGCTTCCATATAAACTTGGAGAGGCAATGAATGAATATCTCTGGAAAAACACTCAAGATATTGGTAAGAGTGGTGGCTACTGGGAAAGGGGACTGGGAGATAAAGGGTTGGGTGAGAGGAGGACGTTTACTTTTATTATATTCATTCATATTGTTTATTAATTTTTTACTAGGTTTTTTTGTATCACCTTTTTAAAAAAGGACAAGGTCTTTGAAGTCATACTATCTGTATTTGAACCCTACCTCCTCCACATGGCTTTGGGAGGGCGGGCCAGTTACTTAACCTCTCTGAGTCAGAGCTTTTGCATCTATAAAATGGGAATGATAATAGCACTTCCTTGAGGTGTGTGAGGATGGAATGAGATACTAATTAATATTTTCTGAGTTCTTACAATGCACCATACACAATGATAAGTGCTCAATAAATGGATCCTTTCCCCACTCCTATTACTAAAAATTACAATGCAAGCAGCCATTATTCTATTGGTCCTCTATTGCATCAGATAGACATATGTTGCTTAAAGCACTGTGTGCTGAAGGACTAGGTAAAAGCTGTGCACGTACAGATGGGTCCTGCTTTCCAGTGGGGTCTCTCGCTGGCTCCTCCTTGAAATATCAAAAGAACAGGATTCAGTGTATTGCAACATGGAACTCAAGAGAAGCAGCCAGAAATGCAGGCCCTTGAACTTGGAGACGGGCCAACATCACTGGAGTGGGGGCAAGGGCATCAGTGGTCCTGTCCACGAGGAGAAAGCTACCAGCTGTCATCCCCATGCTGAAACAGATATGAGGACTTTCAAAACCTTCATTTCATCTTCATTTTGCAAAGACCATTTTTATGAACTAGTTCAGCCGGTTGTGCAGCACTATATCCATCATATAGACAGAAAACTCCAGGGTTTGGGGCTAAAGTTCTTAAATTCCTTTCATCCATGGACCCCTCAGCGACACAAAAAATCCTCAGGGATATACCTCTGTCCCACCTTTGCAGAGATACCCCATCACTGTAAGTATCATGTAGGCGTTGAAGGCATGGGCAGTGGAGCTGGAAAGACAAGTGTCTGTGACCCAACACTACCGCTTATTTGCGTCTGATTCTTTATTTCCAAACAGAAGGAGTTAAGTTCCATGGAATAATTAAATGGGAAAACATTTGATGGGATAATTCACGTAAAGTGTGTGGCACTTCCATTACTTTTAGAGTCATTTTAGATTACACCTCAAGGAAAATGAAGTATTTCAGCCCAGATATGCAAACATAATCATGGCCAAGAGGATGGCCTCATTGCAATGAAAGAGACACATAGTACCAGTTGTCTCTGAAACAGTTCTGAAGAATCACCAAAAGAAGATGGTACATATTTTCTACCCCAATAAACCTTATCTTTTTTTACTTTTTCTTCCTCCCCTTTTCTCTCCTTCCCTTCTTCTGCTTTTCTTTCTTTTTCCCCCATTTGTATCATCTATTTATTCGCTAGCCCTTATGTAGCTCCCAACTGGGTAAGCAAGGAGCTTGACACTGATAATATAAGGATGGACAGGACAGACTTTCTACCTGCAGATCTCACAAGCAAGGGGTGACCTGGGGGATCAAGAGAGATATTAATGGCAAATATAGTGGGTAGAATAGAGTGGAAATACCGGGTACTACTGGGAGCTTGGACAGGACCCCTGACATAGACAAGAGTGGTGGTGGTCAGGGAAGGCTTCCTGGAGGAGGAGTCAGGACACAGAGTTGTCTGGATGAAGGGAGGGGTGGGTGGTGGGAGCAAAGGGTGGACGAGAAGGCCCTGAGGTGGGAGGGACCAGGTTTGAGGCACTGGACAAAGTCTGCGGTGACAGGAGAAGAAAGTCATTGCCTTACAGAGCTGGAGAGATCTCTGGAAACTGGATTGTGCAAAACTCTTGAGAGTCAAGTTACAGATTTTGGACTTTATTCTTATAGTGATGGGGCAAACACTGGAGGAATTTGAGAAGAGTAGTAGTACTGTAGTCATATTTAGATTTTATTAAGATGCTAGACAGTATAGCACAAGGAACTATATCCAATCTCTGGGGGTAGAGTATGATGGAAGATGGTATGAGAAAAAGAATATATATATATATATATATATATACATATATATATACATATATATGTATATATATATATGTATATATATGTGTGTGTGTGTGTGTGTGTGTATATATATATATATGTATATGGAGAGAGAGAGAGAGAGAGAGCTGGGTCAACATGCTGTGCAGCAGAAATTGACACAATACTGTGAATCAACTATACTCTAATAAAAATAAAATTAAAAAATAAAAGGAAGGACAAAAGAGAAAGAAAGAGAGAGAGAGAAAGAAAGAAAGGGAAAAGCAAGGCTGGCTATGAGGAGCCCAGGTAGGAGGCTGCTGCAGGCTAGAAATGAGAAATAATGATGCTTAGGGTTAGGGTAGTGTAAGGGAAGAAGGAAGAAAGTGGGTCTATTTAAGGGCTGTTTAGGAGGTTGAGTCAGTTAGATTTGGTGACTGACTGGATATAGGGGGTTAGAAAGAGGGAGGTGTCCAGAATGACTTTCCAGCTTCTGGCATATAGCAGATAGAATGTGATGGGGTGAAAGAAAGGATAAGGAGGAGTGAAACTCATTTGATAGAACTGTCCTCCTTGAGTAGTAATAAATAATTTAACTGTGGTTTTGTATATTTCAAGAGTCAAATGTCCTGATGCCATTACTTCCATAATCCTGAGAATGAAGGGGGAATAACAGCAAATAGACTTGAATTGGCTCATTCCCCAGCTGTGCCATTTATCGGGCATTTGATCTTTGGCAAGTCACTTTTAACATTTTGAATCTCAATATCCTATTGTGAAATTGAAAAAGGTAATAACAACCACTTCCAAGATTTTTTTGTGAAGATCAGATAAGATGGTTGCTGGCAAGAGCACTCTGTAAACTGTAAATGTCAGCTGCAATGGCAATGTTGAGTCTTTATTTTTAGGAAGACATCAAGAACGGTATCCTCCAAATTGCACCTTGGTTGGAGGATAATGGAGATTCAGGTAAGTTTCTCCTCATGCCTGGCATCCTTTGGTGCCTTTGGTACAGGGAAGCTGGGTTGAGAGGATGGCAAAAGGTGCTCATGGAAGGAAAAAGGAGAATGATTATTTTAGGGGAGCAGTGATAATATCTGCTCCCTTGACTTGAAAGTTCCTTGTAATAGATCACAGCATCTACAAAAGCTTGAATCAATTATAAATGAATTTCAGCAAAGGGAGAACACATTAACTAGAAAACACAAACCACAATGGCAGGAATAGCTCACATATGTCAGATATGGCAGTAATAACAATAAATGTAAATGGGTTAAACTTAAGTAAAAGATCAAGACTCTCAGATTGGCTAAATGCATTTGTAGTTACCCTGTATTAGCGTAGATGTAGGGACAAGGCCCAAGGACAGAGGGGAAATAATTCACCCAGGGCAATATGAGCTTGGTGTACATCTGCTGGTCACTGACTCTAAGGTAGCATAGGTCTGCTTTGATTTGAAAGACAATAATTGACTCTTAGAATATGTTAGCACCTAGTAAACACAGAATAAATATTTACTGAATAAGTGATCAGCTATCAAACTAATATCTTTTATTAAATTTTTATTAATTAATTTGAAATATATGGAATATATGGAATTTGCAGTTGTGCAAATGAACAAATTCACCAGTTTCCTATAGTTCAACCTAATATTTTGGACTTTTTTTTTTTAATGACTGTACCTACAGCATATGGAAGTTCTCAGGCTAGGAATCCAAGTCGCAACTGCAACCTATGCTGCAGTTCTGGCAATGCCAGATCATTTAACCCACTGTGCTGGGCTGGGGATTGAACTTGCGCCTCTGCAGTGACCCAAGTCACTGTAGTCAGATTCTTAACCCACTGTGCCACAGCAGGAACTCCTATTTTGGACATTTTTACATCCAAGAACTTTATTGAACTATCTAATTTTGTTCTTGCAACAACCATATGAAGGGTATGATATTGGGTATGATATTCCCAATTTATAGATGTTGAAATTGAGGCTTAATTAATTATGAGATGTTATAATTAATTAAAGATGTTAATTAGGTCCAAGAAGTTTATCCAACTGGTGTCAGTGGTGGAGATTAAAAACAAATTTATCTGAACTCAAAATCTCTGTTTTTTTTTTTTTTTTTTTTGGTTGCACCTGCAGTATACGTAAGTTCCCAGGCCAGGGACTGAATCATAGCTGCAGCTGTGAACTACACCACAGTTGCAGCAACACAGGATCCTTAACTTACTGTGCCAGGCTGGGAACTTGCCCAGTCTCAGATTTTTAAGGCAAACATATCACCTACAAATAATGACAGCTCAAAGCCTTTGCTTTCATCACTTTCTAGGTACTACTGTGCATTTTTATTTCAGTTGGCTTGATCACCACTTATACATTTAGTAATTGGAAGCTGAAAGGGACTCTAGGGGTTTTACATTCCAATGGTTCATAATATGGAGTCTACGGGTCCCCTACAGGGCTCAAGGGTCCCTGAAAATCCTGGAATTGAGTGCAACATTTTTGTGACTACATGGATATATTATGCATTTATAGGTGGAGAGGGTCCATAGCATTAATATGATTTTCTTTGCACTTCTTGACTCAATAAGTAAGGGTACAAGTTACTGGATTAACTTTACATTTTACAGATGAGGAGTGTGCAGTTCATAGATGGGGAAGAGCTTGCTGAACATTCTTACAGAGTCAGAACTAGGATTTAGGTCTCTTGCATGCTTTCCTCTCAAACTCAGTTTACATGCTCATTTCCCTTGCCTCCCCTGTGAAATGAGGTAATTTTCTCAGGGTCCCGTGTTCAATGGCAACGCTAATCTCAAGATGTCAGCTGCAGCCTTCTTGGTCCATACCCTTTCTACCTAGCTGTACTGTTTCTTGATCATTCAGAATAAGTGCAAGTAGTCAACCAATTCCTCATTCCTCCCCTCTTGGTGAACCATTTCAATATATTCACCTCCCTAGGACTGATAAAAGGGGGTCTGAGGATACCTGACAGGTGAGGGTTGGGGGCAAATTGTTGTAAACGATGTGCACACAGTTCCAGGATTTTCAGATATCCCAGAGCCCTGTGGGGGTCCACAGACCCCAAACTAGTTGCTTATCAAGGTCAATATGTGTAGATCAATTTCATAATTAAGACAAAAAGCTAGTTTATTTAGTGTTGATTAAAGGATGCCATAAGTGATAATGTAGGTGTTTTTCTCTTTTCCTTTTTTGGGCTGTATCTGCAGCACATGGAAGTTCCTGGGCCAGGGATGGAATCTGAGCTACAGCTGCAACTTAAGACATAGTTGCAGCAATGCTGGATTCTTAACCCACTGTGTTGGGCTTGTTCACAGAGAAAAGCTGGATCATTAACTCACCATGCCACAGCAGGAACTCCAATAATGTACTTTTTAAAATAAAGTAAAAATAAGGATTATAGTACTGGACACTCCTACTGCAATGCCTTCATTTACTAATTAATTCCTTCGTTCTCAAAAAGGATTACTCTCAGTTTCCCTTCGTTGCTCAGCAGAAATGAACCCAATTAGTATCCAGGAGGATGTGGGTTTGATCCCTGGACATGCTCAGTGGGTCAAGGTTCTGGCATTGCCATGAGCTGTGGTGTAGGTCACAAACAAGGCTCGGATCCCGAGTTGCTGTGGCTATGGCACAGGCTGGCAACTGCAGCTCTGATTTGACCCCTAGCCTGGGAACTTCCATATGCCATGGGTGCAGCCCTAAAAAGCAAAAAAAAAAAGGGGGGGTTACCCTCATGAAGTATGAGACTGTACACACCATGACTCTCTGGTTTACAACTATATCCTAATTGCACAGCTAAGTACTGGGCACATAGTAGGTGCTCAATACATCAGAGCCTCAGTCTCCAAGTCTATAGCTATTGAATGAAGTAGCCCAGGTGGGAAGTGAGAGGGAGTGGTGGATGGTGTAGACGGTAGGGAACTGGAGGGCCATTCCAGCTGCCATGCAGAGAGGCAGGGCTGGGATCAGTTCACTTTCTACCTGCTGCAGAGAGGTGGTCACACGGTCCATGACAAAGGAAGGAAGGAATCGATGAGATTTCACATACTTGGGTAATAACATTTGGATTCAGAAAAAGGAGAGCCAAAGCGGGGGGGAAGGTCTCAACGGAGTTTGTAAAAGGACCAGTGACAGTCACGGTCTTTCTAACACCTTGCCCTTGTCCACAGACCACAGGCATCACCTGAGAGCTGGTTAGAAATGCAGTCTTGGGAGTTCCCGTTGTGGCTCAGTGGTTAACGAATCCGACTAAGAACCATGAAGTTGCGGGTTCGATCCCTGGTCTTGCTCAGTGGGTTAAGGATCCAGCGTTGCCGTGAGCTGTGGTGTAGGTCGCAGATGCGGCTCGGATCCCGCGTTGCTGTGGCTGTGGCGAAGTCTGGCAGCTACAGCTCCGATTAGACCCCTAGCCTGGGAACCTCCATATGCCGTGGGTGCAGCTCTAGATAAAAGGCAAAAAGACAAAAAAAAAAAAGAAAGAAAAGAAATGCAGTCTTGGTCTTCACCCCAGACCTACGAATCAGAATCTGTATTTCAAGAAGACCCCCCAGGTGATTGATGTGCACATTATAGTTTAAGAAACACGGGTCCAGCTTGTCTCCAAATGCCTGTGTTATATTTTTGCAGTCAAATGAACCAGAATACTTCCGTCTAGGGAGTGTGGTAATATCTGGTTGAATCATGTACAACTGCGGATATTCAACTATTTGTGACCTACAAAAATGGCAATTTCAAAGGAAATTTCAATTTCCACCCAACTATAAATTGTTCTGCACAAAACTGTCTGCTTTAGACCCAGGATACCACTTGCTTCAAAAAGGCTCTGCTCAGATTTTACAAACAACAGCCCATACAGATGAGTTTCATTTAGCGGACACAATTAAAAAAAATTTTTTTTTCCAGTTGGTCACCACCATATAAAAGTTGTAAGTTTCACATGAAAAACATATTCCTAGCTTTCCTAGATCACAGGGGGTACATTCATACTGGGTCTGCATTCCTCAATAGCAGCAAACAGCTGGAGTGAGAGACGATGCCCCTTTACGTGGGGCGTGAGCTCTGCAGGTGCCCCCAGCCCCCATGCAGCACCCCCACCCTGCCCCCTGCCCCCTGCCCCACTCATTTGTTTCTCACTGCAATCCTCCAGGTAGTTATTTGACCGTGGGGCCTCGGCTAAGATAGCAAGTTTTAAAGGGAAACAAAGAAGGTGGCCTTTAGAAGCTACTCAATGAAGGGACAGAGATGCTCACGGGCACTCCCAGTCAATCCAGGTGTTTGATGGGCTGCCCACCTTCCTAAGCGCTGTTACTGTCCCAGCCTGTCCCCTCTGGCTGCTGTTCTCCCTGCCCTTATTCCCTGGGTTATAGATACTCAGAATGGTGAAGCATTTCACTCAGCAGTCATCCTTAACTCCGTATCTACTTTGTCTCCTACCTTGGTGTATTTACAAAAATCCTTCCTCTAGTGACACTTTTCTCTCGAAACCGAGCTTTTTCTTTGGAGGTCAAGCCAGTGGGTACCTACTCAGTCCAGCAAGTGCTGAACGGAAATCAAGCTCCCTCCTCCTTTCCCCGATCCCAGGCATTTTCCTTGGTGATCCGCCCTGGTTCTCCGAGCTGGCTGGCTCTTTATCTCTTGCTGTACCAGGGCACCTGCTAAGCCCCTAGAAGATGGCCCTTGCTTGGCACTGAGGGACAGGTTCCCACCTGATTCAGCCTCACCAGACAGAGCTCTGCAATTTCCCCCTGAAATAAAAGCCCAGGAAAAAAAAAAAAAAGAGAGAGAATCCTGTCGCCGTGAACAGCACCTAAGCTGACATCACAGAAGTGGGGAGGAAGGCTTAGGAGGGAATGTCACGGTTAAGATCAGAGGTCCTGGAGTTCCCGCTGTGGCACAACGGGATCAGCGGCATCTCTGCACTACTGGGATGCAGTTCGACTCCCAGCCCAGCACAGTAGGTTAAGGATCCAGCATTTCCACAGCTGCAGAGTAGGTTGCAACTGTGGCTCGGATCGGATCCCTGGTCTGGGAACTCCAACTCAGGCGGCCGAAAGAAAAAAAAGATCATAGGTCCTGGTTTCAGATCCTGACTCTGCCATGGATGGACTGACTTAGGGCATGACATGTAGCATCTCTGCACCCCTATTTCTCCATCTGGAAAATGGCAAATATTAATTAAAAAGGGCAAAGGATCTACTTTGCAGGGCTCTTGTGGGGATTCCATGAAGTAATTAGCATCTTTCCCCAACTGGTCTTGCCACCTTCATTTCCTTGTGCCGTACCTGTGTCTCATATTATGCAATTGTTTATTTACTATTTTTCCTTAAAGTTGACTCATTTTTCCCTTAAATATACACTACAGCCTCATCCAAAGGAACAGCATCCAGAAACCATGGTACCAAGGTGTCAGCTATATTTTTCTATTACCAAAGCAAATACTCAATGAACAAATTGGAAAAATGGATGCCCCTTTGCTCCAATCACAAGAAAACATTGAATAAGCTCCACGTTAGCCACATCCTAGAAAATAACGGACCAATAATCTTCAAAAACATCAAATGTATGAGAGGCAAGGAAGGGCTCCCAAACTGTCACCGATCAGAGGAAAGAGAAATAAGCACTGAGAGTGGTGTGGGATCCTGGATAAGGCCCTGGAACAGAAAAGGGTCATTAGTGGAAAAAGCGATGAAATTCAAATAAGGCCTGTTGTTAGTTAATAAACTTATTCCATTGTCAATTTCCTGCCCTTGATAATTGTATTATGGTGATAAATGATGGTAGCAACAGGAGATGCTGGATAAAGGATGATAAAGAAAATCATTGCACTATTTTGTAACTTTTCTGTAGGTTGAGCATTCCTTCAAAATAAAAAAGTTTTAAAAAGTGGGTACCAGTGAAGCAAGCAGTCTTTCTTTTGCCCTCTCCCATTAGTGCCTGGCAATCACTAATATGCTTTGTGTCTCTATGGGTTTTCCTGTTCCAGGCATTTCATATAAACGGAATCCTACAACTGGGGGCCTTCTGTGTCTGGCTTCTTTCACTTAGCATGATGTTTTCAGGGTTCACCCATGCTGAGCAGGTTATCAGTTCTTCACTCCTTTTTACACTTGAATAATATTCCATTGTATGGAGAGACCACATTTTGTTTTCCCATTCATCCATTGATGGATATTTGGGTGGTTTCCACCTGCTGACTGTTGTGAACAATGCTGCTATGAATAATTGGGTTCAAGTTTTTGTTTGAATACTTGTTTTCTATTCTTTTTATGGCCACACCTGTGACATATATAAGTTCCTGGGCTCGGGGTCAAATCAGAGCTGCAGCTGAAGCCTACACCACAGCCACAGCAACACTGGATCCAAGCCACATCTTCAACCTATGCCACAGCTCGCAGCAGTGCCAGATCCTTAACCCACTGAACGAGGCCAGGGATGAAAACTGTGTCCTCATGGATGCTAGTCAGGTTCTTAATCCGCTGAGCCTTGTTTTCAGTTCTTAATGGGTACGAGGTTTCCGATTGGGATGATGAGATGTTTGGAAACTAGATATAGGTGATGGCTGTAAAATATAATGACTACCAAGTGCCAGGGAATTGTATATTTTAAAATAATAAATTTTATGTTATGTCAATTTCACCTCAATAAAAGCATGGGCACCACCAGTGTTCTACCACATTTTGGAAAACCCGTGCTTGTGTGATCCCAGCACTTAACACAGTACCTGGTCCTTAGCAAGGTGTAAAGAATGTTGGCCAGTGTCATTCACTTTGCTGGAGCAACGTAACCCTCCCAAATCCTACTCCAGGATTCTTTTCACATCGCGATGCTTTCACCAAGAAAGTTCCTCCATGTTTACTCCACATAAGTCCTTGAAAGTGCAATAAAATCTCAGGGTCCCTGGGATACCTCCCCTATGATGCCTTACTTGGAATCCATGAACTCCTCTGTTTGCACAATATACACACCTGGCTGGAATGGCCCAGCTGGCCACTGCCCCAGATATACACTGAGAACCACAGAGTGGACACTCGAGACACTAAACCAGTTACTTGTTGACTGAACACCAAACCTAATTCAGCAGCTTATTCAATAAGTCTTCCGTCCTCAATAGACCAGATGCTTAATTGACCCAGGACTTGACTCTACAGTTTGCTGGTTAAGTCTTAACGCTTTGGCACTGCTCGTTTGATTTCACAATGCCTAGTCCCATTTCCTCAGAGTATCTAGGGATCTATTTCAAGGCTGGATATGAACGCCTGATTCATTTTGAGGATTTCATGAGGATCCTACAGAAAACTGGGGCCACTCCAGCACGTCCCAAATCAAGAAGCATCTTTCTGTTCGGAGCTAATGAGGGTGATCGGCAAGCTCTGCCTCTTTTCCTTGTCTGTGCTGGTCGTTCTGCATCCTCTGCCCCCAGATCCATTCCCCGTCCTTCTCTGGGCCCCAGGAGGAGGCGGGTGTCCATGGGTATCGATAGGCTCCTTGCCCCCTGGCATTTGATGGGAGGCCTCCAGTGGGAGACACAAGTAAGATGAGACAGAGGGAGAGGCCAGAGGCCGCCCTTCCCGTCTCAGAGCTGCGGTCTGGAGAGGTCTGCAATTCTGTGAGCGTAACTTTTGCTGAGAACCCCCTCCCCAGCCCCCGCCGCCTCCACCACGCTATCCCATTGCCCAAAGTGCTTCAGCAACACTGCTCCCTTCCCTGCCTCATCAGGCCTGCGGTGGTCCTCACTCTCCTGGTTGTTGGATATTCTCCCTCCCTTGTGGCTGCCCAAGACCATGTCCTCCAGTAATCCCTTCATTAAATCATTTGGGAATAAAGTATCACAGCTGCAGGTATTGTCTGTTTCCTGCTTGGACCCTGTCTCCATTCTCATTGCACGTTGGCTCTCCAGATGAGGAACATCAGAAGCAACGCTGTGGTCAAGGGCACAGCGTGTCTAAACTGAATTATCCTAATGGCCATCCTCATCCTTACTAATAAACTTACAGAGCACCCAATATGAGTCAGCAAGCATTTAATGGTCCCAATAAACCAGTGAAGTGGAGTTATTCTCTTGTTTACAGAAGAGGAAAAGGACGTTCCAAGAGAGATCAAATAACCTGCCCAAAGTTGCAGGGTGAATGAGTGGCAGTGGCTGGATTTGGATCCAGTGTGGCCAGAATTCTGCCTCCTCTGCATCACCTCACATCCTGATGCATGTGTGATGCCGTCAAGAGCTGATGTCGTGGCCAGTCAGACCCATGTGCCTGGGAGATATCTTGCTGACACCGAGAAGGATGTCAAAGCTGCAGTTCTGAATCAGCCTTCAGAGCTCAAACACATTCAGGCGTGCCCCGGCTGGGAAGCCAGCGGTGGAAAAGGCAACTTTGGAAGCTATTCTAGGGACAAACCTCGAGCTCATTGCTCAGTTCCTCAAGAGGCCTGGAGCCTGTTCTGCTGCTGACAGAGGGAACTGTCGCCTGCTCACTCCTCAATGCCCCTGATGGAATGAGCACCGTGGAAGAGGGCTCGACTGGGATGCTAAACAGCCGTAAATGACACTGTCACCAGCCTTCATAAAGCACAGTGACTCACAGCCCTAATTAAAATGCTAAGGGAAAAATGTAAAGAAAGGCTGCCATGGAAAACAGTGACATTCTGCAAAACTGCAGGATTATTTCTTCCAGGAAAGCAGGTGCTTATAAGTGTATGAGTGTGTGTGTGTGTGTGTGTGTGTGTGTGTGTGTGTGTGTGTGTGTGTGTCTGTGGGGGGAGGATAAAGATAAGGAGGCTGAATATTATTCTCTTAAACTTGGGAAATTTTAATACAGGGGAAAGTCTAACTCAAGCTGTTCTTGCCCCCCAACTTTTTATTATGAAATATTTAGACAGATAATTTAAAAGAAAAATGCCTTAACACCTATAAACTTCCAACTATATTCAACAACTATTAGCATCTGCCATATTTGTCCTGTTATATCTATCTACCCATCTATCCATCGTCTCTCTCTGACTCTATTTAATCCATTCATCATCTCTCTGACTTGATTCATCTATTTATCCATCCATCTATCCACACACCCAGTTACCTATACATTTATATCTGCTATCTTTCATCCCTCTGATTCTGCCTATCTATCTATCTATCTATCTATCTATCTATCTATCTATCTATCATCTTTACACAGAATCATTTGAAAATAGGTTGTAGACATAATGATGCTTCAGCCCTAAACTCTTAGGCACGAATATCCTAGAATAAAGATAGTGTCCTACAAAACTCACAATACCATCATTACACCTAAGAAAATTAACAATACTTGCAAAATTTCACATAATGTTCAGCTAAGGTTGTGTTTTAAACAATGGCAACTGAGGCAATAAATCTAATCCTTATTACTCAGGAAAGAAAAGTCAAGCTGCTGCACAGAAACAGGCTGTCAGGGGTTTCTTGAGCGGGAAGATTTTTGGCTTCATGGGGGCTGGTTCATCAGTCTCAAGGTGAGATGCACAGGGCACGATGCTTGACTTAGATACAGGTTTAGAAACAGGCAAGAAATCCAGTTTGCTTACACAATATTTTTTTTTAAAGGCGCCCACCTCCAAATGAAATCACCACATGATTTTATTCATATTTTAACTGCAAAATGTGGCTCCCAATGCGTTTTTGCTCTTTCTGAAAAGCAAATGAACTCTTAAAAGCCCAATGAGATAACAACAGGAGAGAGATTTAGAAAGCAATATCATAATTTCTGAAGGCAAGACTTGAAGAAGACACCCCCAAGAAATCCTGGGTGTTGAAGCCAGCAGTTACAAAAACAACATTTATCCACACGTAGGAGTTTTGAGTGTTTGTTAAAGAATGATCACAAACAAGAAAAATATCAAGCCAAAAAATCCATCCTGCCTCATCCTTCTAGAGCATGCATTGTGAGAAATCAAGCGATATCAGTTCAGTGACTATTTTGAGATTAGGGGAGAAATGACAAATGAAGGTCTTTTTAGCTAAGACTTATCTTAATAAACTAGCACAGAGATGTTATTGACTCTTTTCATTACCTGAATTCTGGCACATGAATATAATTGGTTTTCGTTTTCCTTATTGGATATTCCAGAGTGAAGAGACTGCTTCAAAAATCAAAGAGAAAAACCTGCCCAAAATATGTCAGTTGCTATTGAGTACTATTCTGATTTATCCCCCTGGGTTACATTTTTATGCTTAAAATTCCTGGAATGAAACAAGGCACAATGCCATCCACATGGCTATATCAATGCCCAAACAGGACGGATTGCTCACGTCATCTGCCGCATTGTATTCTAGTTACCGGCAAGTTGATCCCTTTCTCAGATGCCAGGAGCTCCCTGCGGGTAAGGATAGCTTCTACTACTTCTTTTGGCCCCTCCCTGTCCTACAGGTTCTGGCTCTGAGCCGGGAGCTCAGAGTTTGCTTGTTCGATAAAGAAGCGGCTGTTCTGACGCTTGTTCATGACAAGAGATCCTTCAGCTGAGAAACACTGGCTGCCCGATACTATCTGAAGTCGGGCAAGCTTTTTTGAGTTCACCAGCTCTCTTCTTCTTTTCTACCTGCAAACGGGTCCCAGAAAGGCTCACCTCTTTAATCCTCGTGTAGCAATTTAGCTGTTGGGTTTTGAATAAAGAAGAGTATTATTTAATGCTGGTGGGCAAAGTTTCCCAGCAGAATCTGAGCCCCCCCCTTTAAAGACACCCCTGAAAAATCTGTAGCGTTTCTTTCAGGCACCTTAGCCCAAGACTCCAGAAGCACCTTGGATGGCCAAAAAGAAAGTGTTTTCTGGGGATCCCTTATGATAGTAGGTGACAGAACATACAAATCATAGGAGAGGAGACACAAAACACTGCCCAGGTGAAAAATGCAGACTTCGCTGCTGCAAAGGGTGTCTGTTTTCCATACTAACAGAGCAATTTTGTTTTAAAGGAACTGTTAGCAGAAATCATGAATGCCACTGGTGGACAAGAATGGGGCAAATGCTTTTCTCAGGTGAGACACAGAATGTAAGGTGGAAAAGATCTTGGAAGGAAGTTAGGCCAAGGGTCATAAACTGAAATGACTCAAGTAGGCAAGTAATATAAACAATATTTAACGGGGGAGCTGTGACCTAAAGACAAGAAAAATGACCAAACCAAAATGCAAACCCTGTACCAGCCAGATAGAACCTATCTGCACGCTTCTGAATGGAGCTGCCCTTGAATTCCAGCTTCTACATTTCACAGATGAGAAAACTGGGGGACGGGCATGGCCCATGTCAGCTGGCGAACTAGAGGGGGTCTCTCTTTTTTGCATTTCTTTTCTTTGTGCTGATCGCTGACGTGGAACTGATGCTGTCTGTCGCCTTTTCAGAATCACAGTGACACTATCTCATTGAATCCGTCTCACAACGCCACGCCGTAATTATAATCCCTATTTAATGAATGACATGCCTGAGGTTAAGAGAGGTTAGCACACTCACCCCGAGTCACAGAATCCACAAGTGCCTGAGCCTGGCATCAGATGCTTCCCCAGATGACATTCTCGTTTGGTTTTCGCTGCTCTGCCTTTCAACCTGGCTGCACTTGACCCAGTTTGGCATCCGAGACCCTGTCACTGAGAGAGTGCTACAAATCAGACGGCTTCCAGTTCTGGCCATCTCCTCTGGGAAATCTTCCCTGACCCCCGGTCACCCATCCTGAGTGCCGCAGCAACACTTCACCTTTCTTGTCGAAACTCCAAGCCTAGCACAGGGTTTGTTTGGTGCCCACTGCTCAGCCAGGCTGCAGGCTTCGTCAGAGCAGGGCTCACACCACCTCAATCCGAGCACCTGACTTTGGGGCCCGGCACTGGGTCTGCCATTTAACACTCATCATTACACATATGACAACTGTGCTGACGTCTGCCGCAGAACCATACAGAAGCGCTGCTCCTCTTTGGCTGATTATTGCTAAATACAACTATGCCAAGATCTATGTCCGCTGTGCCCCGTTAGCTACACTTTTATTGGAGACTTAGGGGCATTTTCTGTTGATAGATCTTTTTTATTTGATAGATTCAGGTGACTCAATTTTCTAGCATTGCAGGGTCCTGCTAATCATTCTCCTTTCCTAGGAACAGGCATCTAAGCAGAATAAACATATGCAGGACTTGTAAAGGTGTGGGGGGTGCGACTCGGCTGCTGAAATGAGCCCAAACCAATGGCTTGGGTTTATTAGCTCCGTAATTACCTGGTTCCTAAAGTTATATCCATTAGGTCACTTAAAAAGGAACCTCCTCTCTGAAAGGACAGATGGATCAACCAATGGGGCTAATGCCGAACATTAGATAAGATCCAGGGTTAATGCATGGCAAAGTCAAGGTAGGTGGAATCACACTCAGTCTTTCCTGAATAATTTGTCCAATCTATGGTAACAACAAGGAAAGAGATGGAATTAAATTTCCTTTAAGTACAGAATCTATGAGGCTTCTTTACACTGAAGTAAATGTGATGCTATCATAAACGAGCACTGGGCAAAGAGTCAAGACACTGGGGTTCTAGCCTAGCTTCGTCAATACTGTACTGTGTGACTTTTGGCAAGTCATGTACCTTATCTGGGCTTTGGGTTCTCCATCTGTAAAATAAGGGTGCTGGACGAGAGCTGAGGGCATTAGAATGTGATCAAGAAGTCATTTAAAATACAGAAACTTCAAGTTTCCCCTGGGGACACTGATTCATTAGATCTGGGGTGAGATCTGCCATCTCTGCTTTTATCAAGTTCCTTGGTGGATTCTGATGTTAATAGTCCATGGGGCTGATGTTTGGCATTTGCCAGATTAGATATGTTCAAATGTTATCATGCTTTGCAAAGAGGAAAAGAGTCATGTTTACAGTTGTCGCAGTCTTTATGTTTCTAACTATACATACGCACATTGACCAGTGGTGGGAAGCATGCCCCTTGATTCAATCTGGCCCTGGAACGCCACATTCAACTTCTGATCATTCTGGTTGCTAATAGGAAAAAGCCCCAGTTCTAAGGGGCGTGATTACTACCTGTAGCTCTCACATTCCAAGGCTCACCAAGGCATGCATGTACCTCGGAATCTGAGTGACAGGCAACATAGTGAATCTTGTCATAAGACCCCCCAGAACATATACTCAAGAAGGCAGCATAGCCGGACCCGTGTGTGCTCACAACACCCACGTGAACTGACCCTCAAGCCTTCCTGCATCCAATGGAAATTACAACCCACACCAGTGGGAAGCTTTTCCAGGTAACTGTCCAGGTGGTACCTTGGACAGCGCCCTGTGGATCCACAGCAGAGACCCTCACAGAGCAGCCTACCCCCCAAGCCACACCTGGACTTTCTGGTAAGGTCCTTCCCCAGGGAAGACTGAGTCTTTGGGGGAGGTGGGGAAGGCTGGCTTTGGCTCCTTGGGGAAATGATGCAGTGGCAGGAAGAACAAACAGCAGACTGATCTGGAAACCACATCCACACTGGCCCCAAATGGTGCCACAGAGGACATTCCTCTTGAGTAGTCTTTCTTCTATAATCACCAGTCTTGGCATAAAACTGTTGCTTCCAGGCACCTTTCATATTTGTTATCACAAAATCTTCAAAACAACCCCTTGTGGAAATTACTCTTCTCATTTTGCGGATAATGGACCTGAAGCTCAGATAGGTTAAGTGACCAACCAGAGGTCACACAGCCAATGGAGTGAGCTAAGCTTGCCCTCCGGCAGGGGTCCTTACCAGATCTCTCTACTATGTTGCCTTCTCTTTCCCTACATGACTGGGATCTGGAGGGGGGGGACTCGCAATTTCCGGAGGCACAGTCCTGTCCCTGACTCTTGGGGTAGCTTGGGCTGTGCAGATGTACCAGGAAGTGAGGCTGTGGGTGCTAAGGCAGGAGCAGAGACTGCTATATGCCCAGATATGGGCACCCCTCTCCCCAAATTGAGAAGCCAAAAATTGGGACAGAGGTCTCCAGTTGTAACATCAGCTACGTGACTGTGGGTGGGATGCTCGGCTGGCCCTGCCTCAGTTTCCAAAGCTGCAAACTGGGATTCAGATCGCTATGCTGGTGACCTGGGATGGGATTTAAGAGCATTCCTGGGGGGTATTCCAGGGAGACCCTGTGCGTAACAACACTGGAGATGGCACAAAGCTGTGTGCTCTTTCGGGGGCTCCTAGAAACTGGGTTGGTGGAAAGGACTGGTGGTGGTGGTGGTGGAAATGCTGGGATAGCTTGACTCCCTTTGGAGACATGTCAAGTCTTCTCAAATCTGTCTGCCGAGACTCCTGAGTGCAGAGGAGAATGGATGCCGCCGCTGCAGATTGGGGTACAGAGGCTCCTTCCCTATTCTGTTTTAAGTTCAAAATAACAATGGGGAAAGCAGCGTTCCCTTGTGCCTTTGCGAACTCTGTGTTTGCCCCAAAACCCATTAGAGAAATTCAGAAGAAAGGGGAGATTTCTCTGCGCTCCTCCGGGGGATCAGCCCGAGGGGTCAGCTCCTCCCTCTTCTCTCCCAAGGTCCTGGGCCACCAGGGGCCAGATGATGTGGCCTGGGTGCACTGCACACACCTCTGCCCAGGGACGCTCCCTCCTGTGGCCACTCTCCCTCCCGTGGCCACTCACGTACTCTTCTGGGGCCAGTTGTCAGGGTTTGAGCTGGGCTGTGGGAGTAGAGGGGGTTTCACCTCCAGGAAGAACCTATGCATATTCCCTGGGCTAATTGGATCCCAGTGGACCACAACCTACTGCGGCAGGCTGGGTACCCTAAAGGGGTGGACCCCTACTTCCTATGGGCAGGAAAGCCCTGATCCTTTAGTCTCCTGGATCATTGGGGGAGGGGGGCGGCAAGGGGGGCTTATAATCGTAAAATACCAGCAACATTTCCCCTGTATTGAGCGCTTGCCTCGGGAGTGGGCGGGGGCTTGCCATTTCACATTCGTCATTATTTTTAAAGTCGGCCGGCAGCCGCAGGAGAAAGGGGTATTGTTTTCCACATTTTACAGACCAGAGAACTGAGGCTTAAAGAGAGGTCAAGTGACCAACTTAAGGCTAAACAGCAAGTAAAGGGTAAATCCAGGATTAGAACCCAGAGGTGTCACTCAAAAGCCGCCTGCCCTTGCTCTCCGTGGCGCGCGCCTCTCCTCTCCTCTCTGGGTGCCTGCCCCACACAAGCCTAGCCGGGAGCGAACCGAGAGCCGCTGGCGCTCTGGCCATGGTGCCCCGGGGATGCAGGCGAGGGTCTGGAGGTCTCTAGAGCAGTTCGGAGAACCCCGTCCGGACCCTCGGGCCCAAGGGCCCCTCGGGTGGCCCCCGGAAGTTGGATCTCACTGGGACCCTGCTCCGACCCTTGCTACCTGGCGGCAAAGCCACCGCTCGTGGTGCACTGCCTGGCCCTGAATACCAGCGTAGCGCGCCCCTCACGCGTCCGGGAACCCTGGAGCCTCTTACGAGCGGGAGGAACAACTTTCCTAGGTTCTGGGAGCCAGCGCTTTTGCACCCCAATCCCGCCTGGACGCAAGAAGTAAGAGGTGCAGGTGGCCCCGCCATTGCCGGGAGCGCAATAAGAATCCTCGCAAAGTTGGAAGCCAGGCGGGAGCAACAACGTTCCCCTGGAGCAGAGCCCTCCCGGCCTCGGCCCCCCGCTGAGGGTGGCGCGCGCTGCCAAAGAGTCCGCCATTACCGCAGGCTCGCGGCTGCCGAGCCTCGGGAGAGCAGGGCACCGAGGAAAGCTGAAAGTTGAGGTTAGGCAGGTGCCACGATCCCCCGGGACTGGCGTCCCCCAGCCTGCGGCTGCCCGCGGGGGTAGCGCGCGGTGCCAAAGGGGCCGCCATTACCGCAAGCGCGCAGCTCGGAGTCGAGCGCGCGGCGGAAGAGGGACGCGGGTCTCTGCAAAGTTGGAGCGCAGCGGGCTCGACAACCCCCAGGACCCGAGCCCCCGGCTTGGGGCCGCCGGCTGGGAGGAGATCGAGGCCGCCGGGACCAAGTTGGGACACGCACAAACCCTGTGCCTCCCCGCGTGCACTGGGAGCTGGCGCGGCAGCCGGGAGCCGTAGCGGACAGCGAGGGGACAGCGGACGCCCGGGCCGAGAACTCACCTGCCGCCGAACCGGGCAGTGCCGTGGCTGCCTCTTCGCGCTGCGCACCCTCCCGCCGGCTGGTCCGCTTGCCTGCCCGCCTCCTCCTCCTCCTCCCTCCTCTTTCTCCTCCTCTTCCCAGGCGCCCGCAGCCGCCGCGCTCCGGGTTCCAAATCCTCCCGGTCCGCCACCCCTCGCGGCTGGAAGGCGCCAGTCGCACCCACTCACCTCTGGGTAGGAGCCGCGCACATCCCTCCCCCTTCCCCTCCGATTTGTGCCTCTCAGCTCCCTTCCCGCCCCCTCTCGCCGAGCCCCCACCCCTCCCAGGTCCCCTCCCTTCCTTCAGCCCCAACCAACCCAAGTTCGGGACGGAGGACGTGGGCTTCCCCGTGCAGTGCCGGGCGCCCAGAGCGCGCCCCTGGCTCACCCCGTCAGCCGGGCCGCCGATCGCCACCTGGCCGCCCTCGGAGGAGCCGCGGCACTAAGTAGCTCCTCGCCCAGCGGCCGGAAGCGCGGCATAAATATGTAGGGACAGAGCCGTGAGCTCAGCGAGGGTCGTGAGGGGGAATTTATTTCTTAATGTCCCTCCTTTATCCTATCATCGCTGAAACAAATTAGCTGTGACGTCCAACCCGGCTGGTTTATGGGTGTGGGGAGGGAGACGTCGCAACCCTCATTAAAAGAGCGGCTCTGGGCTCCAAAGCATACATTTTTATATAACCTAATTTCCATTTTTTTTTCCTATCAGGAAACACACACACACACACACACACACACACACACACACACCATGACAATTTCTGGGAGGCTGGAGGGGGCTGACCGCAGTAGCTTTATGGCAGCTCTTTCTGGGCAGAGAGGGCCCTGTCAGAGGTGAGGGTGCTTATTTCTGCCTCTGCATCAGTGTTGGGACACTTAATGGGACAGTGAGACACAGCCTTCTACGCTGGACGCAGGCTGGAAGCTTCCAGGAGCCTGAGTTCTGGGCCTAGCTCTTGGGAGGGCAGACAGGGAGGGAGGCAGCCAGTTCTGGAAATGCTGCCCCGTTCTGGTCTTCCCCAGAGCAGCCGCTTAGGCCTGGCAGCTGGGGGGGGGGGATAGTGGAGGGGCTGGGCTCACCTGTGGCCTGGTAAACCTGCAGGTGGGGGAGGCCCCTGGGCTGGGCTAGGAGGAGGGGAGGATGCTGAGAACCAAGCTTTACTTCCTTTCTTAGGGGCCTAACATATGGGTAACCATATACACCCGGCTCAAAAGCTGTCTTTTCCTGGGCAGATTGCAAAGGATTTTGCATTTCACTGTTGCTGCTGCTCACACACTCTTGGGGAAGTGGTGTTGGTGGTGGTGGGGGAACCAAGAAAAGAGAGGAGCATCCACACACACACACACACACACACACACACACACACACACACACACGCTAGCACCTGGCTCTGGGTGGCTTGATTTCCCCGCTCCCAGCCCTGCCGAAGGGAGCAAGCCCACTCAGGCTCTGAGTTGTACAGAGAAGAGGCAAAGAGGAATCCCCTCCCCTCACCCTTTGTCACTAATAAATGCCTTTCCAACCATCCTGCGCAGCAAGCCCTGGGAGAAGGGGGTGTGACTTCAGGGGCCGGAAGAGCGGTGTGGGGGATGGGGAGGGGAGGAAAGAATGAAGAAACTGGCAGAGGGGGTGGGTGCATGGTGGTCTGTGTGTCTTCCACGTGCTGGAAGGAAGACGGGAGACATTCCCTCTCAGTCCCAGGGCTCTGTCCTTCCTAATGTGGCACAGAGCTCAAGGTCCTGAGCCTCAGTTTTCCCAGCTCCGAAACTGGCCTGGGGTTGTGACAATGGCTGCAGCAAGGTGATGCTGGGGAAGCTCTTGGCACAGTGCCTGGCATATAGTAAATGCTCAGGAAATAGCAGCCCCAGATATCTGTGATGAGAATAAGGACAGGAACACAGACGTTGGTTGGGGCATCCTGGGTAAGCGGGCTGGAGCTGGGTCCTTCCGGTCTGGGCCTGGCTTCCCCCGCCTGAACCATTTCGAAGTTGAGCCCTGGGCTTCCATGGTATCAGAGTCGGACTCAGAACACTGCTCCCCTCAATTACCATGGCAACTGGGGAAAATCAGGAAGCCAGAGGAAGAGAAGCTTCTATTCTACTGGGCTGGTCCTTCACCTGCTCAGAACAACCACGGTGCCTGATGGCCTGCCCGCCCCTATGGGTCAAGGCCAGAGGGGGCTGCGGGTGGGGGCACCCTCTCTCCTGGAGCACCAGCTGCACTGACTTGGGAGGAGGGGTGTGGATAGGGGATGGCAGCTGTGAGACTGTGGGGTCAGAGCCACGGCTGGGCTGTACCTGCAGAGGGCAGAGAGGGCCTGGGTTCAGGGAGTAAGGGACAGCAACGCCAGTTCTGTCCACTCCAGTCAGTGTCTTGGCACCGTGGAGAGCAAATCACGGAAATGCAGCTCAAGAGACAGAGATTTGGGAAGATGGAACTTCGGAGCCCGGGGAAGGAGCTAGTTATCACAAGGGGTCGGGTAGTGTGTGTGTGTGTACACACGCGCACGTGCATACAAAAGAGACACAGATCAGCAGAGAGAGGAAAAGAAGAGAGGGCACCAGAGAAAGAGAGAGGCAGAGAGAGAAAGACAGAGAGACAGACAGAGGGGAAGAGAGAGAGACAGACAGAGATTGTCCCCTGCCTTACTCTGCTTGTTTCCATGGGATCAAGGGACTGACTAGTAAGGATACTAGCTGTCTGGGGCGCGGGGGCGCCAATGGCTAGCTTGTGTATTTTGCAGTTCTCATTTGTCAGTCCTGAGCCAAGCATTTTAGGGGTATATCTCACTGAATCCTCACAGAGCTTGTAAGGGATGGTTGCTTTTTGTGATTCCCATTTTACAGAGGGGAAAGTGGAGGCTCTGAGAGGCAAAGTGACTTCCGCTAGTTAACTGGTGGTAAAAGCAGCTATTAGAATTCTGTCCTATTGACCCCAACGTGGGGCTCTTCCCACCTCCCCGCCGCCGCCTTGTGGAGAGAGAGTGATAATGTCATTGCTGTGTTTTACGGTGATGGGGAGCGTCGGGCGTTTGGGGGGGCCCTCCTTGCTTGTGCCAGAGGGCTTCAAAAATGGGCGCGAAAAGGCCAGAACCTCACAGCCACGTGAGGGCCCTCAGGCTATGCAGAAGAACGGTCTGGTCCCTTCTTGGGTGTGGTCCCCTTGGAAGTCTAACCTCCCCCCCCCACCACCACCCATGGAGGATGCTTGGGCTTTCCCTCTGACCTGATCCTACCGGGACGCCCTCGGTGTTCCAGGGGAGATGTCGATAATGCCAGCTTTCCCAGGCCGCGCTCTAGGACTCAAGCTGAGGAGACCCATCCAGCGGTCAGCCCAGAAGAGTTACTCTTGGCTCTTCTCTGGGGCTCACACCCTCCATCCCTGTGTGGGGGATGGGTGGGTAAAAGGCTTCTCCCAGCGGAAGAGAGGCCGTCCCCTCTCGCTATTCTCTGCCACCCTGGACCCTGACCAGCCCCCCCACCCAGCAGCCTCGAGGTGGACCCCGGGGAGCAGAGGGCTCTGGCGCAGCGAAGGGGAGGGAAGGGAAGGAGAGGGTTTGCCAATGTGCTGCCACCGAGGGGGTCATACATTACCCAGGGCTAATGAAAACATAATTATCTTCTTTGGCTGCAGAGAGGGGCTAATTTAATAGGCTGTGATCGAAAGGCATCTGCTGAATTCACCCAGCAGTGAAAACACTTGAAGGGCTTGGGGTAAGGGGTGGGGGGAGCAGCCAGAGTGCGGCTGGCTGGGCCCTGCAGCTGTGTCAAGGTGGCAGCTCTCCCAGGGGAGGGGGGCATGGGGGATGTGGGGCAGAAGCAGCAGAGCGTGTGTGGCAGCTGGCAGGTGTCCTCTGAACAGACAGACTGGGGTTACTTTTTTGCCACTGATCTTGGGGTGGTCCTTGGCC
>PVHT021183555.1:16654275-16670266 GCA_004024745.2 Catagonus wagneri
CTTGGCCTGCCTGAGCCTCAGCTTCCTCACCTGTAAAATGGGGTTAATGCTGCCTCCTTCCCATTGACTTGGACGAATAGATGAGAAGTGGGAGAGGGATCCTGGCACCTGCTCAATCAGTGTTTAACAAAACTCCCCTTGCCCTCTGCACCCCCCTCAACACTCTCCAGGTCTGAGCATAAACATGTCCTTTTTGGAGAAGCCCCTCCTCTCTTCTTCTTCTTTTTTTTTTTGTCTTTTTGTTATTTTAGGGCCATACCCGTGGCATGTGGAGGTTCCCAGGCTAGGGGTCTAATAGGAGCTGTAGCCGCCAGCCTTCACCACAGCCACAGCAACACGGGATCCGAGCCGCGTCTGCGACCTACACCACAGCTCACGGCAACGCCGGATCCTTAACCCACTGAGCAAGGCCAGGGATCGAACCCGCAACCTCATGGTTCCTTGTCAGATTCGTTTCCACGGAGCCAGGACGGGAACCCCCCCCCCCTTCTAACACAACACACTTTAGAATCTTGGCTGGTTTAAAGCTGGACTGTTAACAGCTCCACAGAGTCACGGCAGGTCTGTTTCATTTGTCACTGGAAACCAGTGCTTCTCAAAGCGTGTTCATGGACCAGAGGCCTCAGCATCCCCTGGGAACCTTTTTGAAATGCCAGTTCTTGGGCCCTGCCCCAGACCGCTGGAACCAGACACTCAGGCTGTGGCTCAGTTATCTGTGCACGAGTTCTCCAGGTGATCCTGATCCACACTCAAGTTTGACAAGCTCTGCTCCAGCCCCAAACCCAAGAAATGTTTGTTGAGGAAACGAATGAAGAGCTTACTGGGGTCCAGGTATGTAACGCCCTTATTAGCCATCAGCTGTATACCAGACTCTGTGCATCGTTTCATTAAATCCTCCCAGGCACCCCCTGACCCATCCCTCACCATCCTCCACGCACCTCCATCCCCAAGCAATGCCCCTTGGTTTGCTTCTCCCTCCTGAGTTGAAGGCTCAGGCGGATGTTGAAAGACCCCGGGGGCGGGGGGCTCTTCTGTGTCCCCCTGCACGTAGAGCCCTACCTCACACCACCCACCCTCCCAGGGCCTCTGATTCTGGAAAAGAATTCAGCTTTTGACTCTGCCTCTGGGTGCTTAGCTGGGGCAGTCACTCAGTGTGCTCACGGAGGGTTATGCCGGGGTGGAGGGTGTGTGTCAGTCTTAAAAAGAGCGAGAAGCACAGAACCGTGGGAGGGCCCTGGAGATGGCTCTCTTCAACCCTGGCTTTTCATACCTAGGAAGGTCAAGGTCCAGGGAGGTTGGGTGACTCATCCAAGGTCAAGAGCCTATTGGTGGCCCATCAGAGATGCCTGTTGTGGCTCCCAGCTTAGGATCCCTAAGAGGGGTGGGGCATCATTGCGGCCCTGGGGGGTCTAGGGGAGGGCAGGCCAGCAAAGCCAGGGTGCAGGAAACAGGGTTGGTCTGAGAGCCTGGAACCCCTGGAGATGGGGCGGGGGTGGGAGCGCCACAGTCGCTGGGATGGCTGCTGAGTGGTCAGATACCCCTCAGACACTCCCAGGATTCTGACAGGAAAGAAAAAAGGAGGAGCACTTTAAAGCTTTAAAGAGGCAGCCCGAGCGTAAGCGGCACTAGATGTGAAGCTGGAACTTCCGACTCTCAGACCTGACTTTGCCGCTAATGGGCTGTGTGAACTTGGGCTAGCCCCGTGGTGTCTCTGGGTCTCAGAAGGTGATCTTAACTGGAGAATAGGCAACTCCCTGGAATTACATGCAAAATCAACTGTAAGTGTATTTTTCTAAGGTAGAAGACTGTATTTGGCGGCTTTTTAAAGAAGCATGAAAACGGGCACAGGTAAAAAGCAACTGAACCAGATGGTCTCTTAGGGTGCTTTAAAAAGCAAAAAGGAGGCAACTTCTTGCCTGAGAAACCCCAGACGCCAGATTTGCTGGTGCTCTTTACCCGCTGAAGCTTGTTCGGTAGAGAGGCAGTTCCCCAAATGACCGATAGATGGCGCTAAACCTTCACTGTAACCTGCCCGTTCCTTAGATGAGCCTGGTAGGTCCGTGCTTCTATTTACTCAGCTTCGGGGACTTTGGGAACTTCAGGGGCTTGGGTCCAGGCTATGTGGGTATGAATTGAGTGGGATGAGAGTACTGGGCCACCACTGACACTATTTGTATTTTCTGGTTGCCACTCTGTCTTGTGGTGTCTGTTCACAGAGGAGGCATCAAAAAGACTCGGGGCGGGGGGGGTGGTTGTACGGGAAAGGACCAGCTGAAAAATAAGGACCCTTAAGTTTGCTGTTCACATCCACTGCACCCTCAACCAAGACCTGCATCTTGAAGGCAATGGCAGGGAGAAGCCAGCGTTTATTAGAGAACTGGTGAAGTGAGCTGGGTCACATGCAAATATTTTCAAAGAAGTGTCCCACCAAACTAACCAGCTTTGAGAGATCCTTAAAATGTCAGGTGCATAATTTGCCTAAGGAGACAGTCACTTCCCGACTCTTCCTCCCTAGGTTTTGAACCTGTTGGTCTCAGGTGGGACTCAAGAAGTGGTATTTTTTAGCAAGCTCCCGGGGGAAACTGGGGCAGGATGTCTTCCGGTCCCAAGTTGGCCCAGTCAGCCCACTGCAGCGAGCGGGCAGGGGCCTCATCCTCAGCCTGCGGGCCCTGGGAGTTCAATGACACAGCATCTCAGCAATAATGACACGCCTGCTCCATCAAAGCAGCCTTCTCTTGCCACCCTGCTCCTCGGCACTATATTGCAGACATGTGCAGAGACGATGGCACGCCTGGGCTTATTTCTAAGAACTAAGGAAAATTCGGAGACCAGTCCTGGGGAGGTGGTAGAGGTAGGAGTAGGTACAATTCCAGATTGGTATTCCAGAAGGCAAGCCAGACCACGGTCAGGGTGTGTGACTTCTCATCTGACTCTATCCTCCATTCACTGAATATGACCTTGGGCAAGGCCTCTCCCCTCTCTGGGTCTCTGTTCCCCCTTCTATCAAATTAAGGGGGTTGGACTGGAGCAGAGCTCCCTCCTCTGTTCCAAGACCCCCCCTTGGGTTCTGCAGCAGTGTCTTGGGGGCTGCCAGTTGTGCAGGTGGAGGGGGAAGCATGCTGGGGGCTCCCCTTCCATTCTGAGTTGCTCTGTTTCTAATCTCTGTATCTGGCTTCCTCATTTAGCTTTCATTTGTAAAATAAACTTGAGAGGCACAGGTCTGGTAGCTTTCCATGGCATCTTCTAGCATCTGTTTAATAGACATTCATGGTCCCCTCTTTTATGGCAGGCTGTGTGCCAGGGGCTGAGGCCACTGGGACCCCCAGGCAGGATTTCTGGCTCCTAGAACTCTCAGCCAGTGGGGAAATCAGACAAGCACCCAGTCCGTGAGCAGTGACAACCCAGCCTGCTGGCATGCTGGCACGTTGCCATCTATACCTCCCTGAACCCCAGAAAGAGATCCTGCTGGCCTCTGAGTTTTAAAGCCATAATGAGAGAACCCACTTGCTTCTCTCCAGCCTGACAGCCCAGAGTTTCATTAGCTTCATATATTTTGGCCTTCGATTTATTCAAGCTGACACTTGAGCAAACTGTCTTATACTCATCTCTAATTGTGCGGAAGAGAGGAGTGTGTGAGTTTATGGTGTGATTTCAAAGCTTCAGAGTCAGTCTTGGGTTTTGCTGCTTATTGGCTGTGTGGCCTTTGGCAGGTTAATTACCTTTTCTGAGCCTCAGCTTTCTCAGCTGTCAAAACTGGGGTTGATGATAGTCCCTACCTCCTAAGATGGTGCTGATTAAATGAGATCATGCTTGTGAAGCCCTTAGCACCATCTTTGGCGCACAGTACACGTTCACTTAACGGTAGCTCCTCCTCCTTTAAAAATTATTAGTATTATTATTAATTGCATAGGCTTCTTATCTCTTGAGATAAGGAGCTCTTTGAGGGATATGGGCCATGTCTGAATCCATTTTTGATGTTCTCCAAAATGCCTAAGTTTGCTGGCACATCCTGTGCATTCGCTAGTTAAATTTAATTGCATAGAGGAATCAGGATAATTTCTCTATTACAGTGGTTCTCAAAGTCTGGTCCCCAGACCAGCATCATCAGTGGCACCTGGGAATGAGTTAGAAACAGATTTTCTGGCACCACCCAGACCTAGTGAATCAGCAGCGCTGAGGCTGGGGTCTGGCCTCTGGTGATTCTGATGCTTTTTCAAGTTTGAGAATCACTTGTCTACATCAACGATTTTCAAACTTGTTCTGAAACTTGGCAGAATTTTTAAAAATTTCCCAATGGAACCGTATGCAGAAGCCAAGATATAAAATAGAGGAAAGAGGAGCTACTTAGGAATCATGGAGTGGACAAGACTCCTGAGCTGTTCTCCTGGGAACCCCCAAAGCACTTAGGACTTCCAGAAAGATAGTTTAAAAAGCACAACTTTACATTATTTCACCTTCCTACCCATCATCTACCCATCCAGCTCTCAGCCCACCCATCCACCCCTCCATAGACTCAGTGGCACTTAGCACTTACTGCATTTCAGCACTTGATGTGTGTTACCTCTCACCCACTTGGTAAGTAGCAGAGCCAGGATTTGAACTCAGGAAGACCGGCTGCAGGGTTTGTATAATTAACCACTACATGATGCTCACTAATGCTGAGAAGGAAGTGGAAGCGGGAACAGTTTGGGGCTTAGAAAGATGGGGTGGCAACTGACACGTCAGCTAAGCAACACAAGATCACCATGGTTACCATTTCTAGGGCATTTCCTATAGGCCATGCTACCCTCCTTAAGTCTTCACAGCCACTCTGCTAATTGGGTGTTCCTGGCCTGCCTTCTGGGGAAACTAAGGCACAAAGAGATTAGAATTACTTGCTCAAGGATCTAGTCTGTTGGACTCCAAGGTCCACCAATCTTTTCCCTTTTTTTTTTTTTTTGGCCACACCCGCAACATATGGAAGTTTCCAGGTCAGGGTTTGAATCTGAGCGACAGCTGCAACCTATGCTATAGTTATGGCAATGCTGGATCCTTAACCCACTGCACCACAGAGGGAACTCCAAAGCCCATCATCTCAAGGGGAAATTCTGGCTGAGGTGAAGCCTTAGAGGGTTGGAGTGACCTCGGAGCAAAGGGGTCTGTTAACTGGACTTGGGGACAAAGTTGGAGTGATTCAGACTTGGAGCCAAAGAGAAGACAAGAGAGACAAAGAGGATGAATGAGAAAATCTGGGTCCTTCCTGAACTTTCTAGCCCAGATTATGCACGTCACTATTGTGTCCCACCAGCTGACATTATGAAAAAGAGAGAGAGCATGGGCACTGGAGCCAAACAAGACTGAGCCAAAGCCTGGCTCTGTTTATTGCTGGCTGTGTGACCTTGGGCAAGTTACCTAACCTCTCTGAACTACTAACTTTCAAAAGCTTTGAAAAATCACATTAACAAATGGCTCCAAGGCACCTGGTAGGTAGTAGGCATTCAACCAATGTCCTACTACAAATAACATTTATTCATTCACTCACTCAATTAAGTATTGACTATAGCACCTTCTGGCTGTGCCCCACGTCTATCACCTCGGCACCTACTATTCCCAACATGATCCAACCTCCAGCTGGCAGTACCTGCAACTCTTTTGTAGAAACATCAGGAAATTAATATCCTCTCTCCTTGGAGTGCCTTCAACAATTGCCTGACAGGAGGTGGAGTGCCCCAACTTCCCAGACCCCCGAGGAGGGTAATGTTGAGATGTGTGGTCTATGCAGGCTTTCGGAGCGCCACCCCCACCCCTGCACCCCAGGATTCAGCTGCGCTTACCCATAGTCTCGTACCGCCTGACCAAGCACCCTCTTCTGCACCCCGCCCCCCCCACAAATCTCACTTCCACACTCTCCTCTCGGTGTTTCCTGCGATTACTTCCTGAGGTCAGTCCTTGCGCTGCGGCCTCAGGTTCTGCTTCTGACGAACTCAAACTCAACTAAGACGCTGGCTAAACGCCTGCTAGGTAGGTGCCACCCACCAGACACCACCCTGTGCCGAGGTTAACGGGACAGGCAGGGTGGACGCACTACCTAGAGGCAGGCCACCGGACAGACAGAAAACAAAGAAGCCTGTAAAGATTTAACTGCGCTCAGAATAGGAGGTCCGCTCCTCTCCCTTCCTCTGCCCCTCAGAGAACGGTAAGGTCTCTCTCCTAGAACACATCCAAGAATCGTAATTATTCTCCCAAGTCTTTCCTTGTTCACCCAGTGAATAAGCATTTTGAGGCCAGAATCCACATCTTCTTGTTCATTTTTTTTTTTTTTCCGCCCTGCAAAATGCCTAGCCCTGTGCTTGGCATTCATGTACGTGATAAATATTCAGTAAGCACCCATGGTACGTTCTAGGCTGTGGGGGCACAGCAGTGAGCAGAAGAGACCCAGGCCCGGCCTTCACGGAGCTGACATTCTGGTGGGGGAGGCTGACCGAAAACAAGTAAGGACATACATCATATCAAAAGCCACCAGTCAACAAATAAATAACACAACGTCACACTGTGATAAATGCAGCAACAAAGACAGCAGGGCAAGGGGGCGGGAGAGGGGACAGGGCAAGGGGTAATTTAAATAACATGGCAGGGACAGCATCTTGGAGGCCGTGCATTCTGCTGGTGTTTAGGAAAGGGCTGTTGAAAACGGGAAGTGAAATCTCTAGCTCTGCAGCCAGTGAGTAATACCGTAGATGAAAATAGCATCCTCAACACACAAAACTTCTTTAAGCACCTCAAACACCGTTGACCCCTCTCTGCATTGACGCCACGAGGAAGGCACCAAAGACTTCATTCAGAAACCCGCCAGGCCCACAGCGCACACAGTCCTTGGGCCACTTAACGCCCCTGAGAGGAAGGCAGCCCTGGTATTTGATCAGTACTAGCAGGAGCGCTGCAAGAGCCGATGGGGGCTGTCTGAGGTCTAGGGCAATCACCCGGCCCTGGAGAAGCAAGGTCTGCAGTAGATCTTGCAGTAAGTTTCATGACTAAGAAGGGGCTAAGACCAGCAGCAGCGATGCACCCTCTGCACCGGGCGCCGGGCTCAGTGCATTACGAGGGCCATACCGTGGAAGACTCACAAAGACCCTGTTAGGCGCCTACTATTAAAACTTCTGTTTCCAGGGGAGGAAACAGAAGCTCAGAGGAGGTTAAGGTTAACTTGCTCAAGGTCACTCAAAGACCATGCAGTGTGTTGAGGGCGATGGGGTGGGGGAAGCACAGAGGACGCTCCCCAACCCAGCCTGGGACAAAGGAAATTTGGGTGTAATTTCTGGGCTGAGTTCTGGAGAAGTCTGGAGCTGGCCCAAGGCAAGTGGGTGGGCGGGTAGGAAATTCCTTCCAGAAACAGACAAGGCTCTGGAAGTGATGGCACATTGAGGAAAACCCCCCACTCCTGGAGGAGGTTGTATTTTGCCCAAACTGGAATTAACCCCTTGCCTAATTTTGTCTGGCTCAGGGTTTAGCGGGATGAAGGTCACAGTCCTGGAGCCATGGTTAATTCTGGGCTGCTCGGCACTCCCCAGAAGGTCTGTGCCAATGGTGGGGCATCTTTGGGGTGATCCCCTCTTCCTCCTCCAGGGGGCAAGGCCCTTCCTGTGCCCATCGCCCTATGCCACCAGCATGGAAGTTCTCTGGGATCAGTGACTGGGCCTCCGCCATCCTGGCAGGTGGAGGGCTGTTCACCTTGGTTCGTGGGACCACTTGGAAAGTCCGTGGCTGTGGTGAACGATTAGGGGTGGCCACAGCCTCTGATGAATGTGCCAGTACACGCTGCTGCTGATCTCTGGGGCTGCAGCGCTCCACCCAGGGCCACCAATGGGGCTGTGAGCTATGTTTAGCAGCTTGATCAAATGGTCATATGTACCTAGTCTTGAAGGCTCTATGTCACCAACCCCCAAACTGCGGGACAAAACCCCATCTTTTCTCCTCTACAACCACTCTCTGGTCTGAGTTGCCATCTTCCTCACCCGGGACACTCCGTCAGCCCCAAGAGGCTTTCCTGTCCCCTGCCATCTAGTCTCCCCCTGTCCCCTGCAAATCGGAGACACCTTTCCAAAATGTAAATCTGACCACATCGCCACAGGAGCTTGAAGTACATCAAAGTCTCCAGTGCCCTCTGGAGAAAGCCGAGTCTTTTGCACTCCTTGGTTCATTAATTCTTGCAAACTGCAAATTTTGATTGAGCACCAGTGGATGGTCCTTCCGAGGTCTGGCCAGGCATTAGTTCCTCAACTGACTTGGCTCTATTCTCCTTGGGAGGGATGGGTCTTGGGAGAACAGCTCTTGTTTTTGTGAGCCTGGCACTCGCATCCCTTCTTCCGGCAACAGCACTTCAGTTTTTTTGGGGGAGCTCCCCCCTTTCCCATGCAGTCTGGAACTCTGCTTCTTGCCCTTGAGGCTCAGTTGCTCAGCTTTTCCTCCAAATCTTAGAGCCGCCAGAATCTCTCCAATACTTTCCTTGTTTTGCTGGAGTTTTGCCAGAGTCAGTTTACGGTGCTTGAAACCAAAGAAACCTTGACAGATGGGGCCACCTCTCATCTTGCAGCCTGACAGGGGTGCGAGCTCTCTCCCCAGGTCCTCTTGCACCTGCCGCATCCTGTCTGGCGCACTTGGAGGGGGACCCAATCAGCCGAGTCCCCTGCATCCAGCTTCCTGCTGGATTCAGCCGGTGGAGAGTGTCAGGGTAGCGAGGGGGTGGGAGGACTTGATTCCTTCTAGCTCCCCATTTCCCAATGCCCTTTGAGGCTGGATGAGGTCACGTGACTTGCTTTCACCAATGAAATGGGAGCCAAAGTGATGGCCTCACGTTCTGGGCTGAAGCAGTTAAGAGCAGGTGTGTCTTCCCTGTCTTCTCTTTTCCCGTCCAGTGCTTGGACGAAAAAGCCCCTAGGGGATGTTGGAGTTAGAAGATGAGAGCTCCCTGGGTCCCTGAATCACTATCTGGGTTCTTAATTAGACTTTATTTGTCCCGTTTCTTTTCTACTAAGTCACTCTAAGGTCTGTTACAGCGACTGGCTCTATCTTAACCAAGCAATGGCCAGAGCAGTTAGGAGCAAGAACCAGCAGGACTTGGTGATGAATTGTCTGTTGTACATGAGCAAGAAGGAGGTCAGGAATAACTTCTATATTTCAGCCTGCACAACTGTGGAGGCCAAGTTGATGTTTCCTGAGCTGGAGCAGATGGAAATGAGGTTTGCCTTTTTTTTTTTCCCTTCCTTCCTTTTCTTGGTGAGAGTAAAGAGTTAGAGCACAAGGTCTGCGATGTCTGGGAGTCATCTGAATGGAGACGTTAAGCAGAAACTTTTAGAGATAAGAATTCGGAAGAGGTCTGAGCTGGTGACGTGGTTTGGAAGTTGTTGTCCTGTAGACAGCGTTTGAAGTGTGCAGTGGGTCCTCGACAGACGTTCTCTGAATCAGCACGTGGATCATTTCCTCTTAACTTCTGCTCCGCATTTGGAAGTCGGGGAGTGCAAATCACCCAAAAGTGTTTAATGACCTCCACCGCCACCCCTCCCCACCCCGACAGCAAGCCAGAGAATCAGCTTTGCTGCTCTGCTCTCCTGTGCTGTTGAAGAGTCTCTCTGAGCTCCGAGAAGCTTGAGAATCAAGCTATTCAAATGCTGAATGAAGGTGATTCTGATGATGCTTATAACCGCCTTCCTGCTGTGTTGGGTAAAACACTCATCTTTGACGCAGTGAAAACCACTTGAATCTGTACCTTTTATTCCCTCAAGCGGCTTTGCCTAATGGGCTGGGGTATGAAAACAGTGTGAAAAAGCAAGGCTGGGCTTCACCTGCCTCTGGATGAGGCCACTTGTCTCTCTCCCCGGGCTGCGGGATTTTTACTCCAAGAAGTTAGAGGGGCGGCTGCAGAGAGAGGGGCTTCTGGGCAGACGACAGCTTGGTTAGACAGAGACCCTTGGCAAAGTTGACGTTTTTTACCCGATGGCCTATAATCCCTGGGTAGCAAAATCAAATACTGTCACCCTTCAGTATCCATGGGGGACCAGTACCAGGATCTCCCAGTGATACCCAAATCCACAGATGCTCAAGTCCCTTCTATAAAAAAGTGTAGGACAATCAGGTTCTGCATCCGAGGATCCCACCAACTGTGGACGGAAAACTGCAGAACTGTGAATACACAGGAGCGGGATCGGTGATTGGTTAAACCCGTGGATGTGGAACTAGACACAGAGGACTGACTGAACCTGCAGGAACCAGCTAGTTAATGACTCAAAGAAATGGGTCACATGGGGACTTGGAGAATTGGAGAGCACAGGTCTTGTCTAAAAGGGTGGACTCAGTGTGGTTCCAGCTGACTGTTGCCACCTGGAAGCAAGTCCTGGATCAGTGGGTCTTCTGGCTTTTCAAGAGAAGCATCAAATACAGATTTTATAAAAAAAAAAAAACCTTTTTAAATGTTGATGACTAATTACATTTAAACACTACTCTGTGGTCCAAAGAACCACATGCATATGTACATATGATACCTGGGCTTGAGACCAGCTTGAAACCCTCAGGGACTGTGGGATGGATGCGTGCCTCTTTCCTTAGTAACTGCTCGAGCAGGCAGCGGGGGGGAAGAGAAAATATGTAATCATTTTGGAATTGTTATTGAACCGGCACAAGTTCATTGACTCAGCTTCATGAATCGTGAACCGTAATTGGTGGCTCTTTTCATCCCCTCTTTGGTGAGGTAAGCCTTTCGGGTTTTCAACAGGTGAGAAAGAAAGCAGAGATAAATGGTGACAGGGAGTAAACCGGACATTGAGTGGGGGGCTGCGTGTGTCTTGTTCAGTGCAGAACCCTCGGGACTGAGCAGGTGCTCAAAAATATTGTTGAATAAAGTAACGCAGGGCAGGGAATGGGCGAATAAAAGCAGAAACAACCGTAGAATCATGCTTGCATGTTTCAGAATGTGGGAACCCTTAGTGGCCTGGTTGTAGCCCAAGCCCCACAGCTTAGTTTTGCTGCATTTACATTATCCTCTGAAGAGGTCGCCCCAAGGATACTGGTACAAAGTATGCTACTTCTTTCCTTCCTCCCAAAGCTCTAATAAGTATTGAAGGTAATCAGGGAATCTAGAAGACGTATTTGGCTAACATTAAAAAATCTGCAAATAACAAACGCTGCAGAAGGTGTGGAGAAAAGGGAACCCTCCCACACCGCTGGTGGGAATGTAAGTTAGTGCAGCTACTATGGAAAACAGTATGGAAGTTCCTCAGAAAAAAAGAGAACTGCCATATGATCCAGCAATCTCACTTGGGGCATATATCTGGACAAAACAATGATTCAGAGGGATACACGCACCCCTGTGTTCACAGTGGCACTATTCACAGTAGTCAAGACTTGGAAAAGTCCATTGATAGATGAATGGATTAAGAAGATGTGGTACAGACACACAATGGAGTACTACTCAGCCATACAAGAGAACAAAATAAGGCCATTTGCAGCAACATGGATGTAACTAGAGACTCTCATACTAAGTAAAATAAGTCAGAAAGAGAAAGACAAGTACCATACGATATTACTTAAAAGTAGAATCAAAACCAAATGAACCTATCTACAAAACAGAGACAGGCTTACAGACCTAGAGAACACACGTGTGGTTGCCGAGGGGGAGGGAAGAGGACGAGAGTGGGATGGACGGGGAGTTTGGGGTTAGTAGGTGCAAACCATTCCATTTAGACTGGATAAGCAGTGAGGTTCTTCTACTGTACAGAACAAGGAATTATATTCAGTCCCCTGGGATAGACCATGATGGCAAAGAACATAAAAAATAATGTGTGTGTGTATATATATATATATATATATATATATACACACACACACACACACATTATATATATGTATAACATTATATATATACACACATTATATATATGTATAAACAAGTCCCTTGGCTGTACTGCAGAAAGTAACACAGCATTGTATATCAACTATACTTTAATAAATACAAAAAAGGAACATGCAGTCCTGTGTCCACACAAACTTCACCCCACCCATCCAACCTGTTCTCCCCATTGCAAAGGGTGATCACTTAAAATACAGATATGATCCTGTCCCCCCCCCCGCTTACTTCAAGCCCATCAGTGGCCTTCCGTGGCCCTCAGGCCCCCATCTAATGCGGGCCCTGTCCCCTCCTACTTCCCTGCCTCTCCCTTCCTCCACTCCACCACCTGTGCTCCAGCTAATCACAGAGACTCACAGTTGTTAGCCTGAGCTGACCCCTGGACCTTTGCACAAGCTCTTCTTTATGCCTGGAACACCAGCCCACACCTACTCCTTCCTGCCTAAACCCAGCTTATCCGTCATGTGTCCTCTGAGACCTCACCACCCCCGGCAGTTCTCTCCCACTTCCTGAGACTGGAACAAGTGCCCTCCCAAGTCCCCTAGGCTCACCTTCAACCTGGCATAAATTATATTGCTCTTGACTCCCTGCCTGCCTGTCTCTGTCTCTGTATCCTGTTCATGACTGGCTGGCTCTCTGATGCCTAACAGAATGGCAATAAGGACTTCTGAATGAATACCATCCTTCCTTCCGCCTCTGCCTAATGGTCCCTCAGGGCCCTGTGAATTATAAAGGGAGTTAATGGTCCACCACAAGGTAGGGGGTGAGAGGCCGTGGAAGGGGCCCCCTGTCCCCATAGCCCCAACGAACCACAGAGCGGAAGCGCCAGCACTAGCAAGTCTCAATCAAAGGTAAGCATTGTCCCCTTCTGGGGGATCCTCAGCTAGAGACTCCACAAATTAGGGGACACTTCTGGTGTCAGGAAAGTATCCTATGGGACACAAGACTCAGAAAGTTGTGTGTGTGTGTGTGTGTGTGTGTGTGTGTGTGTGTTACACCACAGTACTTTGCAAGGGTCTCACATTCGGACTTGTCAACGGCGTCGCTGCCAGGTGCTGGGTACGAGGCTGTTCCCGCAAGGCTGTGCTGTGCGGTAGTAACTTCCCCTGACTGTGGCCTCCAACTCCCTGGCTTTGAGTCCTGCCTCTACTATTACCTATCTTGGTGTCCTTGGCCAAGCCCCTTTGACTTATCCGTGCCTCAGTTTCCCCCTCTGTAAGGTGGTTTTGATAAGAAAAGTGTTAACTTCGTGCTTTGTTTTGTTTTTATCATGAGTCTGCTTTCAACTGAAACGGAAATGGAAATGATTCTGCTTATCCGGTGGACTGGCCTCCAGTCCCCACTCGCTGCTGACTCCCTGGGTGGCCCTGAGCAAGCTCCTTCCCTTCTCTGTGTCTCACCAGCTTCTCTGTGTCTCCTGGAGAGATGGGCTTTGCCCAGCATCTGGGAAACAGCTGTTGGACCGCCCGGTCGGAGCCTGGCCTTTAAGTGGGATTAGGAGCCTGGCGGGTGGGAAGTGGGTCTGAATCACCCTGAGGCTGGTTTGCCTGTAGAAGCCCTGTGGATGCAGAGCCAGCAAGCCAAGGGGCCACAGGCAGGGTGACCTGCTGTGCTGGTTTGACTGGGACCACGCTGGTCTCAGTACTGAAACTTCCACGTACTGGAAACTCCCTCGGCTCTGGGCCAAACCCGGACCTTTAGTCACCCTAGCACAGCAGACTCCCCTGAGCAGGATCCAAACACTTTTGGGATAACGAGGCTGAAAAAGAGCAGGTGTGGCTACTGGAGGCCTGGCAGGGGCTGTCCCACCCATGGGGCACTGCTGGCCTGGGGCAGAGGAACCACTCCCAGCAAGGCCGGGTGCAGGGAGTCTGCTGCTGTTTCTCTTTATGCACATCTTCCCCCAAAATGTCAGATATCCTATAAAACAAAAGCTGAGCATTTTCCAGCTGCAGGGCCTGTTCATTCAGGCTGTACCCTCTGCCGGGACCTCCCTTCCCCTCCTTCCTTTAAAAGAAATCCTACTCAAGGCTCAAGATCCAGCTCAGATGTCAGCGCTTATTTCCTGACCTGCCAGCTGGGCAGCCGCGCTCTGGGCAGAGCAGAAGAAACCCCTCCCCGGACGGTGCTCCGGGAACCCTGCGGACATCCCTCTGTGGTGACACTGGTGTACACGGGCAAGTTTCCAGGACAATCCCTCCTTCTCCCCCAGCCCCCTTCTCTCACCTCCATGAGAACTGGGCCCACAGAATGTAAATTGGTGCAGCCACTATGGAAAGCAGTTTGGAGGTTCCTCAGAAAGCTCCAAATAGAGTTGTTCTATGATCCAGCAAAACCACTCCTGGGCAAATATCTGGACAAAACTATCATTCAAAAACATACATGCTCCCCAATGTTCATAGCAGCGCTATTTACGACAGTCAAGACGTGGAAGAAATTTAAATGTCCATCAACAGATGAATGGATTAAGAAGACATGGTACAAATATGCAATGGAAGATTACTCAGCCATAAAAAGGATGACATAATGCCATTTGCAACAACCTGGATGCAACTAGAGATTATCAGACAGAGAAGGACAAAGACCGTATGATATCACTTCCACGTGGAATCTAAAATATGACACTGATGAACTTAATCAACAAAACAGAAACAGAGCCGCAGACATAGAGAACAGACTTGTGGTTGCCAAGCTGTGAGGGGTATGGTAAAGCGATGGATTGGGAGTTAGGCATTAGCAAATGCAAATCATTGTATATAGGACGATAACCAATGAGGTCCTACTGCACAGCACAGGGGACTAAATCCAATATCCAGTGATAAATCGTAATGGAAAAGAATATGAAAAACTATATGTATACACACACATGCACACACACACACACACATTATAAGAGCGTCATTTTGCTGTACACCATAAACACAATATTGTAAATCAACTCTACATGAATAAAATCAATTAAAAAATATAAAAAAGAACCAGGCCTATGCATGTATCTCCCAGGCTGGCCTATAGCTCTCTGTACACGTGTGATGTAGGATGGTTGAATCACAGATTTCAAAACCTCCTTTCAAAGGACTCGAAAGGGCCTCTGGCAAGACATCCACAAGCACAGCAAACAACTGCTGAGTGCGCACCGCGGCCCTGCCATGTCGTTCAAAGCTGCTACCGCTCTGAACTCAGAAAATGGGTGCTGGTCGGACGCAGCCTCTGTCTGGGCAGCGTCCACCGCGTGCCAGGCACAGCACCACTCACACCCATGACTCTCGGCGGGGGCCAGCCTGACTCCCAGGGGATACGTGGCAACATCTGGAGACATTTTTGTTGTCACAGCTGGGAGAGGGGTGCTACTGACATCTCCTGGTGGAGCTCAAGGATGGTGCCTAATGCCTTACAAAGCACGGCGCAGCCCCCACCACGAAGAATTATCCAGACCAATACTTCAACAGTGCCCAGGGCCGGAGACCCTCCTCTACACGTGTGATCTCCCATTTCACCCGTCCCATGGCCATGGGATGTAGGAAATTCAGAGGAGGAAATGGAGACTCCGGACCTGGCCAAGGCACACAGGAGCCGGGACGTGCCCCCTGGTAGATCTGCTGCCAGGTCCTGTGTTCTTCCAGCCCCAGCTCTGAGGAGCAGACTCGGAGGGGGGGAGCAGACTCGGAGGAGGGGAGCAGACTCGGAGCGGGGAGCAGACTCGGAGCGGGGAGCAGACTCGGAGCGGGGAGCAGAGGCAGTCACCTTGGCAGGAGATAAGGGGATGCTGGGCTGGAGGGGGCAGACTCTACTGATGAGCCGAGCACAGCCCTGACTGAGGGTCACCAGAGGGTTGGGCTGGGGCAAAGTGGCTCGCCAGAACCCAGAGCTGGCCCGGGGGAATTCTCCTGGCCGGCCAGAGCAGCCACCAGATGGGAGGTCGTGGAGAATTTAATATCTGACCATCTGTAGCCAGCAGCCCCCAAACTCACAGGCAGCGTGTGCTCCCCGCCCCCACCTCGGAGTGATGTCTTCCAACAAGGCTGCACACTGCACTGCTGCTTCTAGAAGACCTGACTGCTGAAGCTTCAGTGTCTCACACACTGCAGACACACACACACACACACACACACACAC
>PVHT021183555.1:16685334-16709071 GCA_004024745.2 Catagonus wagneri
AATAGAGCACAAATGCAGGTCACTGGAGACGCACGTGCAATTAAGAAACCAACAACTCAAAACAATCTCATTTGTATATAGACTCCAATATCAAAACTTCAGGGTTAAAAAAAAAAAAAAGCAACAAAAACCCCAAACAGTTAATACGATGGCAATAAGAACATATATATCAGTAATTACCTTAAATGTTAATGGACTGAATGCCCCAACCAAAACACATAGACTAGCTGAATGGATACAAAAACAAGAAAACAACCAATGGATCACTGAAGAAATCAAAGAGGAAATTAAAAAATACCTAGAAGCAAATGACAACAAAGACACAACACTCCAAAACCTCTGGGATTCAGCAAAAGCAGCGCTAAGAGGAAAGTATATAGCAATACAAGCCTACCTCAGGAAACAAGAAAAAGCTCAAATAAACAACCTAACTTTACATCCAAAGCAGCTAGAGAGGGAAGAAGCCAGGTCATGGAAACAACCTACATGCCCACCGACAGAGGAGTGGATAGGGAAGATATGGTACATACACATAATGGAATATTACTCAGCCATTAGAAGGAACGGAATAACATTTATAGCAACATGGATGAACCTAGAAATTATCATAGGAAGTGGAACCAGTCAGACAATTAGACAGCAACACCCAATGCTACCGCTTACATGTGGAAACTAAAGAGACACAATGAACTTCTTTGAAGAACAGACAATGACTCATTGATTTTGGAAAACCTTGGTTTTTCAAATAAGACAATCTGGGGGGTGGGGGGATGCACTGTGGGTTTGGGACACAAAATCTATCGTATTGACTTATGATCTTTGTACACCTATAACTGAAATAAAATTCATTGTTAATATGAAAAAATTTTATTGAGCTACACAGTAACAATTTTTGCATTTTACTGTGTTTATGCAAGGTAAATAAAATACTTTATCTCTCTCTTTCACACACACACACACGCACACACACGCACACACACCCCCACACTCAATCCTAGGTAATGGTTGCAGCCCAAGAATTCCACATCCTTCAAAGCACCTTTCAAGAGCTAAAGTGCCAGAAATACTTTCTTGGACATGCAAAGACTTAGAAAGTCTGCCACTTATGTGCCCTTAAAAATAAAAAAAAAACTACTCAAATATAAACCCCAGTTGACAAAATAATAAATCAAAACAAATTAATTCAAGATTGGAGAGATCATGGGTTTTTTTTCTTTTTTTTTTTGACCATGCCTGTGGCATGCAGAAGTTCTGGGGCCAGGGATTGAACTCATGCCACAACAGTGACAACACTGGATCCTTAACTCCATGCACTACCAGGTCACCCTGAAATCATGGTTTTTAATCAAGGATACTAAATGACAAAACTAGGAAAAGAAAAAGATAAAGCTCTATGTTTTTGTTAGTGGTTGTTGGCAATGCAAATATAAAAATAATCTAAAATAAGATCAATTCAATGAAACTATTTTATGGTAATAATAATTTGAATCTAAGTCACCATAATATGGTGACGGAAATAGGGGAAAGGAGGGAAGAAATAATACTTTAAAGAAATAAGCTGATGATAGAAGAAAAAAGATGAATGTTAAGGAAGGTTATCAAGTTATTGATTAAAGAGAAGAAACAATACAGAGACTGGATAGCAGAATATTACACGGCTCATAAAATGACATCCTTTTCCTCATCTGGAGTTTTCTACTTATGGGATGAGAAACCTCAGGTGAGTCCCTGAACTCTCTGAGCCTCAGATTCTTCATCTATAAATTAGGACCATTCATTCTAATCTAAAAAGTCATCATTCATATATTCATTCAACAAAGGCTTTTGGGGCACCTACAAAATGCCAGGCACTGTGTTAAGTCCCAGAGACACAGACTGAACACACCAGGTCCCTGTACTCATGGAGGGGACCTTCTAGCTTGTCAGGGGGTAACGGTTTCTGGAGAAAACTAGAATAGGACAGGGAGATGGTCCATAAACGCCTCTTTGACCAGGTATCATTTCATCAGAGCCCTGATGGAGATGAAGGAATGAGATGTGTGACTACCTGGAAAAGAGGTTTCCAGGCAGAGGGACAGCCAGTGAAAAGGCCTTTAGGCATAAGCATGCTTGGTGCGCTGGAGAGATGGCAGTGTGGCTGGAGAGTCGACGAGAGGAACAGGCAGTAGGAAAAGAAGCCAAAAAGATGATGGGATGGGGGAAAGTCCTTGTGGGCCCTCATAACAAATCTGGACTTCATTCCAAGGGGCTGGAAGGAAGGCTTTGAGGAGGGGAGTGATGTCATCTGAGCCATATTCTAATAGAACCCCTTCCTGTGGGAGAATAAACATAGGGTCACTGTGAGGCTCCAGGAGTACACAGAGCTCTTGGCACACAGCAGTCACTCAATCTCGTTTACAGAATCCTACTTCCCCTTGCACCCATGAGAAAGCAGGGTTCTTTTTTGTCGTAAGAGATGGGGAAAGAGCAGGCACCTTAAATGCCCATTTGGTCCCTTGTTATTCTAACTGTGCTCCTCCCAAAGGGCCCTGGCTCTGCGGCGACTGTTTGTAAGGCCTGATGGACGTGGCACGGCTCGCTCCTGAGGCTGTGACTTCTGCCAACACCGTGCAACTCTACTGGCAGAAATGGAATCCTGCCCTTCTCAGGGACCGAGGCGTCTTCGCCAAGCTCTCACTAACAGAGCGTCTGATGACTTTTCCCAGGCAGAGGGTGACGACCTTCCTCCAAGATCTCCTGCTCTTCCCTGCCCCACCAGGAAAGGTGTCAGTGCCCCAGGAATACCTGCCAGCAGACCCCACCCCACCCACAAGGGGCTTGGTAAGAAGCCGATGCTTTTGCGATGAACATTTCCCAGGGCTTCTCCAACAGCCCCAACCCCATTCTCCACCCTTGAAACCAGTTGCTCTAGAGCTAAGACTTGAATAGAGACCCCCTTCCCTCTTGTCTCTGGATTGGGCACCTGCTGGTATCTGTCTGGACACGCCACCTTTTATCCACGCCCTCACTCATTAATCTATTCCCTTGATGTCATGTAATGTGCACAGTCAACAGATTTAGTCCCCACAGGGGGAGTGAAGGAGACCAGGGGGTAGGACTCCAGTCTTAGCCAGCTCTGTGTTCAAATCCTGGCTCTGCCATTTACTGCCTGTGTGATCTTGGGACAGTGGCTTCACTTCTCTGGGACTCAGTTTCTTCTTCTATAAAATGGAGATCGTAATGAGTTCTACCCCATAGAGCAGATGTGAGGGCTCACGCATATGAAACGTTTAGCTTGGGCTCAGCAGCTGGTGAGAAGCCAAAACGGTGACTGCAATAATGATAATGATGATGATGAAATCTGCTTGGCTTTGCATCGCACTGACACCACTCACTTTTGGATCACTTTGGAGGGCTGCAGAGTCTTCCTAGTGTAAAGGCTGGAATTGAATAAGGCAGGGGAAGTGCATGGAACAGTGCCTGCTACAAGTAAGGATGTAGTAAGTGTGAAATCAGTACCCAAAGGCCAAATTGGTCCTCTCGGCTATGTGCCATGCTGGCATCAGGAGAGAAGAGCATGGTGCATTTGACTGGAGGAAGTTCGAGAGAACAGTGGCTTGGCCCCTCCCCACCCCCAGAAAGAACGCTGGGGGCACCTGTCTACTTTGCTTATTTTTGTTTGTACCCTACCCCCCACACCCTGCCCATGGTTCTAGACTCTTCAGAGCCAGAGGAGTTGAAGAGGCATCGTGTTGTCATGAGAGTATACACTTCAGATCCAGACAGAATCTTGAGTTTTGACTCTGCCATCTCTTAGCTGGGTGACTCAGACAGTTTCTTTCCATGCCCTGGGCCTCAGTTTCCTTATCTGAAAAATGGGTGTGGTGATAATATTATCTGCTTGGGTGGGCTGTTGGAGGATGAAATGAGATCGTTCACACCTCCTGGTACCTCCTAGACTGGGCCCAATGCCAAGCATGGGGGTACAGCAACGAATGGGACAGGAATGGTCCCTGGCCTTGAGCAGGGGGCACCGTCACAAAGTCAGCCTTCAATAACTGGGATCAATTAAATGACAGTGTTTGTTCTCTTTCCTCTGCATCAAACAACCCAAGGTCCCTTTACCCAAGCTGGGAATATCATGATCCTGTTTTAACACTTCTGGCCTCAGTTTCCCCATGTTTATGGGATGCTTGCTGGCTTAGGTCTGCGGTCCCTTACAGGAGGGCCACCAAGCACTGAGCTGGCCTGATGCTCTCTCACAGACTTGGTTCCATCCTGCTGTCTCAACACCTATGGCCTATGAGACCTCTTAGAGCACAGAGACTGTATGTACTTGAATGAGAGAGAAAGTTTTCTGGTGAGAAGGGTTAATTGAGATCATTTTAGGCCAAGGAATCACTAAGTTTGCTCTTAGACCAAATAATGAAGTTATAAAAGGGGCTGTTGGCCAATGCTTAATAGTTGAACTTGAGTGAAAAAAGATTCTGAGAGTTTCTAGCAAAACCACTTAGGTTTTCCTTGGGAAAATAGACAGGAGGATTGATAGGGGATCCACCGGGGGCTTGTCAGGCTTTGGCTACTGATAAATTGCAGGAGACTTGGCTCAGGGGGAGAGAGACACGTGCCCGATATGAGCAGCTGGGCCTCCTTCTGTTTCAAGGACAGGTAATAGAATAATAGCAATTCCTCCCTCTATGATCTTATCTGAGCTTTATGACAACCCGCGATGCAGGTGGTATGAGGATGTTTTTTCCAGTAATAGAAATGAGGAAACTGAGGCCCAGAGAAGTTAAGCAACTGCCCAAGGCTGCACAGCTAAGGAAGTGACAGCTTCATAGAGCCAGATTAGGCGTTGGTGCCACCAATCATAAAGACTACATAAATAGGTGACCCTGGTCTGGAAGGCAAATGCCACTTGGGTAGATTTCATAGCAATAATAATTTGAGTGGAATCTATTTTCCTACCCCTTGGATCTGGGCTGGATCATATAACTTGCTTTGACCAACAGAATGCAGCAGACATGACATTTCCCAGTTCCCAGCAGAGGTTTTAGAGTCATCATAGCTCCTCTCACGCACTTAAAATCCTGCCACTGCCACGTGTACAAGCTCAGACTAGTCTCCAAGAGGTTGAATGGCCAGGCAGAACAGAGGTGAGCCATCCAGCTAAAGTCCTTCTAGATCAGCCAACCCCTAGCCAACCCGGGAGCTGACTGTATAGCCAAACTGCCAAGATGCAGAATTGTGTGCTTCAATCAAAAACTTCACATAACAGGTGTTTACTTTTGGGGTGCATTGTTACGCAGCCAAAGCTGACTGATATATCAGGAGGAGAGACAGTTTCAAAAGGCCACTATTGACCTGACATCTGTCAGACTCGGTCCTCATTCCCTCATGAGGCCAGAGCCTCCATCTATGCTGTCTCACAATTGGTCCTCTTGGGGACTTCCAAAGTTGGGAACACAGATGCCTCTTGCACAGTGAGCATACGTAACTGCTTCCCATCGGAAGTAATTACTTTACGAGCCATCAGTTAGTTGATATGATCTAGCATAGTGTTTAAGAACATGGGCTTTGGAGACAAGCCCAGGTTCAACTATGTCACTCTACCTCCCCAAACCTCATTTCCTTCTTTTGTAAAATGTGTGTGTGTGTTTAAACCTCACAGGATTGCTAATAACATAAGCAGCTTGCTACAGGCCTAGAGCAGAGTTAACATCAACACATGTTAGGTATTATCACTTCTGGGCCTTTCTCTGATTGCAGGCTCCAGACTGCAGGCAACATAGCATCTTGACTACTCTTTTTTTGGTATTTGCAAGAGGAGGATGTGATATCCTGAAACTGTAACCAAAAGTTAAAGGAAGCAGAGAAACACAAAAGCCTAGGGTTTTTCAACCTCAGCACTACTGACCTTAGGGATGATTCTTTGCAGTGGGTGGTGGGTTCTGTCCTGTGCATTGCAGAACTTTGGCAGCATCCTGGTCCCTACCCACTAGAGGCCAGTTGGGACAGCCCTAAGTGTCTCCAGACAGTGCCACATGTCTCTGGTGGGACAGGATTATCTCCAGCTGAAAAACCACTGACATAGCCCCCCTCTGATGCCCAAGAAACAGGGCTGAGCTGCCTCCACCCCAGAGGACAGCGCAAGGTGGAGCGGAGCAGCTAAAAATAACGGCTGTCCAATCAAGGATCATAAATCACTGCAAAGGGAGTTCTCTTGCCCAGATGATGCCATCTGCTTCCAAGTCGGTGGTGGCAGTGCCTGAGCAAGCTGTCCACGAGGGGAAGGCAGTGCAAGGAGGAGGGACGGGGAGAGTAAGGGAGAAAGGGGAGCTGGGGAGGCTGAGCTGAAAAGAGATAACTGTCTTGGGTTGGGTTCCCCGGAAGCAGACCCTGAGATGAGGATTTGCGTGGCCGGGACTTGCTGGAACTTGTCTCCAAGGAAAATGATGGGGGGAAGGAGGGAAGGAGGACCAGGAAAGGGAAGTGACCAAGAGAGGAGGTGGCGCTAGTAAAGGCCCCAGAGGCTCAGTCCTGCAGGGAAGGGCTGTTGTCCGTGCAGATCACACTCAGTGTTGCCCCCATCAGGACCCGAGGGCACCACGCCTCTCAGTCACCGGGCTGGGATCACGCCCAGGAAGACGTCAGTCCCCAGGTACTCAGATTCTCTCCCAGGCAAAGCAGGTTCTGACTGTTGGGAGTGAATGTGCGTGGGAAGTAGGTGTGCACAGACAAGGTGAAGAAATCTTAATGAACGTGCGCAGGGTCTGGACCACAGCTGCTGCAGGCTCTCAAGAAAGAGGGAGGTGCAGACACAGTTGTCTTTGTCTGAGCAGAGTGCCAGGCACCGCGTCTAGCACTGGACCCCGTCTTGTCCCTGCAGGAACGCTGTGAGGCGGGGGTCCTGACTATTCCCGCTTCAGGGAAAGTGACTGCCCAAGTCACATCACTGTGAGTCTCAGAGCAGGGTTTGAACTAAGCTCTTGCTGACACCAGATTCTGAGGTGGGAGTACTAGACTGGGGAAGACAGGGAGAGGTCTAAATGAATAGGTGGAACAGAGAGAAATGTCTCGGAAGAGGAGAAAAGAGGTGCTGGGGGTTGACTGGGGGCCCCAGGCTTTTCTTGTCACTCTCCCCCCCATTCTCCTTTCCTTGCTTCCCTCTGCCTGGACAAACTAGCACTGCCTTGCACCTGACTCAGCCAGCCTTGCTTGTGGGGAGGGGGCCCAGATCAGCCCCTCTAAGTGTGGGCGCTGGCAGGGGTGGCTGAACAGGCAGACTTTAAATAAATTTTCAGAGCCCGTTGACAAGGACTAAGATTTGGATATACATGGGAAGTCATCCCGGCAGCTTCCTCTCCAACTTCTCTGTGCCTCAGTTTCCCCTTTTGCAAAGTGGAAACCTGGAGAGAGACCTCCTAGAACTGTTACGGGAACTCGTGGTGGACAGACTCTAACACGGTCTCCAGTGGCTCCCATTGCTGGGTGTCTGATGAACCCCAGGAGGGTGGCCAGGACCTGTGATTTGCTTTCAATGAACGGAATACAGCAAAGATGATGGGGTGCCTCTTCTGCGGTTTGCTCACAGAAGAATATGACTTCCATCCTGCTAGCAGCCTCTGTCACCTTCTCAGGCTACACACTCAGAGGAAGCAAACAGCCACGCTGGAGAATCCCACATGACAAGGAACTGAGGCTCGCAGGCCACCGTTCTCCAGGAACTCCCTTCTGTCAACAAACACAGGAGCCTCGAAGCAGATACTTCCCCAGCTGAACCTTCAGATGAGATCCCGGCCCAGGCTAATACCTTGATTGCGGAGGTGAGAGACCCTGAAGTAGAGGACCCAGCTAAGCTATGCCAGGGTTCCTGACCCACAGAAACAGAGATCAACAGAGCTCTGTGTTGTTTTAAGTCAGTAAGTTTGTACTGACTTGTTTGTGTAGCAACAGATAATTTGTATAATAGATAGTTTATATATATTATTTCATATACACAGTCCTGATGCTCTCGATTAATGGCAGCCATTATTTTTAGCATTATTATTTTGGGGGGGAAGAAGAAAGCCACAGGTTGCCCATCCCAACACCTGTGTATTTTCACTCCTGAAGACAAACATTCCTGATCATTCTGTTTTTCTGTACTTTCCAATGTGTCTACAAGGAACATAGGTATATATAAGTGTTTGCTAGGAGTTGAATCAGAGCTGCAGCTGCTGGCCTGCACCACAGCTATAGCCACGTGGGACCTGAGCCACATCTGCGACCTACACCACAGTTCTCAGCAATGCTGGAGCCTTAATCCGCTGAGTGAGGCCAGGGATCGAACCCACATCCTCATGAATACTAGCTGGGTCTGCTATCACTGAGCCACAGTGGGAACTCCCAGGTATACGTAAGTTTTAAAAATCATATTGACAATATCAATAAGTCAAGAAAGTCTAGCTCAACTGACTCCAGTTCCTGAACATGCCTGAGAGAGTTTTGCTCTCTGCCTCTGCCTCCCTGCTTCTCCATCCTCAGCTCCCATACCAAGTGTTCCAGCCTCCTCTGGCCAGTTCCTGCTATTCGTTCCTCCTGGTACCCTCTTCTTGCCCTTCCTTACGTGGCTCACGCTTATGCTTCCTTCAGGTCCCAGGTTACAGCCACCTCCTCCAGGAAGTCCCCCTGGCTTTCCCAGGCTGGGTGAGATGCTTCTTCCATCCTCCCACATTGCCCTGCCTCATCCAAGTACATCTTCCAGGTCCCCTCATCAGAATCTCACTCATCTCCCCAGTGACCCGCCCACAGGTTTTGTTCTACAGGGAGCAGGTGCCCCAGGCTCAGTCACCTGCCCTGATCTCCGACTGTGCTCATTCATATAGTTACCAGGACACAGCGATAGGATCTCACGCAAGTGACAGTCATCAAATAACTCTTACCTTCTGCCCCCCATCCTGGCTGCCTCTGGGGCACTAAGAAATTCATATTGAAAAATAATCCTGTCCTTTTCTTCTGGCCAGTGTACAGGTATTGCCCTGCTGTGTGTGTGTGGCCGGGGGTGGGTGGGTGGTTGGGGGCGGGGAGGTGGTCATTTCACTAGTTCACTGAAAGCACACAAAATATAGTGGTAAGTTTTTCAAAGTCTGTTTAGAAATGTCTTTTTTATATATACCAGGACCGGAAATGAGGGCAGTCTGGATTTTTCTCCAAAGCCCCGTTCCTGGATCCTGCCTTTCTCATGCTTTTCTGCCCATTCAAACCTGCCCTGGCCCCTCCAGGGTCCACAATGGGCCATTTCCTCAACGAAAGCCAGACGCTGCCCAGGATTATAAGGGGCGGGTGGGGCCAGGGCGAGGCCACTCCGGGCACCGCGGGGGCCCCGCCCTTCCAGGCCCCATACCTGCTGAGGCTGCTGAGACCCTCCAAGCCTCCTCGTCTTCCTCCGCCTCCTTCTCCTTTGCCTCCGCCTTCTCAGAGCCACAGGTCCCCAGGGCACCTCTGTCCTTGCTCTCTCAGAGGCCTGACCTCCTCAGGCTCCTGGCAGCCTGGCGCTGCCCAGGTCTGACTCCTGGCTGCATGGAACCCTCCCCCCCCCCAGGGCTCTGGGCCGTGAGAATCAGGCCAGGTGCGTCCCTGGGGCCCTGCTCCCCAGGCCCAGCTGTCCCCGTGAAGCTGGGGCTGCATAGGAAGCTTCGGGGCGATGGCTGAGGGTGGGGGGAGAGGGTGGAGCTGAGCCGGGGCTCACCTACCTCAGAACAAGGAGCTCGTTCACCACTCAGTTTCCAGGCCCTGCCTGGGTATCTCCCGCGGGTTCTAGACATCTGTATTTTTCACAGGTGCGCAGGCAATTCTCGTGCTTGAGCAAGAGTAAAGGAAAGTTCTGGGAAGAAGCCTCTGCTGAAGGGGGACCCCAGGGGGAGGCCCAGGCTGTTAGCAGGACCGAAGGAGAAACACAAGGGCGGGTAGGAGCCCTGGCAGAGGGACAGCTGGCCAGACGGACAGACAGGCAGCAGCCTGGTTATCTCCCCTCGAGTCTTGGCCCAACCTGTGATTATATATTGGGCTGTTTACTTGCTATTGATAGGTCCCAGGAGGACGGAGACAGACCCCCCCCCCAACCCCCTAAATGGGGCTGTTCACCTTGGAGACCTACCGTGGACACCCTCTCCCGGAATGCGGCTGCTCAAGCTGGGCAGCAAGAAACAACGGCTGGCGGAAAACAACTGCCTGCATAGATTAAACACCGACAGGGATGAACTGCCCTGTCACAGGACTTGACCCCCTACTCCTCTCTTGACCTTCCCCTCTTCCTTCTTAGTTGTTTCTGCCACAAGTTCCCGCCATGAACTCCAGCCTCGGGTTCCCGCCCCAGATCCTCTATAAGCCTAGCCTCTCCTCACAGTCAGGGCTGGCGCCACCTTGAGCTCAGCCCATCCCTCTCTGATGCCTTAATAAATCTCTTGCTTTGCCAACTTGGCCTTGTACGTTCCTCCCTCGGCAAACCTAGCACTTATTCCTGTGTCCCCCACTAGAAAGTCAGCCCCAGGGGGCAGGGACTGTGTCTGTCCCATTCATGGTGATGTCCCAGGCCTAGCAGTGTACCTGGCACATAGTAGGTGCTCAATAAATATTTGTGGAATAAATGAATGACTGAAATGGATGCTTGAGAGGAGGAACTGGCAGTCAAGCAGATTGAAAGGCAGGTGGATGGACAGATGGATGGATGATGGATGGGTGATGGATGAGTGAATGGGTGGATGCGTGGGTGGGTGGATGGACAGAGGGACAGAGATGTGGATAGACAGGCAACAGGGAGGCTCCTGCCCAGTCTCTGTCCCTATCTCCCCAGTCTGAGACCTCGAAGCTTCTCCCTGTCCCTCTGCAAACCTGGTCCAGGATTCTACTACCTCTTGGTGGCCTGGATTATCCCTGTGTCCACCCCCAGATGGAGAAAATCTACAGAAAAGCTGCCTCCTGGGTCACACCAAAAATTTCCATAGGCCAGAGCTGTTCTGAGCAGTCCTGGAAGCGTTAGACCCACAGCGGAAGGGTGCACTGACAGCTGTGCCCTGTCAGCCACGCAGGCCTCAGACAGACCCCTTTCCTGCCTTTCAGCCTCAAGGTGGGTGGTGTCAAAATTTTTAAAAAACGCAAGGAATAAAACACTCTACACAGTCCCATCACCCAGCATTAATCTCAGTGAACATTTGGCATTCTAGACTTTCTTCTTTTTAAAAAATAGATGCTTGCTTTAATTATTTGAAACTTGTTTGTTTTCTGTTTTTTCTTTTTAGGGCCGCTCCTGCAGCATATGAGAGTTTCCAGACCAGGAGTCGAATTAGAGCTACAGCTGCCGGCCTACACCACAGCCACAACAACGTGGGATCCGAGCCACATCCGTGACCTACATGGCAGCTCACGGCAATGCTGGATCCTTAACCCACTGAGCGAGGCCGGGGATTGAACCCACATCCTCATGGATACTAGTTGGTTCTTAACCCGCTGACCCACCACAGGAACTCCCTGGCCTTTCTTCGAGACATATAAAATTTTATTTTAGGTTTATAGCAAAACTGAATGGAAAGCACAGAGTTCCCATATGCTTCCTGCGGTCCACCTTCTCCAACACACACAGCCTCCCCCACCAACAACCTCTCTTCCCCAGAGTGGGACATTTGTCAGATCAGTGAACTTAGTCTGACACACCACTGTCACCCACTCCCCAGCTGACATTAGGGTTCACTCTTGGTGTTGTAGACTCTGTGGGTTTGGACAAACATCTGACGATGTGTGACCCACCGTTACAGTCTCACACGGAGCAGCCTCCCTGCCCTAAAAGTCCCCCGTGCGCTACCCAGTCAGCCCTCCCTCCCTGCCAATCCCTGGAAACCACTGATCATTTCACTGTCTCTGCAGGTTTCCCTTTTCTAGGATGGCACATACTTGGAATCAACAGCATGTAGTCTTTTCTGATTGGCTTCTTTCATTTGGTAACACACACTGAAGTTTCCTCCTTATCTTTGCATTAATAGAGCTCATTTCTTTTTAGTGCGAATATTCCCTTGTCTGGATATACCTTGGTGTATTTGCCCACCCGTCTCCTGAAAGACATTTTAGTTGCTTCCAACTTTTGGCAACTTATAAATAAAGCTGTTATAAAATCTATCTGCAGGTTTGTGTGGGACATATGATTTCAACTCATTTGAGTAAATATCAAAGAGTGTGATTGCTAGATCATACTGTAGGAGTATGTTTAGGTATACACTTTAAAAATTACAGTATACAAACACATTGTCTTCTAGACACATGGCTAATGTTTACTGAGCACATGCCATATGCCAGAGGGCGAGTCTATGATTTTTTTTTTTTTTTTTTTGCTTTTTAGGGCCGCACCTGTGGCATATGGAGGTTCCCAGTCTAGGGGTTGAATCAGAGCTACAGCTGCCCGTCAGAGCTAGAGCTGCCCGTTACAGCTACGGCGACAGCAACGCAGGATCCGAGCCAAATCTGAGACCTACACCAGCACTCACAGTCACCCTGGGTCCTTAACCCACAGAGCAAAGCCAGGGATCAAACCTGCATCCTCATGGATAATAGCCATTACTGCTGAGCCATGATAGGCACTCCCCATGAATTTTTTTGCAAGTTACCTTGTGACACCCTCACAGCCACTCGAAGACATAGGCACTATTAGCTCCACGTTACAGATGAGGTAGATGAGACCAGAGAGATTAAGTAACTCGCCCAGGGTCATACAATCTTGAGGCCAGGATTCGAATCCAGGCAGCCTGACTTTAGAGCCCATGCCCATGCTCTTAGCCACTACACTGGAAAAATGAGAATATTACAGGTAAAGCTAAATTTCCCTTTGACATACCCATCCCTGACCCTGGTCCCTACCAGCCTTTCCTGGTAAGGAGTTCCACGGCTGAGCCTGAGGGGGTGGCTCACATTGAAAGCAGGCAATAATGAGGTGAGCTGTCTCTAGAAAAGTTTACAACATAATTAAACTAAGCTGGTCTGCTTTTCTTTTCTTTTTAAAATTTATTTTAGGGCCGCACCTGCAGCATATGGAAGTTCCCAGGTTAGGGGTTGAATCGGAGCTGCAACTGCCGGCCTACATGATGGCCACGGCAATGCCAGATCTGAGCTGCATCTGTGAACTATACCACAGGAGCTGCATCTGTGAACTATACCACAGCTCACAGAAACGGCGGGTCCCCGACCCTCTGAGCAAGGCCAGGGATCGAACCTGCATCCTCATGGATACTCTTCTGGTTCTGAACCTGCTGAGCCATGACGGGAACTCCCAAGTCGGTCTTCCTTTTATTATCACCATGCACTATCTATTCTAACGCAAGCCAGTGATAAAATATTCCTCCAAGAGGAGTTTCCATCATGGTGCAGTGGAAATGAATCTGACCGGGAACCATGAGGTTGAAGGTTCGATCTCTGGCCTCACTTAGTGGATTAAGGGTCTGGCGTTGCCATGAGCTGTGGTGTAGGTCACAGACGCAGCCAAGATCTGGTGTTGCTATGGCTCTAGTATAGGCTGGCAGCTGTAGCTCTGATTGGATTCCTAGCCTGGGAACCTCCATATGCTGTGGGTGCGGCCCTAAAAAGACAAAACAAAAAAACAAACAAACAAACAAATTCCTCCAAGAGAAAATATTTTGTTTCTTTAAGTTCTAAACCATTGTTGCATTACTGTTAAGTTTTAATAATAACCTTCAAATTAGTCCAATTTTATTATTCATTAGTGAACATAGTATTCTACGGAAGCTAAGTCAGGGACCTCCTCCCCATTAGACACTGGACTCTGACATAGGCAGACTCAGCTATCCCTGGTTGTTTTGAAAGTTCAAGTGTTCATAACAGTTTGGAGTTGCTCAAAGTCACATTGGACTCGGTTTCTGTTTCCAACAGGGATTACAGACACTTCTGTCATTCTTTGCCACCACATGGAGTTCCGTTTAGATTTAATTTGTGTTTAAAATGTAAAAGAGGGAGTTCCCATTGTGGCGCAGTGGAAAAAAATCTGACTAGGAACCTTGAGGTTGCAGGTTCGATCCCTGGCCTCGCTCAGAGGGTTAGGGATCCGGCGTTGCCGTGAGCTGTGGTGTAGGTTGCAGATGCGGCTCGGATCTGTGTTGCTGTGGCTGTGGCGTAGACCGGTAGCTGTAGCTCTGATTAGATCCCTTGCCTGGGAACCTCCATACGCCGCAGGTGCGGCCCTGAAAAAAAAAAAAACGTGAAGAGTGAGATGGAGTAAAACTCACTAGACATAAATTTCTTTTTTTGTTAAGCACAAGTTAGTGAATTTGACTGTATCTTTTACATTGAAATTTATTTACTATTTATTCCTTTTTTTAGGGCTGCACCTGCTGCATATGGAAGTTCCCAGGCTAGGGGTCTAACCGGAGCTGTAGTTGCTGGCCTACACCACAGCCACAGCAATGCCAGATCCAAGGTGTGCCTGTGACCTACATCGCAGCTCACGGCAGTGCCTGATCCTTAACCCACTGAGCGAGACCAGGGATCGAACCTGCATCCTCATGATTCCTAGTCAATTCGTTTCTGCTGAGCCATGACGGGAACTCCCATTGAAATTTATTTTTTTAAAAATGTTGGTTTGAAAACCAAAGAACAATGTGAAGATAATGCTTATTATTACAGAATTATTACTGAAAATAATTTTGCCCTGTAGAGTCAGGGAATGTTAAAAAATGACCCACTTTAGGTATCAAATATCCTCAATGTTCCTGTTCCCAGAGGAATTTTATGCTGAGTTTCTTGTGTGTCTTTCCAAACTTGCTTTATACTGATAAATACAAACACACATATTGATAAAATACAGATCGCATTATTTTATTGTTTGTTGGCCGTACTCAAGGCATATGGAAGTTCCAGGGCCAGGGATTAAACCCAAGCCACAGCAGTGACAATACTGAATCCTTAACCTGCCGAGCCACCAGGGAACTCCTATATAGTGTTATTTTGGATATGTACAAAGATTTAAAGATATGGGAATATTATCACCTTTTACACTTTGTTCAATGACTGTTTCTCATGCTGCAGAATGTGTTTGAGGTCTTGCCACCTGAATGCTTTTTTCTAGACTAGTTCTTTCTTTTAAATCGCTGTATCCATTAAAGAGACAGTATTTTACTCCTGACATTTATTAGGCTGTTTCCAGTTTTTTGTTTGTTTCTTTTTACTGTTATAAACAATCTGCCTTGGCCTGGAGTTTCTTAGGAGGTGACAAGGTCAGGGACAGGCAGAGTTTTCAGTTAAAGGATCCCATCAGGCGCCCTCCTGAAGGCTGTCCCAGCCTGTGGTTTCTGACAGTTGGGGCTATTTTCACTCTTGCCCTTTGCCCGACGGCCCAGGGCCAGGCAAGGCCCAGGATGCCTTTCTCGTCTCAGGTGGTGCCTTCTGCATGGATCCCGTGACCCTGTGGCTGTCACAAACCCTGTACCAGGAGCCTCGTGATCTGGGCTATTTAGGCATCCTCTTCTGCTCCAATACACACACACACACCCTCCCTCCCCACCCCCCCTCGGGCTCTTAGTGCCAAGAAGAGATTTCCCGCCGGGATCGGATCGTGTTACTCTGCTCTGTGTTCCTGACCTGGCAGCTGGGACTGGGGATCCCAAGGGCTGTTCTCACTGCCTGTCTACACCCATATATATTTTTTCTCTTCCCCTAAACATTCCCCTGGCCCTCACCTATGCCTGCAAGGGACACCAGGCCTGGCTGCCTCCTCTTTTCCTTTTACATGTGTCTGCTTCCCCAACTAGTGTGTGTCATCCTTGAGGGTGGGGACAGAGCCTCGCTCGCTAGGTCCCCAGAACTTGGCACAAAGTAGGTGCTGGGTCATTGGAGAATTAACAACTGAGAAATAATTATAGCAGCTCTGTGTTGGGTGCTTCCTCTGGTGGGCACCATTCTTTTTTTTTTTTTTTTTTTGCTTTATTTAGGGCCTTACTTGTGGCAAATGGAGGTTCCCACGCTAGGGGTCGAATTGGAGCTGTAGTCACTGGCCCACAGCCACAGCAACGACAGACCCAAGCTGCATCTGCGACCTACACCACAGATCACGGCAACGCCGGGTCCTTAACCCACTGAGCAAGGCCAGGGATCCATCCCACAACCTCATGGTTCCTAGTCGGATTCGTTAACCACTGCGCCACAACCGGAACTCCAGGTGGGCACCATTCTTTATGTGCATTATCTACTTTAATCCTCACGTGGCCATAGGATTAGGAGCTGTTATTATTCCTGTGAAGTAGCAATTATCCTTATTTCGTGGTTGGGGAAACTAAGGCTCAGAGAGCTTCAGCGTATTGCCCAGGGCCACAGAGTAAGTTCCTCCATGGCCAGGATTTGAACTGGGGTGTCCGCCTGACCTTTGCTGCTAACACCCTCTAGACCCTGCCATCTGACTAGGTCAAGTTCGGAAGTTCAGAGTGAGACAGGCACCCTCTTCACCCTCAGTTCCTGAGCCGCGTGAGAAAGTCTTGGACCATCAGCATCTCTGGCCAGGACACTGTGAACCTCTCCTGTCTGACATCTGGCTCACTCTTCACTCCCGCCCAGCCAGCCGGATCATCCTGAGACACAAATTAGAAAACAATTCCCTTCTTCCTCTTGCTCAGATCCTTTCCTTGCCTCCTCACTGGCCTAACTGCTGAAGACTGTGCTAGACCCCCCTTGACCCAGACTGGTTTTTGTCTCCAGCCTCCGGGTCCCAGCCCCAGCCAGCTGCCTTCAGTCCTGCAGCCGGATCTCCCTCCTCCTCACCCCAGGGCCCTTGCTTGTGTTTCCAGCCCCGCTTCCACCCCCCGCTGCTGACTCAACCTTTAAGATCTCAGCTTGGAGAACTTTTCCTCTAAGAAGCCCTTTCCTGGTCTTCCCCAGACTGACATCAACGCCCACCATGCCTCAAACACAGCCCCCGTCACATTAGATTGTAATATCCACTGTGGCTAGGAGCGGTCTGAAAGGGGGCTCTGAGAGTCATTGTCCTGGGTCCTGGCACATAGGAGGTATTCAATGAATTAATTCAACTGAATTATGCTCCCCACCCCAAACCCCACCAGCTCCGATTCATATATTGATGTCCTAGCCCCCAGCAGCCCAGAACGTGACTTTATTTGGAAATAGGGTCATGGCAGATGCAATTGGTTAAGATGAGGTCCTACTGGAGTGGGGTGTGGGGTGGAATTCAATATGGCAGGTGTCCTTATAAAAAGATTGCTGTGGCCCCTGGCATTTCAGAATGGGGTCAAGGTGCCCAGAGATGTCAGTACGACACCTGATGTCCCCCAGCGCTTCCAGACCCAAGCAAGAGTTGGACCTGGAACATTTGCAGGGGCTGCCTCTTCCTTCCTTTCTGCTCTGATGCACCAACTCCCACATTCTGTGGGAGGAGATGTCAGAGGGAGACAAAGGCTAGCCGGGGCTCTAATTGGCGTGAGCTGGTCATTCAGGCGAATTCCCCGTGGGTGGCAGCCAAGCCCCAGGAGGGGCCAGGGACTGAAGCCACCCACCTGGGGGGGTCTGATGGCCTTGTATGTGGGTGGATGTTGCCATCAGGCTGTCAGCATGGTGCTTCTCTGCCCATCAAGGTCATGGTAGAGAAGAAACCACTACTGTTGCATTCCTTCCAGCAGACAAAGCCCCTGGGCAACTAATTTCCAATGACTGCATGGCCCACTGGTTGCTCCTATTATTAGACAGTCTCAGAATTCTAGGAATGAGGCTGACCATTTGATAAAGGACGCCCATGCGCTGTCATGAATGGAGTCGCCCTGCTGTTCCGTGACATTGTGAGAAGAGCAGTCCACGTGCTGCCACCCAGAGACATCCTGCCCTGGGGTGGGGGTGGGGAGCTTCAGGAGCACTGCTGCTTAGCACGCGCCCCACACAGCACATCCCGAGGCTGGGAGCAGAGCGCACCTCCGTCAGCGTGACGGACACCTCCAAGGTCTTACAGGGCGTCCCGCTGCATCCACTCTGCTGCTGATCTAGAGTGCTGGCGCCCTTGAGCTCTGGTCCAACAAAAATGCCCTCTTGCTACATTTATGTGTGGGGTGCGTGTAATAACATTCATCCTCTCACGTTAGGAGCACAGCCACCAGGACTCAATGGACCCAGGTTGGAATCCTGGCTCTGTAGCTTACTGAATGAAGCTGGGTGAGTAACTTCACCTCTCTGAGCCTCAGTGTCTTCATCTGCAAAATGAAGATCATTTATAGCTGGAGTTACTTTGGTCAAAAAAAAAAAAAATGCTTATGCATGTAAGAGGCTTTATGCTCAGAACTTGGGGAACATTCAAACAATGGGTGTGGTGGTTGTTTTTATCCATTCACGGATGTTTTAGAGCATTTTCTCATTTGTCCATGGCTTTCAAATTGGATCATCTATGCTTCCTTGGGTTTCACTAAAATGCGAACGTGAGCAACTGCGTGGCTTGCACCGCAGCCCTAAGACCCGGGTGTCTGACTGTGGGCCCAGCAGTGGCGCACAAACTTTCTAAATCAGCACACAAAGTGTGGGCTATAGGTATATTTTCCTTCAGAGAGAGGTTCTGGCTATTATCAGATGTTCAAAGGGGATCACCCCTGAGAATGCTCTGAGCACAGTGCTGCCGCCCAAGGGTCAGAAGGGACCACCCCTAACTGAGCCTCGCTGTGCACCTGGCTGACCGCATGAGCCTATACTAACCCTGGGCAATGCAGGCACCACCGCTCCCAATTCCCAGATGAGGAAACCGAGGCTTAGGGGACTCAATCTGGGAGACAAGCACTGGGCTCGGCCACTTAGACAAGTGCCCCACAGCTGACACAGGCCTGGGACTCCGGCTCAGGGACTGTCTGATCTCAAGCTGTGTCCCGTCTTGGGACCACGTCGCCCTGGGGAATCCCAGCCAGATATCCCAGCCAGGAAGTGCCCTGGGTCAGGGCTTCAGCTTCAGCTCCACCCCACAGACCTGACCAGGCATAAGGGTATCGGAGACTATGGGGTGACGACCCTCCAGTCCGCGGAGAATCGCCATCTCCTCCAGGAAGGAGGGGTTCATTTCCCTCTCTGCCACGCTCCCCTGGCATCTGGATTACCCCACCCCTGGTTCTTCTTCTGAGCTCTGCAATGCGCTACAGACCACGGCCTTGTAGTTGTTAAAAGCCTGGGTCCCGGAGGCAGGGAGAACTCTGGCTCTGCCACTTCTCAGCTATGTGATCCTGAATGTCTTATCCGGTCCCTCAGAGTCTCACCGTCTACATTTACACAGTGAAGCTCATAGCATCTGTGGCACACGAGAGGGTATCCTACTTTTCTTGTACTTTTCTTGTATTTTCTTTCTCCATCTATGTCCTATACTCCCAGGAGTATGAACTCAATACAGGGCAGCAGTGTTGACTGCTGGGGCCCCTGTGCTTTCAGCTGAGTGCATGTTGATACCTACCACTACCCACATTTTTTTTTTCTTTTTAGAGCCGGCGGCACATAGAAGTTCTCAGGCTAGGGATTGAGTCAGAGCTGCAGCTGCCGGCCTATGCAGCTGAGTTGCGTCTGCGACTTAGGCTGCAGCTTACAGCTGTTCTGGATCCTTAACTCACTGAGCAAAGCCAGGGATCGAGCTTGCATCCTCACAGACACTAACCTGTCCTTAACTTGCTGAGCCACAGCAGGAACTCCATTTCCCCTGCATTTTAAGCTCTAGGAAGGCAATGTTGTTTATCTCCACGTCCCTAGCACCTGCTATGGTTGCCGGAGCCTCATGTATCCTTAGGAAATGTTTGCTGCCGAACAATAAATTCAAACAGAGTCCTGCTTTGATAGTTAACATCTAAAATTCAGAGCCCCAAAGGCACTTTATAAAAGCATAGCCTGAAGGAAGATTCAGAGACATTTTTGAGTGAAATATCCCCCATGGATTATTGGGGAGAGCTGGGGAAAGTTGGGACGTGAACTTAACAGCAAGGCTACATGCAATAGGTCCACGTCATCCCATAGCATGTGTTTCGGTGTCTGTATTGACAATGGAGTTTTAGGATGAAACAAATACGAAGGTTGTTCCTTGTGGTATTTCTTATTATATGCACTTTCTTCAGGGATTAAAAAAATCACTTACCTCCATCTTTCCAACCACAAACTTTTTACCCATCTACATATCTATCCATCCTTTCAGTTTTCCATCCATCCAGTTTTCCATCGATCCATCTACCCATCCAAATATCCATCCAAACGTTGATCTGTCTATTCATCGATTCATCCATTTCCCGATCCGTTCATTCATGCATCTATTAGTACATCTACCAACCCATACACCCATCATAAATGTATTTATCAAATACTTTGCAGCTTCCAGGTACTGTGCTAGACATTGTTGTGACTTAACACTGAATAACCTATGAATCCCACGTTCAAGGAAGTTACATGCCAGAGGGAGAGACAATAAAAATAGGTAATCTCGACTCACCCTATGGGGTATGGTGGGTGCATACAAGAGTCTGTGAAAGGACACAAGACCTAGGAGGTTACAGCAAGACTTCCTGGCAGAGGTGATGTCTCAGGGGAGGCAGGAAGGACTGGGCCTTCCAGGCAGAAGGAACATCATGTGCAAAGGCGAGGGCAAGGGCAAGGGCAAGAGGAAGTGTGCTGAGCGGGGACACTCGCAAGCGGTTCTGTCCAGATGGATGGGAAGTGAAGCTGGGAGGAGCGAGAGAGCTGGTGAGAGTCCAGGGCCTAGGGTTGCGTCTGGCCTTTGTCCCAAGACACTGGGAAGCCTTGGATGGAGGTAAAGAGGCTTGAGCGAAGAGAGAGGCTTCAGAAAGTTCTCTCTCACAGGAAACAGGTTCCCTTTTCAAACAAGAAAGGCACGTGGGAAAGCAAGTCATCAAACTCAGGAATGATACAAGAAAGCCTTCTTCCTTCTGAAATTTGGTCTTGCCGTCTCCCTTCCCAGAACCACTTTGTGCCCAGCTGAAAAGCCAGTGATCCTGGCGAGAGGGGAGAGAATGGTTCAGACAGTCATCAATATTCTCCCCGAAGAAGCTTCCTTGAAGCTCTAATGGGAAGTTCAGACCCCAAGTCCAGGGGAGAAGCTCTCCAGTGCGTAATTATGGGCAGTGCGTCCTCTGCTTAGCCAGCCGGGAGAAGCTTGCATTCTATCCGCCCCTCCCCTCCCCTGGCTGTGCTGGTGGTTGGGGGCTCGCTGTCCAGATGGCCAGCCAGGGTAGAGGGTACCTACTAAGAGCCAAGGGGCAGAGCAGAGGACACAGACTTCCTGCCACCTATTATGGGCCAAGCACTGTGCTTGGCTATAAGACAAACCAGACCGGGTCCCGACTTTCCAGAAAGCTTAGAATCATATTAGGTAGAAAGGACCTGTGCGTAGAGTGAGGTATCACCATCAATCAGGCAGGACAAGGGGGAGAAGAAAGATAGGTCAACATCTCATCTGAAATAGTCGTAGAGTCAAAATACACTGCCCTTGCTTGATGGTCTAAGAAATAAAAGTGGGAGGCATTTCTCAAAGTTGCCAAGGTAACCGAGGTGGAACTAAAAATCCTTATAGACTTATATTGGGAGGACAGGGTGGCGAATGTCCATAGATGAGGCCAAAGTTCCGTAAATCAATAAATATTAAGTATATGCGTAGGCGATTTGGTGATAACCACAGAGGAAACTGCCAGAAGACGTCAGAACAGTAGCCTTTGGAGAGCAGGCTAAGGGAAGGAAGGGGTGGGTGGGTGGCGGACTGCCTCCCCGTGCAAGGTTTTCTCTCTTATTTGATTATTTCTCCGCCATGTGTATGTTCTTAGATAAATGAATTTGAACATCCACCTGGAGAGAAATCTTGCCTTAATAGAGTCAATGGCAAAAGCCAAATGCGGGGCACGGGCAGTTAACACCACTGGATTCGGAGCAAAGGGTCTCTGGATACAATTCAGATGGTGGTGAACCTGGATGGGAAAAATAATTCCAGCTTTATTTTATTAACCTCTCACTGAAATTTAGCACTTGCTTTCCTTGCGAATACAGAGAAAAGACCGTGTTGGTGTCATCAGACCTGTGATTTCATCACTAACAGAAATCCTAGGCATTTTCACATCACTTCATGATGGTGGCAAATATCTCAAAATCCTTATGCTCATCACTCCTTCAAAATCGCATTATGTTAGACTCACAGCTACTCTTTAAGTTAATTCTAAAAAAGAAACATACAGGTTCCCATATCACATTTGCCTTTTTGTCTTTTTTTTGTCATTTTAGGGCCACACCCACGGCACATGGAGGTTCCCAGGCTAGGGGTCTAACAGGAGCTGTAGCTGCCGTCCTATGCCACAGCCACAGCAACGCCAGATCCAAGCCACATCTGCAACCTACACCACAGCTCACGGCAACATCAGATAACCCACTGAGCAAGGCCAGGGATCGAACCCGCAACCTCATGATTCCTAGTCAAATTCATTAACCACTGCGCCATGATGGGAACTCCACATTTGTGTTTTTTGAAAAAATACATTTTGGGTAACTGTATCTCGATGTAATGGGTTCCTTTGCAATCCCGGGTGTCATCATTACTTTTTAATACCTTAAAAAAACATTCCTCTGCAAAGGGGTATGTGGGCTTCACCAGATGGCCAAGAGGTACACGATGTGAGAGAGGCCGGAAAACTTTAGAGAAAGGAGGGTGTCTGGGGGTGAAGGCATTTGATAAAATCTTCCCAGGCAGAGAGCAGGATTTGTAGGTCGAGGGAAGCCGGTACCCAGGTTGATGGAGAGACAAAACAGAGGATGTTGATGAAGGGATGCTGGTGATGGCTCCGTGGTACCATCACGACAACAGCAGCGGCGGAGGCTGTAAATTACTGAGATCACAAGGTTCCAGACCTTTGCTGGTGTTTGACCTTGACAATAACCGTAGGAAGAAACTAATGCAATTTCTCTTTTATAGCCAAAGAAACAGAGCTGCTGTCATGTTGAGGGGCTAGACTGAGGTCCCAGAGCTGGCAAGTCATAGAGAGCTAGCTAGAATTCAGACTAGGATCTGTTGGATGCCTCAGCTTGTCCCCTGACTTGTTTGTCTATACTTCTAAGTATGGGGAAGATCTCATTCAACCGACAAAGAAGACAAGGTTGGGACAAATGGGAGTGAAGCCAAGCCCAGGACCCCAGTATGCTGGGGAAAAGCCAGCTGAGGATTTTTCCTTGACTGGTTTCCTGCTAATTCCTTCCTCACCACTCCTGGGAAGCCATGACTCCGGGAAGCTCCAGGAACCCCACGCCAGTTCTTTGGGCAACACCATCAAAGCTCAGATCCTGCTTAATCTTCTTTAGCCCATCGCTTAGATTCCTTCCCATTTTAGCCTTTGGAGCCTCCTGGCATTAAATCTTAATGCCCTCATAACCTCCTAACTGGGTGCCCTAACTTGAAGGCACACTGTCCCCCTGCCCAAACGCTAGATGCACCGAAACTTAAGTCCCTGAGATTGGGGCCCCATTGAGGATTCTTAAAACACTCTGAGTGTGTTAGAAGTGTTACCGTGTTTTTCTTTGTAGGATGTTACCATCAGCCTTTCCGAGATTTGCTGATAACTGTCTTATCACTAAGACTTGCCACATGATTCCAGTGCCTGTTCTGTGATGATGGCAACGGGGCCCAAGCTGTCCTCTTTAACTACTGCAGAGTAACAAGGAAAGGTTGTGGGTGTAACACAGAAATGATCCTTTGGTGCCTGGTGAAGGCCGATGGCTGGAACGC
>PVHT021183555.1:16714401-16745171 GCA_004024745.2 Catagonus wagneri
CCCCCCATCCACATGTGCACCTGCCCCTCCCCACCATCCTGCGCACACGGCCCTGCGCAAGCCATGTCGTCCATTAGACCTTCGCTCCTCGCCTCCAGGCCACCCCGCTTCCCAGCCGAGCTCTGGTTGAAAGCAGAGCCGATTCTGTCCCCTCCTGCTGCCGAGCGCACGCCTTCAAAGCCCTGCCACCAGGCCTCTGCCAGGGACACCCAGGAAGTGCTCAAAGCTTTACTCCTCCCGACCTTCGGCCCTGTCCCTCTTTTGTTCTCCTGCCCTTGGCTTTGAGGACGACCCCCCACCAGGAGCTAGTGGGTGTAAGACTAGGAATCCTTTCCGGCTTAGTCATATTTACAAATGCATCCTCAGAGCCTGGCACATAGTTGGAATTCAAGAAATATTTGCTGAATGGATGAATAAATGAATGAGGGTGGACTAGCGAGGCAAAGAGAAGGTCTGCTCAGCCCAGGGTCCGGGGCTCTGGGAGAGGGGCCTGGGCACAGCCTGGGGGGCCGGCCCCGTCTTGGTCAGTTCCAGGGCACTCCTGAGCCAACGCTGTGCAGCCCACGCACGCCCCATCTTTGTCCCTGCCTGAAGAACACACAGCACTGATGCTACGTGGGATCTGCTGCTGGCAGCTGTGTCTGGCTCATGCTGTCCTGGCGTCTCCCAGTTTCCTCTGGAGTCTGCAGTACAGGACCCAGCTTCTGCGGGAACACAGCGCCCTAAATCCGGCCCTGCCTCCATTCACCAGCTCAGCCCTCTGCACCGTCCCAGTACATGCTGGTGCTGGGAACCGTGCTACTCCATTCACAGGCCAACCATTCCAGAAGGGAGACTCAAGTAGCACCTGCAGCCTAGAGCTGACCAAACAGAGGCTTGAGGAGTGAAGTAATGGGCTCCAGGTCGACACCTGGCAAGTGACAGTGATAGGACTTGAACCCAGGCCCCAGATTCCTAACTTCCCACACTGAGACTGGTGTCCCCTCCTGGGCTCCCCCCAACACCTCCCCCTTCTGAGCTTCTCCATGGGGTCAAGGCACTTTGCATACTGCCCTGATCTGCCCTCTGCCTGCCTCCCCACTGGACTAGGAACTACTCAGGGGCAGTGGGGGAGGCAATGATGGTGCCTTGCCCAGGTCCCCTTTGTGCTCTGTGCACCTGCTCCCCGGCTACTGATCTTTCCGTCCTGGAGAGCTACCTTTTGTAGAGAAGCTGGCTTGACACCCCTCGCCCTAGCTGGGGACAGCTGGACCCGGTGACTGGCTGACATGGGGATACCCAAGCCTTGCCCCCTTTCCTCAAGGTGAGAGCAACTCTGCAGTGCAACTCACACTCCAGAGCCCCCAACGGGATCAGCTGAGTATCTCCAGCTGAGCCCCTTCTGCTGCCCTCTCCTGCTTCCCTCGATCTCCCTTTCTAGAAAGCACTCCCTCCGCTCATTAATATTTGAAACCCCCAGAGCCAAGACCAAGGCCACTTGGACAGTGGGAATTTCAAGTGTCCTCCTTTTTTTTTTTTTTTTGTCTTTTTGCCTCTTCTAGGGCCGCACCCGCGGCATATGGAGGTTCCCAGGCTAGGGGTCTAACAGGAGCTGTAGCCGCCGGCCTTCACCACAGCCACAGCAACGCGGGATCCGAGCCGCGTCTGCAACCTACACCACAGCTCATGGCAACGCCGGTTCCTTAACCCGCTGAGCAAGGCCAGGGATCGAACCCACAACCTCATGGTTCCTAGTCAGATTCGTTAACCACTGAGCCACAACAGGAACTCCTCAAGTCTCCTTCTTGAAGGAACAAGCCATTTCTCCTGCCCCCCACGCAAAGGCTCTGCTCTGATCACATGGGCCTCCTCCATCAGGTGCAGAGAATCAGTTCTCAGCCAAGGGCAGGAGCGTGGTTTATCACAGCCACTACTCCATCCCTTGGGCCTTGGCCAATGCCTGGCACAGAGCAGGAGCTTAGTGGTTATCTGTGGAGTGAGGTGAATAAATGCGTGAATCAATGCATCAGTGAGTGGCAGCCTCATCCTCCTCCTGCCCAGATCCTGCCTTTCTCCAAAGCTTCAAGGCCGCCTCAGCCCTCACCTGCCAGGTATCCTCACCTGCCGTGATCACCCGGCTGGCTTTCACCTCACACCAGAATGCTTTGCCAGCTTCCCACACACCCTCAGGGTTCATCAAGGGACCTTGGGACCTCCCTCAAGGACAGGGGATCAGAGGGAGCTTGGACTGGGCTGGACAGCTCTGCTCCGATCCACTTCCGTGAGGTTTTGTTTGGACAAAAGTGCTCTGTGGCTGCAAAGATGAGGAAGCTCTTTACCGTCTTGCATTTTCTATCTGCCCCATGCACCCCCTTCATGAGGGTACAGGCCCTGCCACGCCGCCCCACCCAATCTGGTTGTCCTACTCACATCTGCATCAGAGGGGAACTCCTTGAGAGCTCTAGCCTAGAGGTCAAAAGCTCGGGCTTTGGAGACAGATCTTGGCAGGCTAGGAAGACCCTCACAGTCTCAGTTTCTGCAGCTATAAAATGGAGAAGTAACAGGGCTACCACCTGACTTGGGCGAGAATTCAAAAATGAACCATGGACTAAGCTAAGCACCGTGCCTGGCTCATGGCAAAGAATAAGTGGTACCTTCCAGGATTTATTAATTACCTGAGCAAGTGCCTTGGGCACACTTGGTAATTAATCACCCGTTATCATACTTTCTTTTGGAAAAGGAAGTTAGAGCATGCATGTGTGTAAAGCGCATCCGGATATTCCCCAGAGGCCTAAGAGGCTACATCATGGTCATGATCGCCAGGCTCTAGTGAGAGTCACCAATTCCAGGGGGACACTGGGGACATTCTAAGTGGCAGCTGGATGGCTAATGGGGTCCTTCGGCCTTGCTGCAAAAGGGCCGGAGAAGGATCCCGATGTTCTGCTTCTTAGGCATCTGGCTTTCTTCCAGACCCGGGCTCATTGTGTACAGACAGCAAGGGAAGTTGGAAGAGACGATGATTTCTCGTTTCCCACATTCACTGGTGTAACTGCAGCAGCCAGCACAGTGCTGGGTGCATGGCAGATGGTCCAAAAATATTGTGCGGTGAAGGAACAAATAAAGGAACAAAGGAAGGAATGAATGAATTTCAAATCTACCATGGGATAGTTCCGCGCCTAGCCTAAGAGTCTATCGATCGATATTTTTGAGTGAATGAATGCATTCTAGGGTCACTCGCATAGTCCCAGTTCTGAGCCCAGGTTCCAGCCCAGAGGAAACCTGTGATAAATATTTATGGAGGAAACGAACTAGATCCAGTCTTTCCCAGAGAGCAGCTGAGCTTCAGCTGTGATGGTTCCCAGCCGCTTCCCCGCTCACACAGACCCGCAGACACGCCTGTTCCAGGGACTGAGCCTTCAAATCCCAGCCCCCGGGAGGGGGTCTAGGAAGCAGGGTGCACAATTGGGAGACCATCTAGCTGGCTCGCCACGGAGCTCACGGGTGCTTCCTTGGGGAAACACAGCCTCCCCACCCCTGTAGAGTGAGCCGGCAAGAGCAGACTGCAATGAACGATCCAGGGACACTGCCAGGGAGCCCCCGTCTGCACAGCACTGGCATCGATACAGCCTCACACGTACACACAGATGGGGACACATGGCCGTGCCCTGCTGGCCACAAGGCTCTCTGCCCACAACCCATCCTTTCCCGCTGTTCTACATGTTAGAGCCACAGTCCAGAGTGGGCTCCAGCGATCCACATGGGTGACCCTACGCATCCCCCAAAGGCGCCCCACATGGCACAAGCACGTGGACATACACACACAGCACTGCTCCATCTCCCAGGACTTGCCATCCTGTCCCAAACACACCTTACCTCCGCCCCAGCAGGCAGAGGCCACAGACCACCCAATGGTACCACCAAGAGATAACGCCATCTGTCACAAGGGACCCCTGTCGTGGACAACAGTATCCCTATGAGCCAGGAACTGGGGCTCAGTTCGGAGTGTGGGCCCAGAGACAAGTCACACGTCACCACATTGCTTGGAGAACCCGGAGCTGTCCCTCTCTGAACGCCTGAGTCTGCGTCACGGGGAGGCAGTTGCCCCCCTCCTCTGTCACTGCTGGGGTTGACGCTCCCCCAGGAGCCAGGGACTGACTCAGACCCTGCGGAGCCGCCCAGCCTGCACGCTGGACCCGCATCTCCAGAAGCATCGGGCCATGTGGTGCCCCGAAGCCAGAGACCTCCCCCTGAGCTCCGGTCCCTGGAGCAGCAGCCTCCCATACCTGCTTCCTGCAGGGGTCTCATGCCAGCCCTCCAGACGCAGCCCCTGCGCGGCGTGAGCAGGCGGCTGGAGGAACACGGCCTTGGTGCCCGGACAGGCCGCCCAGAGAGCCTGTTCCTCCAGCGCGAGGAGGAGAGTCTGGGGCCCGAGAGCCTCACCTGTGCCCACGGCCCTCTACTCCCACCATCGGGGGGTGGCCCCTGTGGCTGCAGGACCCCAGGAGAGGACGCTAGGCCGGCATTTGGTCCCCTCGGGTAGCCTGCTAGTCAAGCCGAGGCGAAGGGGTCGGGGATGCTGGGAGGCCCTGTAAGCCCCCGGGAGGGTGCAGAGCTCGCGCTGAGCCCCCTCCCCACCATGGCCAAGCCAGGGAGCGGAGCCCCTGCCCGGGTACTCACCGGCTCCGGCGAGGAGGCCTCCCCCTGGCGCGGTGGCGAGCACCCCGTCTCAGGCCGTGCTCCCCATCTGGAGAGGCCGGCGGCACTAATCAGCCGCCCGGCGTGATGCGGCCGAGTGGCTGGGGTTTAATTGACACCAGGTGGCCCCTCCCCGGGGGCAGGCTGGGAGGCAGCTCTGCGGGGGGCTGGGAGGCCAAACCCTGGGCAGGGGGGGTTGCACCCAGGCCCGGCCGGTTCAGGCCTCCCCGGGGCGGTCAGGCAGCCGCCGGCCACCCCTCCCCTCCTCTCCTGCCAGCCGCCTCCATCGCACACTCAGCCCTGCTTCCCTAGGCTCTGACCTTTCTTTCATTTCAGAGGCGGCAGTGGCAGTGAGAGCGTCTGCCCAGGAGGAGGGTGGCTCAGGTTTCCCTCCCCACCCCCCGAGCTGGCCGGGGGCAGCCTGGGCCTGTAGAATCCTGAGGATGGCCACGCACTGCGGTTGCAAAGGATCCCTGGGCCCATCTTTTATTGAACACTTACTATGTGCCGAGCCCTGCACGCTGCCCGCCATTAACTCAGGCCCTAAGAGGTGGTTATTTATTAACCTCACTTAGCAGATGAAAAAACCGAGGCCCAGAGAAGCTAAACTTCTTCCCTAAGGTCACAAAGCAAGAGAAATGCCAAGTCGAGGATTTTAACCACCACCTGCACAGTAAGACATCCTTTTTTAGATAGAGAAATTGAGGCTCAGAGACAGGAAGCCAGTTCTTAAGGTCACACAGCAAAGTGCGGGATGTGAACTTGCTACCAGACGTATTGGGCTAGGCTGCCGGGAAAAAAGAGTCTATGTTGATGCTGAAACATAAGCCTTCTCTGCTGACTCACATGAGTCCCTGCTTGTATTAGGGCTCCAAGTTTGAGCCATAGCTGGGCTTTAAGGGAAAGAACATTGGACACAGGGTCAGAAGACTTGTGCTGAACTTGCTGTGTGACCTTGAGGACATTACTCTACCTCTCTGGGCGCTGCTGAAACTGCAGTGAACGCTAAATGGGACACCATGTTGAAAGGGCTTTGTGACTGAGACACACAGGGCAGGATTAGGGAGTGCCAAAATGGTCCCTATTCTGCCCCAGTACCCCACCCTACCCCTGCCCTCACAGGGGAGGAGGGGCAGCAGGACCCAGCAGTTAAGAGCCTACACAGGCTTAGCGACCGCACAGATGTGGTTCAAACCCTGGCTCTTCCTCACCAACTGTACGGCTTTCAGAGATCACTTCCCTTCCCGGGGGCTCGATTTCTCATCTCTGCGACGTGCTACAGAGCACCGACTCCCTGCCTGGGTTGTGTGAGGATAAATGAGAAAACAGCCAGCACCTGCCTCTTCACTCAATAACATCCATTAAGCACCTACTATGTGTGGGTCACCATCCTGGGCACATAACGGTGGACAAAATAGAGTCAGTCTGTGCCTTGGTGATGGAGACAGACGGTAAATTAAAACACAAATTACATGGAATTCCTTGCAGAATGTCCTAAAAAAATAGAAGTAGCTATTGTTTATGCACTTATTCAAGAAAAGAAATTGTTGGGCACCTGCTGTGTGCCACGCAGTGTTATAGGCACTGGGCACATAGGGGGTGAAGAATGCAGAGGAGGCCCTGTTCACACAGAGCAGACAATTTCTAATAGTGAACTAATAGTGTCTAATAGACGACGACAATTTCGCATAGTGAACCATGACAATACGTAGCAGTGATAATGATGACAATACTCTTTTCAGGCAGGGCAGGATCCTCCCACACTGTGTGTCTTGGTTTCCTCTCTGGCAGAATAACAGGCCTCTGCCGGGTCTGCCCCTCCGGGAGCTCCAAGGTGGAGCGTGCCATTCCAGAATGTTCTTAGGTCTAATCCTGAGTGAGCCTCATGGGCTCTTTTTGGTCTGATTTCAGGGAACTCTGGCAGGCAGCTCAACCCCCTGGCCCAGGCCCAGACCCCACGTGGACTGGAAGAAGTTGAAGCTGTGACTCAGCCAGCCTGGCTTGTCAGGCTGAGAAGGAAGCAGGCAGGTGGCTGGGCTGTCAGCCATGGGGCCCTCCCGAGCCAGACGTGGGACAGGTGCCCGGGGCACAGACTGGGGCCTCAGGATGACAAGGGAAGGGCTCTGAGCTCAGGTGACCGCACCCTAGCTCCTGGTGGTGAGTCTCGCTACTAAAGAGAACATTCTAGTAAGAAAGGATGAGAAATCACAGAGTGGGCTCCCCTGTGAGCGAATGAGCTCCCTGTCAATCAAAGGATTCCAGAAGGATACTGTTAAGCGGACTCCAGAAATGGAGAGAGTGTTCTAGAAAAGCCACTTTCTTGGCGGGGGGAGGGCTGCATCTGTGGCATATGGAGATTCCTGGGCTAGGGGTCTAATCAGAGCTGCAGCTGCCAGCCTACACCACAACTACAGCAATGCCAGATCCGAGCCACATCCGTGACTTATACCACAGCTCACGGCAACACTAAACCCTTTAATCCACTGAGCGAGGCCAGGGATCGAACCTGCACCCTCGTGGATACTAGTCGGGTTCTTAACCTGCTGAGCCACCACGGGAATGCCTAGAAAAGCCACTTCTACTTCTGATTTCTATTTCTCCAGGCCTAATTGTGGACATCACCTTCTCCTGGAAGCTTTTTCTGTGTCCATCCCCCACCCCAGGCAGGAGCTTCCTCTGGAGCTTCCCCCGTTACTGGGCTCACCTGCCCCAGTGTTTACCACATGGTGTCAGAAGTGACTGTTCTTTTTGCCCATGAGGTTGAGCTCTGCCTCTTCTGTCCCGAACACACCATCAAACCGCCAGTACCCAAGCACAGAGCGTGGTGCACAGGAGGTGATCAGCAAACGTTTCTTGTGTTAATAAATGTACAGATCACAGTGGTCATCTACCATGTCCTTTCTTACTTTGGGCATTTGAGACTTTGACAGCGAGGAGCCCTGCCATGTGTCATTCATTCTTTTGTCTTTTGTTTGTTTGTGGGCTTTTTTTGTCTTTTTAGGGCTGAACCTGTGGCATATTGAAGTTCCCAGGCTAGAGGTCAAATTGGATCTGCAGGCACTGGACTGTGCCACAGCTATAGGAATGCCAGTCTGAGCCTCATCTATGACCTACACTGCAGCTCACGGCAACAGCGGATCCTTAACCCACCGGGTGAGGCCAGGGATTGAACACATATCCTCATGGATACTAGGTGGGTTCATTACCAATGAGCCATGATGGGAATTCCTTTTTTTAAAATTACTCAATGAATTCTATTACATTTATAGTTGTACAATGATCATCAAAACCCAATTTTATAGCATTTCCATCCCAAACCCCCAGCACATCCCCCCACCCCCAACCTGTCTCATTTGGAAACCATAAGTTTTTCAAAGTCTGTGAGTCAGTATCTGTTCTGCAAAGAAGTTCATTGTGTCCTTTTTTTAGCTTCCACATGTAAGTGGTAGCGTATGATGTTGGTGCCTCACTGGCTAACTTTGCTTAGCATGATAATTTCTAGGTCCATCCATGTACACAGTGGAATATTATTCAGCCATTAAAAGGAACGAAATAACAGCATTCGCAGCAAAATGCATGTTTTTTTTTTTTTTTTTGGCCACACCCAAGGCAGGAGAAAGTTTCTGGGCCAGGGACTGAACCTGTGCCACAGCAGCGACCTGAGCAGCTGCAGTGCCTTTGGATCCTTAACCCGATGCACCAGAGAAGAACTCCCCATTCATTCATCCTTCCTTCAACAAATGTTTCTTGAGCACCTACTATGTGCCAGGCCCTGCTCTAGGCACCGGGGATGTAGCAGTGACCTAGACTGATAAAAAAATCTCTGCCTTCATGGAATCTACAATCTCGTGATCGTGTTTTTAACTAGGTAATTTTCACAGGTGTTTCTAATAACAGTAACACTGACAGCCATTGCCACATACCAGGTTCTCTCAATCTCAGCACTGTTGGATGATTCTTCAGGGCGGGGGCGGAAGCGGCCCTGTGCACTGAAGGGCAGTTAGCAACATCATTAAGGAGATAGTTTACCTCCTGTTTTCTTTGAACATCTTAGAAATCCAGTGGGTATTTTACACATTCATCTATCTCCATTCAAACCCATAAGGTTTCAAAGGCTCAATAACCGCCTGTGGCTTCTGTCTTCGGCAGCGCCATTCTGCAAAGTTTTGTTGATCGAGGGAATCTAGACAGGATATTCTCAGCTCAATGGATCAGGTGTCCCTGAGTTCACAGAGACTGCGGGCTGCCACGTGGGGCCATCAGGTTTTCATTACTCACCTCTCTGTCCTCCGAGTGCATCTGTCTTTTTGTCCTTGGAGCCCAGCCCAGTGCCCAGCGCTTGTAGGAGAAGTGGTACAGTCTGGTGGTTTGGAATCAGAGGACTGACGGCCTTCCTGGCTTGACCACCCAGCCGCATGACGCTAAGCCTCAATTCCCTCATCTGGAAAGTGGGCGTGATGACAGAGTCACCTGGCGCAGCACTGCTTGGTGGAACTTTCTGCTGTGATCGCCATGTGGGCACTAAGGCGGTAGCTTCTACCCACATGAGACTACCAAGAACGTGAAATATGGCTGGTATGATGGAGGGATTGATTTTTTTTTAAATTACTCAATGGAATTTACTGAATTTATAGTTGTACAAAGATCCTAGGAATTGATTTTCAAATTTAACTAAATTGAAATTGAAATAACCACACGTGGCTAGCGGCTACTGTATCAGACAGCACAGTTTCTAAGCATTACTAGTGGAATGAAGTCTAAGGCTCCTGGCACAGGAAAGGCTTTCACTATCTGATGCCTAGTTGACCAGGCTGGCGGGTCTATGAAGACAGTTTGTGGAAGTCCCTCTAGAGTATTTAGTGTACTGGTAGCGGGTGTGAGGAAATTTCCTCAAGGCTGGGGAAAGAAACATTTGAGGGGATCAGGGTGGGCCATTTGAAATGTCAATATTTTGATAAAATTTCCTGGGATTGGAGTTCCCATCATGGCACAGCAGAAACAAATCCGACTAGGAACCATGAGGTTGCGGGTTCGATTCCTGGCCTTGCTCAGTGGGTTAGGGATCCGGTGTTGCCGTGAGCTGTGGTGTAGGTCGCACACGCAGCTTGGATCTGGCGTTGCTATGGCTGTGGTGTAGGCTGGCAGCTGTAGCTCCGATTAGATCCCTAGCCTGGGAACCTCCATAGGCTGCACGTGTGACCCTAAAAAGAAAAAAAAAATTACTGGGATGAAGAAGTCACCAAAAGCCTCAACTCGCAGAAGAGCCTGCTCTTTCAGAGGTGCTGCTGCAAGGTCATTCCATCAAAAGCCTTGCATCTTGAAAGTCAACCTTTGAAGGAAAGACGGGAAGGCAAGGGACGCATGGATAGAACCAGGCAGCCCACATATCTGAGATGGGGGTGAGAGGAGGTGGAGGCCACAGGACTGTTTAAACTGTGAGCAATGGGGATAAATGGTGGTCCTACCTTGAAATAGCATTGACCTTTCTCTGGGTGATCTGTCATAAAACTGGTAACAGTAGCTATCGGTTATTGAGGGCTTACTACGTGCTGGGCATGGTGCTAAATGGTTTAACCTGTGTTATATCATTTAATATTCACAACAACTCTATGGCCTAGAGACTAGTACTGTCTCCATGATATCAATTGTGAAACTGAGGATCAGTGAGGTTAAGCAACCTGCCCAAGTTCACACAGCAACAGAACTGGGATTCCAGTGCAAGTCTGGCAGACTGAATCCTTCACTCTTTTCTCCACTGTGTGATACTGTTCCCTTGTGCAACTCCCTGTTGCCAGCTGGAGACTGGCTCTTGCCAATCCACCTCTACCAGGATTAAATCATGAGCCACTGAAGCTGCTGACCTTTAACACCCCCTGAAAGGAGCTCAGGGTGGACATCAGGAGAGAGGCAGTCTTGCTTTGAGAAAAGTGGAAGAACATGTCTTCAGATAGTATCAGGTGATTCTCTTATGAGCTCAATTCTTGCATCTCCTTGTATCTAGAATAGTACTAAAATCCTTCATGGTGACATCTGCTTCTCATGACCAGCAGAAATCTTCACAGCAACAACCTTATACAAAATGTGTGCTTGACGGCAATGTATTGCCCTCTCCTCACCAAAATCACATATATACTCACCTTCTCTTCTCCCTCTTTGAGCTTTTTCAGAGCTATCTGAAATGCTGCCTCCCCGGCTATAGCCCTCGGTTTGCCCCCAATAAAACCTAACTCACAAGCTCTCAATGTGTGCATTTTTTTTAGTCCACAATGTTTCCATAGCTTCTCAGTAATTTTGCATCGATCTTGACATTAGCTTTACAAGGTCATGCCATATGCCATTTGGTGATGATGAAAAAACTGGGCCACCAATAGGTTCAACAACTCATCTAATAAAATATTAGTGTAAGGACACTGCTAATGAAATTGACTCTGAAACAGGGTTGTATAATGTTTTTATATTTAAGAATAAAACCTGTCATCTTTGCTTGGATCTTTCTAATTTACTTAGAGGGTCACTGTCTTCATTTTCTTGGATCTGGATGTTCTGTAATGTCCCTTTGCAAAAATAAATGACATTAAGACTTGACATCGTATCACATAAATTATGGGCAAAGAAATGTAGTCTAGAGACTAGGTCTTCAGGTTTGTTTGGTTTACGAGTGACAAAAAAAAAATCTAACTGCTTTGGGGGAAAAGAGGAGGAAGGGGGAAAAACTGATTAGAATACAGAGCACCCAGAGAATCCAAGGAACCTGAGGAAATGCAGAAACCAAGTCTGCTCTGGGGAGGTCAGCAGCAAAAATTCTTTAACCTCTTTGAGTCACAGGCTTAGTTCCTAATACTGCTCAATCCTTCCCTGCCAGCCCCAGTTCAGAATTCTAAATGCCCAGAAAAGGACATCTGATTGGCCCTGCCTGAGTCAGGTGTCTATCCCTAAACCAATCAGCTATGGATGGGCGGGGCCAAATAACAGGCGTGGAGCAGAAAGGACTGCTGCGATATACATATACATGCGGAGAACAGAGGGTGGGCAGCCAGAAATGGGAATCTTTATCTTTGAAAAAGAATCTTCCTAAACCCAGTCCAGTGTGGCTTGATGTCTTCTCTCTGTCCCACCCTGAACACACCTGGCTCCTTCTTCTCTAGGGAGTGCTGATATTTCAATAATGCAGAAGTCAGTGAACAATTTCTATAAAGGGCCGGTTAGTAAATATTTTTAGCTTCACAGACCATACCATGAGTGTTGCTATGTTACAATAAAACGTTATTTATGGACATTGAAATTTGAATTCCATATAATTTTCATGTTACAGAATCTTCTGATTTTTTTCAACCCTTAAAAAATGTAAGAATCATTCTTATTTCGTGTGCTGTGCAAAACTAAGTGGCAGGTCAGATGGGGTTTCGTAATGAAAAGTAACATTAAGTCCTTTCATCTAAATGTTTACCTCAAGACAGAGAAAGCAGCCATGGAACCAAACATCATTTCAAGTATGTTGCAAGTGAAAACTCAATCAGCCTTAACAGGACTTAATTTATTATCTAATAAAGTAGATGCAAATCTGGCCTCAGTGAGTAATGCTGCTCAATCCATCTTTTCTTCCAGTTCAGGGTCTAGGGGACCTTGCTCGGCTATTTTTCACATCTACTTCCTTGTCAAGATGGTACTAGCAATTTCTTGTTTTGTAAAGAACTTCTAGCCATTATTCTTTAAGTGGGATCTGCTTTTCCTTTCCCTTTTTTTTTTTTTTTAAATCTCATTAGGATTGGAACATATCATATGGAACAAAGGATCAGGATGTCACTGGACCAGAAAAATCACAGGCCTGCTCCCACCTGCCCCCAAGCCTAGCCCCACAGTCAGGCTGCTGGTATGAAGCTAGATGTTTAAAAAAAGAGGAAGCAATCAAATGAATTGAAATCCTCGGAGGTTTGGCTGGTGTGGAAACTCTCTTCTCTCTAGATGAACAGTCAGAAGGGAAGGAGCACAGTGGCAGAGGGGACTTCATGCCAGAGCTTCAAGCTCCAGCCCCTGTTGCGGGAACGTGTCCTGGCAGGGAGCGGGGGAGGGGCTGGGTCTGCAGCCTCAGCTGAGAAGATCGCAGGTGCACCATCACTCAATAGCCCGTCTTTGGTGTACGGGACCCATCTCTTGGGTTCGTGCGCTGGAGGGAGCTGCTGCAAACTCTAGAGATACATAAATTCCAGTAACAATCTAATAACAACAGCAAGTATCAGCCTTTCTTGAGTTATGAGCTAGGCTCCATGCTAAATGATTCACATATATCACCTCCCTAAGGTGGATGCGATTATCCTATATGATGCCCGAGAAAATTCAGGATCAGAGAATGGCATAAGGTGACTGTCTTAGATTGGGTTCTCCTAGGAGCAGACCCTAAGGAGCCACATGCTAGCTATTTATTAAGGACATGTTCCCAGTGGAGATGGGTGGGGGTGAGTGGGGTGGGGGTGGGGAGCAGACAGGCAAGAAGCTATTTCAGCCTCAGTCCCAGCCTCAGCCTGATCCTGCGGGGGGGCTCTGAAGTGTCAGGTACAACTTGGAGGACATCCTCCTTCGAGGCAAGGGCTGCCTGGTCTCAGCAAGCACCTGAGTTGGGGGGATGCCTGAGAGCATAGGTGCAGCTGTTAGAAGCAAAAGCACAAACAGAGGAGGGGGAGGGGCACACATAATGGCCATTACTCGGGGCTCAAGGTCAGTGAGTGGAAGAACTGGGGTTCGGAGCCCCGGCATGACGCTCCACAGCCTGGGGCTTTAATACTAAGCGAGTGGCCCACAAACACTTGTATATGGACTCCTGCTGGTCTGTATCAAAGTATAAACCAGCTTTGGAGAAATGAGAAAAATATAACATTTTAAATTTTATTCCCCACATTATGGCTGTGCTAAGTTTTAGCCTCTCTTCTATAAAACAATGATGGCAGTAAGCTGGAGAGGTTGTATTTGGATTTTGCTTTTTGACAAAACAAAATAAAAAGCCAAGACGATATATGTTTCCCTAAATTTCTTTTCTTTTTCATCTAGTGGTCCAGAAAACATGGTCCAGACTACATGGTCTGTAAGGCGTCTAAGGATATACTTTGAATTTTTCCCATGGCTGAGAGCAGCGATTCTCAAAACATTCCATGGAATGTGAATCCTCTAAGATATGGTGAACGAAGAGTTCTGGGACCAAATAAGTTGAGAAATCTCTATACTCTAGTCTCCACTGGGAGAGTTTACGAGTACATGAGCATATTAAGGCTCTGACAAGTCCTGCAGCAAAGAAACAACACCTAACTTAGCTTTACCCAGTGAAACTAGCCTGCCACACCCTTTTGCTTCTTGACCACTCACTAGCCTGCCATGAACATATTTCAGGAAAACTCTAGCCACTGGCTGAAGCCACTGTTCTCTGTGCCTAAGAATGTTAGGTTACCCTTGTTTGGCTTGTTAGTGGCTGAGATGGCATTTCACATGTGTGTAACTAGAATTACTTCCCCAGTTATAAATGGGGCAGGGGAAACGATGACTCAGTCGCCAACTACTGTGGTAATTTAGAGCCCTTGGAAGGGCAAGAACTTACCTTTATGCCATTCAGGTAAAGCTCGATCTGGGTGAGTTTCAGGTTGCCTTCCTTCGGGCCTGCAGCCCCAGAACGGGCAGCCCACTCCCAGGAGCAATAATTCTGGATTGTTTGGACCAACAATGACCTTCAGGCATGTTTGAGATACACAAATGCACGTGTCAAGTAAGGCCTGAAGGTACCCAGACCCAACCAGAGGGAAGGGATTGGCTGAGGAGTGGGGGTGAATGAGAGTGTTAGGTAAGCAGTGGGAATTTGAGTGTTCTGGAAATGAGTGTGTGTGTGTGTGTGTGTGTGTGTGTGTGTGTGTGTGTGCACGCACACATGCATGCACGCACGTGCATGTGAAGATGTGGAGATCAGATCCTGCAAGATAAGGTGGTAGCTTGATGGTGGGACCACCTCTGGAACCTGGATGCCCATGAGAGGAGGATCTGAGCCAGGGGCCAGAGCCCCCGCTTTGCCCAACCCTATCCCTACCTGTTCAGGCCTTACCCGCTTTACCCCAACATGGCCCTGCCTGGGCCTCCCAGAGCCTCTTGGAAGATGTAGGAAAAGCTCAAGGGGCAACATTTTGAGGGGGAGGAAAACACACCGCAGTGCTCCTTGGGGTCCCCGTGTCTGACCACTTCATGTCAACTGGCAGGCAGCCCCCAGGGTCCCACCTCCTGTCAGGCTGAGATCCCAAACTTTATCTGGCATCCGAGGCCCTCAATAGATGCTCCCATCCAAGTCCCAACCCTGTTACCCAGATGCCCCAATTGAAACATTCATGGAGGGCTTACTCTGTGCTAAACACCTTAAGTATTTTACGTTATGTCATTGGGTATTCGCAACAGTGGCATGAAAGAACTATTATGATCTCCATTTTACAGATGAGCAAATGGAGGCTCTGAGAGATGAAATGATTTCCCCAAGGTCACAGAGCTGCTATGCGGTTTACGGCCAGGACTCAAACCCACATCTGGGGTTACCCATCTGCCTAGGCATATAAGATGTTCCTGGCTGAGGCGGAGCTGCTTGGGGGCAGCTGGACACCCTGAGATTAGTGCCTTTGGTTTATTGTTCTCAAAGTGTGGCTGTGCAAAGAACAGGAGACCCAGGTTCAACGTCAGCTGGGCCCCTTTCCGGCTGTGTAACTCTGAGCTCGAATCACCTCTCTGAGCCTCAGCTTCCACAACTACAAGAGACGGGTGAGAGTCCCTACCTCTCCGGCCTGGGATGAAGCAGGCAGTGTAGGAATGAATGTTAAAGGCGTGAACTGACGGCATCCCCGGCATGATGCCTGCCGCGGAGGAGGCGCTTAGTGACTGCTCCTCGAGTTCGAGGCCATCCCTCAGCAACTCATGGCACTTTTCTTGCCACATCTGTAATGTGAAAGGGGATAAACTGCTTTCCCAGCTTGGTCTCTCTTCTTCCAGGAAAGTTTTCCCAGTTTTTCCCATTATCCTGGCCAGTGCTCCCTTCCCTGTCCTGTACTTAGCAATTATTATGCAGAGTTTCTTACCTTCCTTCCTTCCTTCTTTTTCTTTCCTTTCTTCCTTTTTTCTTCCTTCCTTCCTTCCTTTCCTTTCCTTTTTCCTTCCTTCCTTCCTTCCTTCCTTCCTTCCTTCCTTCCTTCCTTCATTCTTTCTTTCTTTCTTGGCCATGCCCATGGCATGTGGAAGTTCCCAGGCCAGGGACTGAACCCACACCACAGCAGTGACCCAAGCCGCTGCAGTGACAATGCCAGATCCTTAACCTGCTGTGCCACAAGGGAACTCCTGTAGTAGTGTTTCTTAAGGTTGTCACCACTGATATTTTGGGCTGGATCATTCTTCGTCGCAGGGAGGGAGCTGTTCGGTGCATGGTGGGATGTTGAGCAGCACCCTGGCTTCCACCATTAGAAGTCAATATCATCCTCGGTGGGACACCAAATATCCCGATTGAGATACACCGCCCCTGGTTGAGAACCACTGATTCATTGCAGACACTTGAATTCACTGCAATCTGTCTTCCCTGGAGGCTGGCCAGCATTGCATTTCGGAGCATGGGCCCCAGATTCAAATCAACTGGGTGTGAGTCCTGCCTCTACACGACACTCACCACTGTGTAACTTCGGGCAAGTCACTTAACTTCTCTGAGCCTCAGTTGCTTCATCTGTACAATGGGGATGATGGGTTTGCTTGTGCTGCTTCATAGGACCACGGGGAGAGTTAAATGAGGTGACAAATGTAACTTGCTTGGCGTTGTGCCTAGGAAGGGAGGGTGGGCTCTGGAGGGTCTCAGTCCGGGCAAGAGCAAGGAGGAGCCCAGGGGCTAGAAGGGTTTGAGAGGCCTTGTCCCTGCCACTGGGGCAGCTGGGTGACCTCTTCTGTGGCTGTCACCTTCCCAGTCACTTTCCCTGTAGCCTGTGCACGGAGGTTAATGAGCTGTTCAGTTCCGATGACTTGCAAGGCCTCCTTCACTCAGCTCAACACCTGCTGCGCCTGATTGATGGTGGCCCTGCAGCTATGGAGGACCACAAGCCTGCACTGGGACAATCAATTAGTTCCAGGCCCCAGGGAAGATTCTGTTCCCTTCTGCTTGCAATAGGAGAGGTGGGGATGGAAGTTTCTGGTCCGTCTCACACTTTCTCTACACGTCAACACTATCCTGGGGCTGAATGTCAGATCTGGACTTGAAATATCTAATGTTTATAGGCTGTTTATTGCAGGAAGTGTGTTCAGTACTTTACCTGCTTTGAATCCTGATCCTGGCTCTCTGAAGTGAGAGCGATTATGATCTCCATTTTACAGGTAAAAAAAATTGAGGCTTTGACAGTTGACATCAGCAGCCAGCCAGATCACGCACCTGGTCTAAGTAACATAGCCCAGGACTGAAACTCAGGGGCTATGGGAGACTTTTACTTCTCAGAAACTCAGTTTCCCCATCTGTCAAGTGGGAGCAATTCATACTACCCACTCCACTTGATCGTGGTGAGGGGGAAGAAATCAAGCTTGTGAGTTTAGAGTGTTAAGACACCAGCTGAAACTCCCTGAGAAGACGCTGGGGGTTGGCTGGGGCCTGGGTCAACTCCCAGCAGAGATGGGGTACTCTGGGGTACAGAAACTTGGAGTGGAGCATGCTCTTTAGTTATTCAGGCTGGCCCCACACCACAGCTGTAATAACTACCAACACCAGCAACTCACATACGTGGAGCATTTAGAGACTAGCACTGCTCCAAGTACTTCTCTGAATCTGCGCGAGGCTCCCAACACTGGGAGGCTGGTACTGGAGCTATAACAATCATGCCCATTTTACGGAAATGGAAACGGAGGTTCAGAGAAGCTAAGTCACGTGCCCAAGGCCACACAGCTTGCACGAGCTAGAATCTGACTTCAGGTCCCTCAACGCACTCTTGCTCCCGGAGTGTGTGCTGAGAACTCGCTGCGACCGAGGAGGCCACTCTTCTATCTGCAGTGCGGTCTCCGGGGAGAGGTGGGAATTCTAGTCAGAGGTACACTTCAGTGTCCCTGCTCTCAGTTTCTTCTGCTTGGAATTGGTGGGATAGCCCCTGTCTCACCAGCTGGTTTTCCTGATGAGAAGCAATCTCATTCATAAAAGCCCTCTGCAAAATGGCTTTAGTAATCCACGTTACTGAGGAGCCCGCCATGCCATGTGTGTCACCAGGAGAGCATGACCTTAGGCTCTCACCTTGGCTTGGGCCGGTTACTTCATCCCTCTGCACCAGCTTCCTCATCTGTCAGAAGGAATAGGGTGGTCATGGGCATTCGTGACAATGCTTAGTACATTCTAGGCCAGGCACAGGGCAGACGTAGAGTCACGTGTGTGTGTGCATACATGTGCGTGTGTTTGTGCATTCCCAGGGTATTCATCCCCAGGGAGAGAACTCATCCATGACTGGCCAGATGGAAGAATATCCTGCCAGGCTGGCCGTGATAGTTTGCATTGCTGTCCAGCAAACATTCGCTTTCCTCCCCCTCCCACTCTGGGTGGAGTTCACTGAAAGGCTAGGTCATGTGACTTGCTTTGGCCACTGGAATATTAATGGATGTGGTTTGAGAAGATGCTTTGAGTGGGTTGATGCAGTTTGGCTTGGCTCTTTTGTTCTGATGATCTGTCACAGGAAGAGCATGCCCCCAGGGAGCTTCTCCTTCAACCTGGGTCCTGAAATAGGGAGATGGTGGAGCAGACTTGATCTTAACCTGAAGCCTGAAAAGGACTCTTATTTAAGCCAACCTAGGCCTACAGACTCAGGGACATGGGAATTAACGCTAGTTGTTGTCAGTCATGGAGCTGAGAGGAGGAACTTGTTACAGAGCATTACTGTGGCAATAGCTGACTGATACACTCAATGACATCACATTTTAAGTTTCCTTCTGTACAACAGACAACAACAGAATTTAGACCTGTTTTGGCGGCAGTGTGATGCAGTAATTCTCAAATTCTTTATTGGCATAAATAATTCAGACATTGGATTCTCACTAAACATTGCACTAAACACAAGAAACAATAGGCTTGCCGGCTCAGAGGCTCACAACCTGTCCAACAGGCCAATTTAGAAATACTTTTTTGAGAAGTGTAGAAAAGTTTATAAATGATTCTGTACAAATATACACAGTGGACCCTCCATCCAGCTGGCCTTCCTGCTTGGATGGCATGTGAATCAACTGTTCTTTTCCAGCAACGAGACATTGGCAATGACAGAGAGAGCCAGGCAGACAGAGACCAAGACAGACAAAGAGAGAAAGATAAAGGAAAGAAGTGGCCCCAACAGGAAAACATGAAACCAACTTCTTCCATGAACTCATTCTGCAACAGTCAGCACAAACATGGAGAAAACAATATGGGCCATCGGTCCAGGTAGGTCTGTACAAGAATTAGTCTTTATATATATATATTATATATATGTATAATATTTATATGTATATATACTTTGTATATAGAAAAAGAAACAGCATAATTTACAGAGAGAAAGCCTTTTTACAACTGAGAATTTTCCTAAGGTCAATAACTTAGTAATCAACCAAATGAATCATGCGGTAAGTGTGTGAAGTGGATCCCAGTGCAATATCAAAGCTCAGAGAGACAGAAATGAGAGACCTGGGGTGGCAATGAACCACCCAAGTGGGATGTTCTCAGCCTGGCCCAGCCACAGGCGAGGGTGCTCATCCGATGACCAGACTCCTCTGGCCCCAGGGCCTACCCTCAGCCTCTGTCTTGGGGCCTTGGAGGGGGCTGATCTTGCTGGAGGTTCCCCAGCTCCCTAAGGTTGAGCCTCTGCCCTATGGATGCTGACCCCCACGGCGCTGGGGGGGGTATCTTTATGAAATCCATCAGGGCACCAGCATCTAAGAAAATGGGTAACCCCTCCCACCTCTCTATTCCAGGCTTCCATCTACAGGAACATCCCTTAGCAGTGGAATTACTGGGGAAGTTTCATTTGGGTCATTGAGAAGAGGAACCACACTTACCTACAGTGTGCCAGGTATTATATGATGCTATTGACATTCATCATTTCATTTACTTCCTCCAATAACCTTGAGGGTTAGGGATATACTAAGTGCCAGAGGCCTGCATGAAGCTAAGAAAATTCAAGGAATGCTTTGGGAGAACTGCTGGAGCTGAGAAAATGATGGTGAGATCATCATTCAAATCACAATGAAGCAAGTGAACAAGCCCTGCTAATTACAGTAAACACACACACACACACACACACACACACACACACACCCTGGGAGTCCTATCGTCAGCAAAGATACTACATTTCTCATCCTTCAAGCCAGGACATATATTTATAGGGACAATGGCACCCATCATCCCGCCAAAAGGGCTGATGCATTTTCTCCCACACTTTAGGCTGTATTGCATACTTGGCCTGTGGTCCACTATGACCTATAGGTTTTCTTCTGCCAGGCTGTAACAAACCACTATTTTGCCCATCACACTTGTCATTTATGTTGGACACCCTTCGAGCCAGGTCTTCCCATTGGTACGTTTCCACGTTCATGCATGTCCTTGACCTCAACACTCCAGTGGCCTGGAACAGGGTGACGTAAACTCTCCAGGAAAGAGGCCATGGTGAGACAGCCAAGGGAGGCTCCTGGTGTGGCAAGACAGGTGTATGGGGCTCAGGGAGATCAGAAATACAGGATTCCAGAGGAGGCAGAGGGAGAGTGAAGCAAAGAAGGGAGGAAGAAGCCCTAAAGAGAAGGGCTGATGGCCAATCCTTTCATAGAAGTGACATCAAAGGCCCTGATGCAGGGGTACGAGGAAACAGATGTTGTGTGGAGGCAGCACACAAGAGAGACACAGAGAGAGACAGAGAGAGAGAGGGATGCAGAATCTGAGGCAGTCTAAGTACTGGCCTGACCCAGCAAGCACAAAACCCATCTGGGACATCTTCCCCAGGATAAGGCCAATAACCTGGACCAGACATGATGCCGGGAGAAGTGGAGGTCCTCATGTCTGAGCCAGGGCACTTCTGTTCAGGGATAGAATTTCCCAGGGTTTGGCATCAGGGTTGGGGGAAAGCAGGGGAGGACAGAGCTAGAGCCTAGGGGTGGGCTTCCAATAAATCTTGATCTTGCCTCTTAGCCTTCACAAGGGCTATTCCTTCTACCTGGCACACTGTTCCCTCCACCCGCTCCCATTTGACTCCAATCTCAACACAAGCTTCAGAACTTCCCCTCCTCTGAGAAGCCTTCTTTGAGGGCCCTTGTCAAGGTTGGATGATCCTCTGGGGCCTCAAGGACTTTGTAAGAAATTCTCGATCTTGGCCTCTGGACGTGCATTCCCTAAAGGCAGGGGCCACTTTTCTTCCTCATTTCTTTTCTAGGAGCAGAGAAAGCACTTTCTAAATATTTACTGGATGAGTTTATGAGTTGAGGTCTTAGGGAAGGAGGGGTAACTGTTGCCCGATGCTGTGCTCTGGTGGGCGTGCATCTGGGAACACAAGCTTTTGAAATATGGGGAAGCCTTTCTTAGAATCCTTCAGCCGCTCAGTGGGAGGCATTTTAGAGCCAGCGATGTGCTAAAAAGTAGGAGCTACAGTGGTACCAGGGGACTATGACATGGAATGCAGGAGCCCATGAGGATACAGGGTGTGGGGGTGCTGGTCCATGGGGGGTAAAGTCTACCAACTGGATGACAGCTCTGAGGGGTGTTGGAGAAGCTTGGGTGACACTATGTCTGACACCATTTGGGCTTCCAGCCTTTGTGCTCCAAGGCTTGGTGCTTCCCGGGGATTTACTCCTGACAGCGAGGTCAGGATGTGTGCGTGGAGGAAGGGAAATTATCTACTTCCTTCCCCAGGGTCCGGGGGGCCCTGAGGCCTCAGGGGAGGAAAGACTGACAAAAAAGGAGAGGGAGGAGTCAAGAAAAGCCTTCAGACACCTCACAACCACGCTCAGGCCTGGCCAAGGCACTGCCCGGCTGGCTGCCCGGCATTTGCAGCTGGGAGCCTGGGCCGGGAGGTGGTGGTGGGGTCCTTGGCGTGGCAGGACAGGTACCTTAGGGTAGCCTGGTGTCTACACTGTAGCTACACAGCAGTTACTTGAACTTACTCAAGTTCATGTGGACCCATTTTTATTATTATTATTATTGGTAGTAGTAGTAGCAGCAACATGGATAGAAAATAACAGAGGCTACAATCTTGGAGGACCAATGCACTGCATTAATTGTCCAGGATGCACTTAAGCTGCCACAGCTCCAACCCAGACAGGGTTGGGCTGGGCTGGGCTGGGGAGAGGTTGACCCACCAAGAAACGGTGCCCCAGTGGCCTCCACATCCTTCTTGGAAGGTGCTTGACTGAGCGTCCCCAATTCCCCAACTTTCCCAGCCCTGGTCCATTATGATGCCAACTTCCTCGCTCCGCTTCCTGGGACTGGTGGCACCCCCGGATCTGATTGTAGGGCTGGAGCAGCAGGACCTACAGAGCTGGTCCACACTCACCACCCAGCTCCATTCCCAAATCAGCCACGTGGATGGGACTGAACAGCCACCTCTCGTCCACACCGTCCATTTTATTGCTTGGTCGCCACCAGAGCCAGCCCTTATAACTCTCTTCTCCACAGTTAACTGGGGATTGGAAGGAAGGTGGGAGGTGCTAGGATACCTGGGGGCTCCCCTTCCTGGGGAGGACAGAGGGGACTTCCCTGAGTAGCCCTTGAGAGCAGCACTGGGACTGCCTGATGCAGGTGCTGTCTGTTCAGCGGAAGATGGAGCGAGCTGCTGTGGAAGGAGGGAGGGGGATGTGGCAGGGGGGCCAGGCATCGAGTGGATGACCTGTGGGTCGCTTCCTACCCCATGAGAGGGGATTTTAGACCTTGTCTTGTCCATGCCGATGGTGACGGGCAAGTCAGCGTCCTCCTTGCCCTGGCAGCCTTCCAACCATCAAAGATGCTAAATATTGCTTTTAAAACCCATCCATGCCACCGTTACGCAAGGAGCCCCTGACTTGAGTTTTCCGCTTTTGGAATGGGGAGACTTTGTTCCCGTCATCACTGAATGCCCAGGATCTATGCGTGTCAGAGATGCTCAGTACATAACCCACAGAATACATGTCTGATGAAGAAACAACCTCAGGGAATTCCAAACAGACCCGGACGCCGGCATCCGCGTGAGGGTACAAAAGCCTGTCTCCCACCTTGACCAGCCCATCGCTCACCACTTCAAAATAGGCTTCTGTGCATATTTTCTGCCTCCGTTTTTTTTCCTGCTATCCTGGCACCAGTCTTTCCAAAATTCTCACTCTAAGCACTGGAGGTCAGCGTATTTTTAAACTAGAAAAACTGGCCAAGCTGGTCCTATTTTCCCCTTAAGTGGTGGAAAAGAAAATCTAAGATTTGTTTTAATCATTAGACTTTCAAATCTAAGAAGGCATGATGCAAATAGCATGCTGGCATAAACAATGGCTGCCAGCTCAATGGAAGGAGGGAGCCGTTTTTCTGAGCTAATTTAAGCTAAATGCATGCAGCTATTTTTCATCGCTACTATTGTGTAACTTTCTCCACGGCTCACGGTCTGGGGGAGATGTTATCAGGCAGGAGGTGGTGGTGGAGGATAAGGGGAGGAAGGAAAGGAATACGTAGCCAGCGGGAACTACTCTCAGCCACCAAGCTGGTAGTTGAACTAAAGGCAGTTCAAGAACTTCAGGAGTAGAGCTGGTGGTCCACTAGGACCCCAGGAATTCTATCTGGGTTGAAACTTGATTTTGAGCCTTCTGCACAGTGAAGAAACCAAAAAGCAACTGGAGTCATTTTTCCTTTCCACCCCTTTTTAGGCAATACTCTGTATCTCCAGACACGTCCAGAATGAACCAACAAAACTTCTACAAACTGCCTCAAGTGAAGAACAGCCCCGCCACTCCCACACACATACACAGCATATTTCCTTAAGGTCCCGGGGCCTTTCAGCCCAGCTGGCACAAGGCTGCGGGTGGCATTCAGGCCTTGAGGCGAAGCCGTTCCCTGGAAGACAATGGTTTCTCTCCAAGCAAACCCATTCCCAAATAGGATCAGACGCGAGGTCTTAAGGACAGAGGCTTTTTGCCTTTTCCAAGTTCCCTGACTGAAAATAAAGCTCTACTGGGCCCTTTGAGACTGTGCACCAGTGAGATGCAAGACTTCAAATGACTAGGCTTCTGGCGTTTTCCGAGGCTTTAGTTGTAAATCCACTTCTTCCCCTAAGAAGGGACCTAGCTTGGGAGAGTTTACCTTCCTTTCTTGGGGCCCAAGTTTTTCTTCCTGTGAAAGGACGGGAGGCATACGACCAGGACAGTCACTCGTGTCCACATCAGGCGGGAAGGCGTGCTGTCATTGATTAGCAATGTCTGCGAAGAGCACAGGGCTGGACAGTGGTGACAGAAATGTCATATATTTACACTCCTTGGACTAGATCATCCTTCTAGATTTTCATTGCAATGACCTGGCTGAAGATAAAAACTCAGGTCAAGACCCAGCTGGCCCTTTCTGAGGGCACGATCACCCCTACTATTTCCACATTGACTTCAGAGCTGTGGTATGTTGGGAAGTGACAGCACACAGCACATCTGACCCCTCCACTGGAAAACGCCATCAGTCAGAATTTTCCTTTGCGGCATCCTCACACACAGAACAGTCCTCATGCATGGAACCGGGGTCCTCCATCAGGCCAGGGTGGGGTAGGTGAGGTGGCAGGGGCAAGGCTCAAGTTTTCTGGGGCTCAGGAGCAGCTTGCGGCCAGTGGTCACCCCCAGCTGCCCAGTGCATTTCTCTGCCCAGTGCAACTTGTTCAACTTGCGGGTTCATCATTCTCATCTCCAGGGAAGGTGGGGCTGGGTGGGGCTGATCTACTTTTCCAGACTCCTAGCAAGTGGTGGGTAAATGCTGGCGGTCAGCTGCTCTTTTCTGTGGACTGGTACACCAGCACGTGATCTCAGAATACTATCTGAGGTACCAAGTTGAATTCACAGAGGTTGATCTTGTTGGGGATTCAGAAACCAGGCTGAGAAAGCTTGGGATGAGCAGCCTGCTGTCAGCCTTTTAGAGCTGTAACTACATAGTAGCATCTTAAAAGCTCTGATAAGTCCTGCACTCAAAAATTCAGTTCAACCTTGTTCTGCCTAAGCATTTCCAAGGCGTATTTGTCCCAGAATCCTCCCAATAATGCAACATCCATCTAGTCTGCTGTGGAATTAAAGGTCTATGGAACTCACTTGGTAAACTAAGTCAACCTGGATCAGGCAAAGCCCATTTCCTCCAGCTCAGCCCTCAAGAGAGGGGCAGTAGCCATCTCAAACCACCCCCACCCCGAGATAAATCCTACATATTCTTGGTTTTAGGAAAAGGAGCAGTCCTATCCCAGTGGTCAGCGTGACCACTGAGAGTGAGAAGGACGCACAGGTGAGCTTTTTTTGACAGAGGACCACAGTCAAACATCCAGTGTGGGAGAGCGAAGGGGTCAGGCTGAGGGTGCAGACTGCCTGTGCTGGGGTGCTGGAGTGGCTTGGCCAACCCAGATGCACATTTCTTGGAAACCAGGCGGTTCCCAGCAGCCTGGGAGCATAAGTGCAAACTCCCACGAGGGTCCCCGCCCTGCCCTGCATCCTCCTGCAATGACTTCCTGTTTTTCCTCCCTCTCTCCTGGTTACGAGCTACAGATAACGTCAGAGGTGGGGACTGTGACATCCTGATGGGAAGCTGGCCGTACACCACTCTAAACAGTTGTGGCTTCCTGGGAACGGACCAGCCAAAGAATCACTTTTCACAGTGATTGACTTTACCACTCCATGGGCTGGTTTACATCTACTTCTCACAGGTCCTTCACCTGGGAAATGGGATGATGGTACCAACTTCCAAGGACTGTCCTCTCACGGGGGCTCCTTGGCTGGGCACACAGACAGTGCTCAGTGCAGACAGGCTGCGCGAGATGGACCCTTGCTCTACCTCCCACCCCGGGACACCTGCCCCACTGGGTCTTTTTAGGAGTCACCACCATTCAATCTGGCAAATTCGTTTGGGGTGACATGGGCTCCGTAACACAGGGCCCAGCTGTGGGACCTCATTACCGCTCGGTGCTGCCAGTGGAGCCTGCTGGCTGCAGGGAAAGCTGTCTGATCCCCGTGTCAGGGTCTCGCTCTGCCCCAACAACCCTCCTTCCCTCATTCTGCAGGTGTTTATTGAGTACCTACTATGTGCCAGGAACTACGCTCGGTGCTAGCGCGTAGGTTATTGAGGAAATCGGGGGGAGGGAGACCCGGTGGGGAGCTGAAGATCTCCCACTGCCTTTCTGCCCCAGCTGGTTAGCAGAGGAGATGCATGGATGATCGGGCCTTGAGAGGGGGAGTCAGTGACTTGGGGTGAAAATCAGGAGTGGTGTCGACAGGGAGAGCAGCAGACGAGGCGGCCGGGGCATGCCACAGGAAGATCAGGAAGAATGAGGACCTTCCAGACTCTGGGTCCCCACATTCCTGGGTCCAGGCTGACATTTGCTGCAACTCCTCCCGCTCAGAGGTCAGCATTATTCCCTTACAGGCGCGTGTGGGTGAGGCTGGGGGCCGGGGAGGCCGTCCACCTGAGCCTGCTCAAACGTTCCCCACGTCGAGGCAAAGCTGGGAAAGGACACAGCCAATGCGCATCTCACCCAGGTCTGTTACTTTGCTGCTGAGTGAGAATGTAAATAAAAGACTGTGTCACCCACCCCTTCAGACTGGACGGAAGCACATTTGTTCAAAGGTCAAGCGACAGTCATGCTATAGGCGGGCCACCCACCCTCATCCATGGAGATAAAAATCTAGGACGACCGGACCCCAGTGATGGCGGTGTGGGTCGGGGGGCAGGTTTGATAAGAGTGACAGCAACTGTGGCCGACCCTCCTGGCCCAGGGGTTCTGAGGCATCTATCTCCTGGTGCAGGAGCTGTCATGGAAGAGCCAAGGTGACCAGCCAAGGCATAAGAGAAAGTTCCTTGGAGAATGGCAGAGCTTGAATCGGGGCCCTCCCCTAAAAAGAAGATATGCTGCAGTCCTAAGCCCAGCACCTGAGAACGTCACCGTATTTAGAAACAGGGTCACTGCAGATGAACTGGTGAGAGAAAGCTGACCCTGAATAAGATGGGCCCCTAATACAATATGACCGGTGTCTTTCTAAGAAAACGGCCATGAGAAGAGACACACAAGCAGACCGCTGGGTGCATGGAGGCAGAGATTGGAAAGATGAAACCCAAGCCAAGGAGTGGCAACAGTTGCCAGAAAACCAGCAGGAGTGAAGAGGCAGCCAGGAATGACTTCCTTACGGGTTTCAGGGGGAACGCGGTCTTGCCCGCACCTTGAGTCTGGCCTTGGGAAGCCAGCGAGCATCAGTTCCTGTGGTTTGTGGTACTTCGCTGCAGCAGCCCTCGCCGGCCGCTGGCACGGAGGAGGAGGGGGCCTGAGCACATCGGTGGCATATTTGAAACAAGGCTAGCTCTCAGGGGAGGGGCGGGTCAAATCAAGGCCGGCAAGGGACTGAAGGCAGGAAGGGCAAGTTTAGGGACTCAAGGTTGAGAACAAGTATGGAAATGCCAGCCGGGGATGGGCGCTTTGCCCTGAAAGCCCCTACGATCAGAGGCCCGGGACCCGGATTCTGGCGAAGGGAGCTCAGGCGGCCGTAGCCCCGCAGCCGAGGATGCGCCAGGGAGCAGAGCGTGCCCCCCTCCCTCTTCTCCGCCCGCGGTCCCGGCCAACTCCGGCTTCTGCCGCGCGTCCCTGGCTCGGAGCTCCGCTGCGGAAAACCCGATCGGGGGCGGCTCCCCGCCTCGCAAAGATCTCAAGTGTCTTAAAAAAAAAAAAATCTCGTAACGGGGTCCTTGTTACGGACTGAACTGTGTTCCCATCCCCTAATTCACGTGTTGAATCCCCACCCTCCAGTGTGGCTGTGTTTGGAGGCAGAGTTCTTAAACAGGTAACTGAGGTTAAAGTAGGTGTCCAGGGCGGGACCGGAATATGACAGACTGGTGTCTTCACAAGAAGAGAGACACACCGGGGGCGGGTTTGTGCCCAGAGAAAAGGCCAGGTGAAGACACAGTGAGAGGCCTCAGAAGGAGGCAACCCTGCCGACCCTGTGATCTCGGAATTCTAGCCTCCAGAACTGTGAGAAAATACCTTTCTGTCGTGGAAGCCCGGCCGGCTGGGGTATCTCGTTACGGCCGCCAGAGCAGACTACATGGAGGCAGCGAGTCTCTCCACCCTCCGAGGTCCGGATTCCCTCCAGATCATACACACCAAGGGGTCTCAGTGTCTGCTCACACCTCTCCCAGGACGGGGGGGCTTTCTAGCTCCCAAGGCAAAAATCTGTTAGAAAGCTCTCCTGCCGGAACAAGCTCTCTGCCCAGTAACTCCCACCCCTGGCCTCCATTCCTCCACAGGAGGCCACGGGCAAATTGGTTTCTTCTTCCTTTCTGACATGTCTCCTAGATCAGAGGTTCACAAGTCTTCTGTAAAGGGCAAGACTATACATATTTTCAGCTTTAAGGGCCACACTGCCTCTGTCACAAGCAGTTAACTCTGTTGCAGCACAAATGAAACCGTAATCCATCTGTAAATGAGTGGGTGTGGCTGTGCACCAATAAATTTGGTCTATTGACACTGATATTTGAATTTCGTTGAGTTTTCACATGTCAGGAAATCTGCTTTTTTTTTTCCCCCAACTAAATGTTGTAGAAACCATTTGGTGGGCTGGATACAGCCCATAGCGCATAATTTGTCAACCCCAAGTCTACATTTTTAAACAGAGTGATTGAGCCTAAGTATATACCACTTCCTTCCTGTTCCTTAGATGGTCATTTCTAAGTGGGGACAACAATTGTGGGAGGTGCGGGGGGTGGGGAGGAGGTGTGCACATGGGGTGGGAGGTGGAAAGACAGCAGATCAGGGTTTCCCAAATACAGGAGTCCAGTCTCCTGGCTTCTACTGACAAAGAATCCAAGGCAGAAACAGAAAGAGAAGGGCTCCTTGGCAAGACAAGATTCTTCTCTTTGATCAGCAAAAAGAAAACCGGGACAAACAGAATTAAGTGGAGACTTTGATTTCTAGCTTCACTCTGGGGATGACATGCAGAGATGTCCCCACACAAGGCCCAGGGGGGTGTCCCTGCAAGGGGACCCCATTTTATGAAAGACCTGTGGCCAAGCAGAGTTGGCTGAGATTCAGTGTGCAAATCCCCCTGCCCTTCAAAGAAGGCAAGGTCAAGGCTTCCTAGTGAATCTTGACTGTATGGACTGGTCCATTTGGGAGGCCCGTGTATGTACGGGTTTACTGAAAGTGAGGCAGAGACAGAAACAACTTGCTGTTGGGCATCAGGCACAGGCATGCAGCTGTGATTGGACAAGTGCACACATACAACCTGTGTTATGTGGTTTCTACAGCATGACTCACAGTAGGGGCTGGCAAGTGCGATAAATACACCCACCACCTTTTTTTTTCCCTTGCAAAAGATTAATGAACCTGACCTCCTCCCAGTATTTCAATGAATAAGGACTGAGGCCGACAAGGAAAGCAGTGGTTTGGTTCTTCCTGGATCAAAATGGCCGCAAATTAAAGCTGGCTTCTAAACAATTCAGGGTGGTGTAGCCAGAGGAGGAGGGCAGGGCGGGGCTGGGCTGGCTACAGCGGAGAGTGAGGAAGGTGGTAGCAAAGTAAAGATGTGGGCAAAGGAGAAGATGAGAGCAAATGAATATGGGAACCAGAGAGGCCCCCAAGGAGTCCTGCTCCACGAGCAGAGGAACCCAAAGACACACGGGATGCCGGAGTTTCTCCTTGGGTCCTTCAAGCTCCATCCTTAATCATTTGTGAACAGATGGGAAAAATCAGCCTGTGGAGATGCGGCTGGGCCTTGCCAAAGGCTCTGGGTGGCCACGTTAGTTAATCCCGGAAACAACAGAGGTAAGAGGGAATGGGCTGCAGTTCTGGGGAGCATTCCAGCCTCAGGGATCTGTCCCTGGCTGCCCCTCCCCTTCCTCCTCGCTGCAGACAGGTCCATGACACAGACTGGGGTCCAAGGACCCGAGCAGCCTGGTTCGACTAAAGAGAGGCAGGAACCTCAGGAGACCCCGAGCCTTCGCCTGGGGTGGGGGTGGAGCCTGCTGGGTGACTCGCCTGGACAGGGAGGCACCTGGGGCTTGTGCAGACACGTGTAAATGCCTCCAGAACACACACACGATGGGCCCAGGTCCACAGTTACAGATGTCCCCAGAAGAGGGATGTTTAAGAACGGCTCACGTGGGGGCCTGGAGTCGCTGGTCCCGGGCAGGTGGGGACACTGGGAAGGGATTCAGAAAGGCCTTTGCGGGAGGCACAAGGGTTTCCCTTGGCCAGGGTCTCAGGAAGCGTGACGGGTCTCATCATTTTCCCCGGTTTGGAAGCAGGTCTGGCCCCCAGGGCATGAGCCATGGGGGTGGGGACGATTCCCGGGTTGCTGGTCGGACACTGAGTCTGAGCCCAGGTAGGTTTTTTGAAGTCTGAGGTCCCCTCTCTGGGAGGGGGATGTCCGGATAAGGTAGTGACCAGAAGAAACCGCGCCCGGGCAGTGTCCAGGCAGTTCAGCGGGACTGCAGGCCCACCCCAGGCATCCTGCCTAGAGGCCCCTCTGTCCTGCTAGTGCCCTGCTGGGGGACAGGTTTCCCTTTGATGCCAGGTCAGATGAATGGGGCGGAGGGCTGGGGGAACAGAGACCTTCCCTTGAAAGGTAAGGAGAGCCTCTCCCTCTCCTTCTGCACCTGGAACTCTTGATCCCAGTGTGCTCAGAAAAAGCAGCTGGCCCAGGTGGGGTGTGAGGGCAAGGGATGGAAGGCCGGGGCACTGAGCGAGCACAGGCATCGAACGGGGAAGCCACCCTGGGACTCGGCACCTGCTGGAGTGGAGAATGCAAGACCCCTGCAGACAGCCACTCTCCTTTGCTGCCTGATAGGACTTTTTAAGGGTGAAGCGGCGGGTGAGGGATCATTTAGCAAACAGAATGCTGCGCACACGCCATACAACCCAACACACACACACACACACACACACACACACACA
>PVHT021183555.1:16746171-16784681 GCA_004024745.2 Catagonus wagneri
GTATGGTGGACAAACTTAGCTGGTGCAAATGCCAGAGCCGAGGGAGGAAAGAGTGTCCTAGAACTGTCCCCCCTCCCCAGAGCCCTAGCTCCCTAGGCTTAGACTTCAGGACGCGTCATGGATGAAGGTGAGCTGTAATGACCTCCCAAAAGTCATCTCGGCCAGGGAGCCACTGTGCTTTCCAAAGGGCGGGGGGGAGGGTGGGGCCTTAAGGAAAAGAGGGACGAGCCTGTCACGGAGCAGGAGAAGGCGGCAGAAACAGGCAAGTGTGCCCCAGATAGACCCAGAGCGCAAAAGACATGCACTTCAGAGGGATACGCAGAGGGGCCCCAACCTTGCTGGGCTTGGGGTGGGGCCTCTGAGAACAGATGCTTGCAAAGGAACAGCGGAGTCCCCCGCCCAGCTCTCAGCCCCGTAGCCTGTAGCCTCCGCGGAGTGGGTGACCAGTCCTGCATCCCCTGATCATCTGTCCAGGCAGACACCAAAGCAGCCGGCGGGCCCGGGGGTGGGGGTGGGGCGGGGCTCGGCTCCTGCGCTGCGGCAGCCTGACTCCTGCTTGTCAAGGGGAATGGACAGCAGATGGTGTCGCGCACGGAGACACACACGCACACAGACCGGTCCTGCGAGCCTGCCCATGTGGGCGTCCCACCCTGGTCACCACGGCCCAGGGGCTCTGCATTCAGCCCATAGTTCTCATCCCTTCACCGGCCCCCGGGCCTCACAGATCCACTCTGCGTCTCCCTGGCTGGTCCTGTGAAATCCTAGCTCAGGCTCCCCCCACTGCCCGAGCGAGCGGACATGGGGCTGGGGTGCAGGGAAGCCACCGGGCTCAGTTGTGCGGCACTCCCAGGCCGGCCGGGGTCGGTACCCTCTGATGGTGAGCCGCTGGCCTCCTGAGCTGGCAGAGGGCAGAGCAGGGGAGGAGAGGTGGCTTGGGTGCTGAGGCAGCTGAACGCTGTCCCCTTGTCCAGTGGTCACAGCCTGGAGCAGGGAGAGAAGCGAGAGAGTGGCAAGAGGTCACAGGGGCACGACAACGCCATCTTTTGTGAATTAGCGCCCTTGAGGTAAGCTGTTCCTGTCCTCTGCAAGGAAAGGCAGAGATTCTGCTTTGTGCTGGGCTCCGTGCCAAGTGCCGCACACACCTGATTTCATTTAAACCTGAGGCGCGCCTGCAAGAAAGTACACTACATGCTTTCTACAGATGAGAAAACTGAGGCTCAGAGAGGTTAGGTGTTTTGCCCAAGGGTGCACAGCCAGGAAGCAGTGGGTTCTTCTTGCTGGAGCATGTAGCCTTGGACTAGGGTTGGTCACCTGGGTGTGGGCTGGGTTGAGGCCATGTGGGACAGGAACACAAGCCTGCATGCCGTGTGGAGTTGCGGAGGATGCCTGGTAAGGGCTGGAGATGCAGGAAGAGGAGGTGAGACCAGGCCCACACCATGGACTCCAGCTAGGAGTGGAGGCATTGCTGATTACTGTTGAGTAAGGTCTGGGCTGTCATGGGCAGATGTGTATGCCTACCCTCTCAAGATGGTTCTAGAAAAGAGACCTAGAAGGTACACAGGTAATCTTTGCCTAGAAGCCAGGAGAGTGGAGGGGTCAAGATTGGGGATTTAGGATCCAGACCAGCCCGGGTTCCACTACTTGCTCTGCCCCTTACTAGCTGTGTGACCTGTAGGGTGGCACTTAACCTCTCTGTGCCTTGGTTTTCTCATAAGTAGAACAGAGGCTGTACCTCCCCTGGGGGACCAGACTACTCCCAGCGGGGCTCTGAGGACTCAGTGAGATAATACAGAGAGAATGCTTGACATGGTACCTATCACACCTGAGTTTAATAAGTGGTACCCTGATGATGGAGATCAGGTGGTCATGGTGATGGCAGAGCCATGCAACACACACACAATGCAACACAAAAGAGCTGGAAGCGGGAACCTGGACAGGTGCTTATATACCAACGTTCACAGCCGCATTATTCACATCAGCCAAAAGGTGCAAACAAGCCAAGAGTCTATCAATAGATTCATGGACAGAACACGGTGTACACATACAATGGGCCATCACTCAGCCACAAGAAAAACAACAGTCTAATATATGCTACAATGTGGATGAACCTTGAAAAACATGCTGAGCAAAAGAAGCCAAACACAAAAGGACAAATATTGTATGTGTCCACTTATATGAGGCGTCTAGAATAGGGAAATTCATAGAGACAGAGCATAGATGAGGATTAAGCGCTGGGGAGAGGAGGGACTGGGGAGTTACTGTTAACAGTTACAGAGTTTCTGTTCGGGGTGACAAAATTTTAGAAAATAGTGGTGATGACTGCACAACACCATGAATGCAATTAATACCAATGAGCTATACATTTAAAATGGCTAAAATGGCAAATGTAAAAATGATTTTCCGTGTGTGTGTGTGTGTGTGTGTGTGTGTGTTTTTTAGGGCTGCGCCCGCAGCATATGAAGGTTCCCAGGCTAGGGGTCAGATTGGAGCTACAGCTGCTGGCCTATGCCACAGCCACGCCAGATCCGAGCCACATCTGCAACCTACATCACAGCTCACTGCAATGCCAGATCCTTAACCCACTGAGCAAGGCCAGGGATCGAACCCACAACCTCATGGTTCCTAGTCGGATTTGTTTCTGCTGCACCATGACGGGAACTCCTTAAAATTATTTTCTATACACAAAAACAAAATTTTCCATTTTAGCCACATATTATATATAACCACATTTAAAAAATAATGTAATATACCCACAACCACAGAGTTAAACACTCTAACTTGGGGAATCACACGATATGTGAACTATATTTCAACAAAACTATTTTTTTAAAAAAAGAAATACCATGCAGGTCACATATGTAGTTGTCAATTTTCTAGTCATATTGTAAAAAATATATAAAAATAATTGTTTTTGCCTTTTTTTATTTAAGGGCCACACATGTGGCATATGGAAATTCCCAGGCTAGGGGGTCAAATCGGAGCTGCAGCTGCCGGCCTACACCACAGCCACAGCAATGCGGGGTCCGAATCTTGTCTGTGACCTACACCACAGCTCACAGCAATGCTGGATTCCTAACCCACTGAGCAAGACCAGGGGTTAAACCTGCATCCTCATGGATACTAGTTGGGTTCATAACACGCTGAGCCACAACAGGAACTAGCTGAAATTAATCTTAATAGCATATTTTTAAACCCAATATATCCTAAACACTGTAATTTTAATACATAACCAATTCTGCATACGTTACATAATAAATTACTTTACATTCTTTTCTTTATCGTAAGTCTTGGAAGTTAGATTTTAGACTCAAAGCACATCTCAATCTAGACTCATCCCATTTCGAGTGTGCAACAGCCACACACAGTGAGAGGCTTTAACTGGACAACATAGGTCCAAAGTGTGGTCCATGGACCAGCAGCATCAGCATCACCTTGGAGTTTGCTGGAAATGCAAGATCTCAGGCCCCACCCTAGACATACAGAATGAGAATCTGCACTTTAACAAAGTCCCGCAGTGAATGCATATTAAGTTTTGAGGTGCACTGCTCTGAAATGCCAGCTTGCCCCAGCTTTGCCTCCAACTCACCATGTGCTAAGCCCATACTGGGATTCTGGAAACACTAGCTCCTTTGATGTGAGCCACTGGAGGGGCAAACCCAAGACCGCAGAGGTGAGCTTCAGCCTAGCTGCCCAACTCCTTATAACATGCCAGCTGCAGCTGAGGCCTCTTGGTCTGTAATCCCCTCTGCAGATTACAAAGCCCAAGGCAGGACCAAGATCCTGGACCTACCTTAACCAAGCCCCCCACTAATCTACTGTTGACCCAGGTGGTTTCTGAAAGGATCACCCTACCAGAGTGACCATCTCAAAGCCAGATAAACACGAGTGAGGAGTCCAAAAGGGCTGATGTTGTGGGGAGAGCAAACTTCGGACTAGGGAGTTGGAGCCTGACTTATGTCCCCAGCTTTGTCACCAGCACCCCACACAGATCTGGGTGAACTGCTGAATGTCTCTAAGCCACAGTTTATCCACATGTAAAAGAAGGAGTTTGGATATAGCTGAAATGGTCAATGAAGGCATCTACGCACTGATTCTAAATAACTGCTGATGAGTAGCACCAAGTGATGGCAAATGTGCTGCAATCGATTAGTCATGTCTACCATGGGTACAGGAATAGGACACAGACACCTCACACACTTATCATCCCTGAAATAGGTACTCCCAAGGACATTTTTACTTAATGAACAGCTGACATATGGGGGCTTAGTGAGCTCAGGGTATCACCTTGCCATGTGATGCTCATATTCACTGGGGTATCAACCTTCACAGGAAGAGAGAGGAAATGTCACCATGGCAGCCACAGGGATCAGACTCTGTACCCAAATCGTCTAGGGCCTCTAGGACCCAAATCCCAAAGGAGATTCCCCTGAACAGAAACCCACTGGGGAAGGGTGGTGGCTAGGGGAGGGAGGTGGGTATATGCAAAGGAGATGGTTGGCAGAAGAGCAAAAAGGTGACAAAGGTCAGAGGACAAGGGCAGCGGGGAGAGACACTAAGGGGGAACACCTACTCTGCAGACTTCCAGAAATGTCCAGGGTGAGACAGGCGGCGGTTTCGCTTTGGCAGTTTCTCTAGCATGTCCATGAGCTTGGTGAAGGTAGGTCTCTCTTCTTGTTCAAAGGCCCAGCAGAAGAGAAGTATATCCTAGAAGAAACCAGTATAGTGATTTAACATAAACAGTAGCTTCTTGATTACTCCTTGGCACCTTATTGTCTCTATTTGTTTACCCATTTGTTCCACTTTCAGATTCCCCCATCATCACATCCATCCATCCATCCATCTGCCCACCAATCCATCTATCCATCCATCATGCATTTATCCATCTACCCATCACAATTCATGTACGCATCCTTCACCTGTTATCTACCTATCCATCCATTCATCCATCCATCCATCCGTCCATCCACTCATCTACTTTCTGAGCCCATACAGCACATTAAGTAAATCATATTCTAGAAGGTCTGGGATACACTGAAATCAATGAATGCTCCCCAAGGAGTTTCTTGGCATTTTTCTCAAAACGGAGGGAGAAAAAGGAATCTTGAGGCTTCTATCCAAATCCTAATACTATAAGCACTCCTCAATGTCTCAGAGGGGAAAATTACTCTTAGTAACTGCCTTATCTGAGAAAGGAAATCTAGAGACAGGTGATCCTTAAAAACACACCAGATAATTACTGCTTCTCTGACTCATTTATCTTGTGATCAAAAGAGGACTCTTCCTAATGTGTTTTAGAGTATGATTAATTTATACTCAGGTTTCTCTGTTTCTATATATCTTGAGTTGATAATGCCTTAAAATGTTTACGTGGATTCAAATGATAGCTATTTTAATGTTTACCTTTTAAAAATAACAGAAACAGAGGGACTCACTGGTTCTATCAGACTCAGCAATCCATCACTAGGCAAAACCCGGCTGCATATTACTGTGCCCTGATGGTAGGAACCTTAACTGTAGGCATAGTTCAAAAGCTTCCCTGTCGAAGCTCCAAATCATCATCTGACAAGGCTGTGGGCATGCTTTTTTGTCACCCTCTGGAAAAGCATTTGTCACCTTAACATGCAGGAAAAAGAAGACCTAGACCTGTGTCTGCTTCTCCCCTTGTCTTTCAGACCCAGCACTCTCCTGGGACTTACCGAGATTTCTTTTCCCATGCCGATCTGGCTGAGGTTGGGTTTCATGCCTGTGCCCATTTGCCAGATTATTGCCTCTGCTGGCTGGGTCTTAAAAGGCCACTCCCTGGCATGGAGCTCATACCAGATTGTCCTGTGGGCAGACATTGTTAAAGGGTGTGATATGTTATTTGCAACTCTGTGTCCCCTCTCCAACACACACCCACCCTAACCACTAACCACTCTGGTGCCCTGGATTCTTCCTCACAGGGCTGGTATTTTGCTACCTAAAATGTACTTAAAGCTTTCCCAATGTCTTAGAAGTCATGCTTATTCCAGGATATCTTCTCTGGTGCCTGAATTAAGATGATCAAAAGCAAGAACCTGAACAATTTAATACAATGTGCCCTGGGTCTCTGATCCCACATTTGTAATTTTAGGAAACTATTGTAAGGGCAATATTAGGGATACAGATAAAACTTCATTTACAGGGGTCTCTACACATCATTATATAGAACGTTGAAAAAAAGGAGCAATAACACAATTGCTCAATAACAAGAACTGGTTAAATGTACTATGGTAAATCCATAAAATGAAATGGAATACTATATTATTACCATAACATTTCAAAGAAATTTTGCTGACATAAAATGCTCTACATAACTTCAAGTAAAAACAATTACACACAAAACTGTATATAAGATATGTAACACCTTTGAAAACCATTATATATGTATGAACAAGAGAATAAGAGCAACACAGAAAAATATTAACAATGGCTAACTCAGTGATAGAAAGCATCATTTTTTTTTCTATTTGTGTTTTCACCTTCCTGTGAAATAGTGGAAAGAAAAAAAAAAGATCTGAGGGTAAGATGGCCTTGAGTTCACGTCCTGACTCTATTCTGTGCTAGTGGTACATCACTGGGTAGGCTGCATCCCTTCCGAGTCCAGGTTTCCTTAGTTGCCAAATGAGAATGATGATAAAATTGCAGTGGAATAATGTTTATCAGGGAGGCTGAATGCCAAAACAACTCGATGCTGGAATTATTCTAGAGGGATTGACTATGTTGTTGTCTGTTTCAGCAATCATGACAGTGTAATGATGGAAGATACGATTGTTGGTGCAGAGCACGTGGGGATGGATGGGGAGATGAGCTGGGCAGTGCCTAAGTGATGCTGGGAGATGTGGGTGGCAGTGAAGACTACGGCGGTGGGTGCCATGGGGGTGTCCACGGGCTATTGGGGTGTCACTGAGCTGTACCATGGGGATAGGTCTCAATTCGCTGAGAAGACTCCCCAACTCAGGGGATATCTGAAACAATCTGAAATGATCTTTCTTCTAATCTAGATAATTTATGTACATTTGTGGTAAAGAACACAAAGCACTTGGTTATCCCTTTTTTTTTTTTTTTTTTTTAAGTGGCTGCACTTGCAACATACGGAAGTTCCCGGGCTAGGGGTCAAATCAGAGCTGCAGCTGAGGCCTATGCCACAGTCATGGCAACACCAGATCCGAGCCACATCTGCAAACTATGCTGCAGCTTGGAACAATGCCAGATCCTTAGCCCACTGAGCAAGGCCGGGGATGGAACCCTCATCCTCATAGAGACCACACTGGGTCCTTAATCCCCTGAACCACAACGGGAACTCTGGTTATCCTTTTTACTGATAGAGGACTGTATCAATCCAGCTATTTCTAGGGGACCACCTTTCAGTTAGTGTCTTCTCTCCCCTGCCAGCCTCATCCCTCTGGATGCCGCTCAGGTGTTGGGATGTTGAGTTAAATGGTCAGGAAGCTCTTAAGGCGCTGGATGATTCCGGTTATCATCATAATAAACAATAACACCAAGTTTTCACTCAGTGCTGGACACTAGGCTCTCTGTTTTTATTATGATTATGGAGGAGGTGCAGTACGCATGTCTTTTTATTCTGGTGCTTTGGTAGCTGGGTCCTTGCAGACCTTGGAGGGACTGCCCTTCCCAGGGCTAGCCAGTTCCTAGAGAGAGCCAAGGACTGATCTGTAAGCATGATTTTAAACATGAAAACTAACCAATACAAAGCCTTCCTCCCATCTCCTCTCTCAGGCTCTCACAGTCAAGGCCAATATTCCCCTGCCCTACTCAGGACAGCCCCCATGTCCCAGAGCCCATTGAAATTAGTCAAACAAGCCAGTCCTAAACCTGCTTACCCTGCCTTGCCCATTGCTTCCTGCAGAAACCATACTGAAGGCTCTTGCCCACATCTTCTTCCTGCTCCTTCTGCCTCCTGACTGACCCTGGTGGCTCCCCACGTGGCCCTGCATGATATCATGTGCTCCCTCCTTTGGAGAACTGTGGACAACAAACTGTCTTTCCAGTGGTAGTGGTTTCCTGATCTACTGGCCTCATTATACCCAAATAATAATCAAACTTATGCTTAAAACAAGAAGTGCTATCATCAGCCCCATTTTACAGATGGGGAAACTGAGGCACAGAAATGTTATCTACCTTACTCAGGGTCACAGAGCAAAATAAGAGGTGGAGCCAGAGTTGAAGCCACATGACTACAGATTTAGACCACTGGCCATTATGCTACACTGGAAACCTACATTCCATCATATATGAGAGCCCTTTATAATTGGGGCAGAGACTATTTGAGAAGGCAACCCCATAGGTGATGGCTGGGGCTTGGTAAAGAGGCACAGAGTATAGGCATCCCTCAAGCGAATGGGGGAAGGGAGCCTGTCTGCAGCTCGGCCCTGTGCTGGGTGCCTTATAGGTGTCTTCCCAGTCAATCTTTAGAACATCTCGAGGGACTTTATTGTCTTTCTGGCTGAGAGAGGTAGGGGCTTTGAGTGGTAGGTGACTTGACTCTCAAGCACCCGGAGTCTCTGTGATTAAAAGCTCCAACCCTGGAGGCAGGATGTCCTAAGCCTGGCTCCCTGCTCCACTGCTAAATACCATAAGGCAAGTCACTGACCCACTCGGAACCCCAGTTTTCTCATCTGCCAGTTGGGAACAATGGTTCCTGCTTCAAAGTGTGCTTCTGAAGATATCCCAAGACAGTGCCCGTAATAAGCTTAATGTGGCGCTAAATACACTTTTAAAAGTCCCTTTTTGTTCCAAGTCATGCTCCAGCATGATGTTCCCAAGCAATAAGATGCACCTAATTGGCAGGAAACCAAGAGCACCGGGTCCCTCGGAATTCATCAGTGTCACAAATAAAAGCCTCATTAAAACTTCCTTTCAAACCTAACTTTTAAGAGAAACTGGCTTCAAGGGGGAAAAAAATTGCTAAAGATGAAAACTCCAGCGGAAAATCAATTACTTACTTTGGTACATTTTGTTAATTACATTCTTTTTTCTTTTGCTAAATTGATACTAAAATATACCAACTTAATTATTGCAATTTGGTTTTCAGATAAGAGTATCTAACTAGATAAAGATTTGAACACAAACTAATCAGGGCAAGTGACATCCTCTAAAAGGTCTAAGTGACAGATGGTGAGAATTCTGATGTACCAGCAAACATCACCCCCACCCAACCCCAGATTTATAGAGAGGACGCAGTGGGGGTACTTTGTCATGGAAGACGGTCTCTGTAACATCTCTTGGTGGTGCAAAATCCAACTGCAAGCATCCGAAGGCCTCCAACTCTCCCAAACAGCTTCCCCAGTGTTACTCCTGTCAGCCCTTGCAGGCACCCCACGGTCAAGGTAAGGCGAGGATTAGCATGGCCATCTGGGGGACAGGAGCACAGAAGCCTTCCTAGTGAAGCTTCTCAGAGTGCCTTGATCTGCATCTTAGGGCTGTTCTCTGGACCATCCCTACTCTGTACATTTTTTTTTCCTGCTTTTTGATTTTTTATGGCCACACCTGTGACTTATGGAAGTTCCCAGGCTAGGGGTTGAATCAGAGCTACAGCTGCTGGCCTATGCCACAGCACTGCCAGATCCAAACCACATCTGAGTTGTACACTGCCATTCACTGCAATGCCAGATCCTTAACTCACTGAGCAAGGCCAGGGATTGAACCGGCATCCTCACGGACACTGTGTTGGGTTCTTAACCTGCTGTGCCACAACAGGAACTACCCGCTTCTGTACTTTCAAAGACATCTCATTCTCATCCCAGGCTGCAGTTCCTATGTCTTGGCTGACAAGTCCTCAACGCTTCTTTCCCTAACTTAAAACATACAGATTCAGTTGCAGCTATTGGCTCTCTCCAAGGCAACTCAGTGTCCACATCTGCTCTCTCTCTTTGCCTTCCTGGTACGCCTCAACCCTGCCCACCTCCAGGGTCTCTGCTTTGGTAAAGGACACCGCTCTCTACCCAGCTGCTGCAGGTAGATGTCTGGCACCACCCACATTTAAAACAACAATAAAGCACTATCACTTCCACCCCCCAAATGCTGCCTTTTTATGTCCAATTTTAGCACTCACACCCACTGGCACTGATTCAGCAGAGAAGCTCGGCATCTCCGCTTGGACTGGTCACCCGGCCCCAACTTTGTCCTTCTCCTTTCCATTTCTGACACAGTCGTAATTGCTCTCAAGCTCAAAGTGTGATGTGACTCTTCCGCTTAATAACCATCAGTGGATCCCTCGTGCCCTGCAGAAGAACTCCTTAGCTCTGCTTCTAAGTCTCTGTAAGAGTGCCTTCTTTCCTCTCTAGCCTCTCATCTCACCACCCCAGTCTCATTTTTCTGATTCTCCATCCATCAACTTCTTTTCTTTCTCTTCCCACTCCCCCCATGTTTCTCCATTGTGGGCAGTTTGTTCTCTTTCACCCTTATTCCCTTTCATGTGTCCCTTCTATCTGGAACACTCTGCCTTACCCTCATCTGGACTACTTATACTCAATCTTTAATACAGGCTCCTCCTCCAGGAGTCACCTCCTTCAGGAAGCCCTCTCTGATTTCCCAGGCTGCATTTAGTTCCTCCTTTTCGCCCACGGTCCTGTGTTTATCCTCAGCATAGCATTTATCATTGCACAGTGCTGTTTCCTTGTTTGTCTTCCACTAGATCAGAAAGAATAGGAAGTTTTGGTGGTTTGAAAATGTCCACAAATTGATAGGCCCTCTTGTAAAAAGTGGAGCTGAATTCCCCTCCCCGTGACCTACCAACTTGCTTCTAACAAAAAGAATGTGGTAAAAAAGTGACAACATAATTTCTGGGGCTAGGTCGCAAAAGCAGTGCAGCTTCTTGCCATTATGCTGTGAGGTCACTCAAGCAGCCTTTGGAAGGGCCTATGCGGTGAAGAACTGAGGCCTCCTGCCAATAGCCACGTGAGCGGTCCACCTCGGAAACGGATCCTCAGCCGGTCAAAGCTTCAGATGAAATTGTATTCCTGGCCAGCATTTTGACTGCAACCTCATGTGAGACCCTAAGCCAGCTTAGAACCACTCAGGTAGGCCACTCCCAAATTCCTGGCCACAGAAACTGGAGAAAAATCAATATCATGTTAAGCCAAATTTTTGACAATTTGTTAATAACAGGCACCCAGTAAATAGCTACTGCATGAATGACTGAGTCAGGTGTGGTCATATAACCAGTTAGAAACCGGGCATGAAGGTTTTCTAGGGTCACTCTTTTTACTATAGGCCACTCAGATCTCTTCGATTTCACGTAGAAATCCAGCCACCTTTGTCCCCACAGACAGGTGCCCGGTCCCTTCCAAAAGCACTAATGGAATGCTGGAGAAATGCCCCTCCGCCCAGGCTGGGGCTCTCGAAGGCCAGGGTGGGCCACCTACCCAAGTGCAAAGACGTCTGAGTGTTTGGAGAAGGGGAGCTTGTCTTCCTCTGTGTCGGGGGACAGCTGGCGGATGATCTCCGGGGCCAAGTGGCATAGCCAGCCGTTCTGGATACGCAGCTTGTCATCACGCCTAGAGAAGCAAAGCATGGAGTGAGCCCCGTTGCTCAGACCAAGGAGGACCAGTCCCCCAGCACTGACCCCAAGGCCCTGGACCATCTCTGCCTTGTGTTCCTCCCCACTCTGCCCCCGTTAGGTACTGCCCGACCTTGCACTTGAGGGCAAGACCCAGTGGGAGGTCCGGGGAAGGCTGATCTGGAGAGAGACACTCAACACCCAAACCGTCATTGTGTCCCTTTGCCTCTGAGGTGCCCCGTTCTCCATCTTCATTTAACAAATACAACTGCTTCTTGTCATTCATGGTAACCATGTTCTCTAAAGTCTCAGTAAACACTGAATTAGTGAATACGGAGTTATTGCCTCTGGAAGAAATATACATATATATAGACACACGTATACATGCATCTCACATAGATTATACTCTTAAATCCTAAAAACTCATCCCAGCCTATTTTATTTTACACAAGAGAAAATGAGGCTCAGAAATATTAAGTGACTTGCCTGAGGTTGTCTATCAGTGGGCAGAACTGCAAAACCTATCCAACTGGCCCCAGAGCTGGAGCTTCTTGTCCTGCACCACCCCCTCCGCTCTCTATCCCCTGCTTGTCTCTGAGTGACAGCTGAAACGAGAATGCACAGCATCCTCTTGTTGGACCTCAGCTGGGAACAAATTGAGACCAATTTTTCACCTCCCTGTACATGCCCATGAATGACTGTGAATATGCCAAGAGTATTGATTTGGGGGTTACAAATACATTTTAGTGAGCAGGTGAATTCACAATACAGAATCTGTGAATAATGATGATCGGCTGTATTTATGAGTATCTACTATGCCTAGGCTCTGTTCTCTGCACTGGAAATACAGCAGTGAACAAGACTGACAAAGTCCCTGCCTTCCTGGAACATGTGCTTTAGTAGGGGAAAGTGATGACAAGTAAATTAAATAAATAGGAAAAATTAAAATAGGAGACTGTGTTAAAGATAAGAGGGAGCTTACTTTAGGTAAAAAGTGAGCTAAGACTTTCACGACACAAAGGATCCAGCCAAATGAATAGGGGAAGAATATTCTAGGCAGAAGGGAATTTAGGACAAAGGCCCAAGGCAGGCCATTTTTGGGGTGTTCTAGAAACCTAAAGAATATCAGTGTAGTTGGGACACATCATGCTACTCCATGTATCTATTAAATTGTACATAACAAGCCCCTTATTGATGGGTCTTAGATGGTTCCCCCCTCCTTGTTATAAACAAAGCAGCAATGGATAACCTCAAGTAGATATTGGGAATCTATCTCTTCACCCACATCTGTGATTATTCCTTAGGAGAAATTCTTAGAGGAGAAAGGATGCTGGCTTCCTTCTTCCTGTTGTCTTTCGCAAGTACAGAGCTTCCTAGTGGAGCCTGAAATCTGAATTCCTGTAAGATTCAAGATTCCAAGGAAAGGGCCAGTTAACACAGGGAAAGTGGGATGGGGATTGCAAACCATCGAGAGTGACATCATGAAGGACCAGATCCTCTAGCATGTGGTGGGGACCTGCTGGGAACCTGGGGCTGGCTGGATTTTACAGACTTTCTAGGGTAAGCTTTGAGCTACATAAAGTGTGATGCACTGCTCACTTAACTGCACTCATACATATCCCATACTCATGATTCTTGCCCTGTCTGAACACCTTCTCAACAGAACTTCCATGACGAGAGAAATGTTCTCCGTCTCTGCCATCCAACATGGCAGCCACTAGGCATTGTGACTACTGAGCACTTGAAATCCAGCTCATGCAAATAAAGAACTGAACTTTTAAAGTTTTATTTCACTTTAATTCAGTTACGATTACATGGCTCTATGTGGTGACCATATTGGCAAGGGCTGCTCTAGAGTACTACTTATTACTAATGGATTTTTTTTCATTTACATATATTTTAATAGGTTATTTTTTAAACGTGTTCATAAATGGACACTAGCCCTTTTTTAGTACACCTTAAAATTAAGATTAAAAAAAGTTTGTTCACATCTTTCCTGAAGTCAGCTTGTGGGCTCTGACGGAAGATGACTGAAGAGGCCCCGGGAGTTTGAGCTCAGATGTGTGAACTGGAGAATTCTTTGTGGTGGTGGCCGACCTGGGCACTGTAGGGGGTTTAGCAGCATCCCTGGCCTCTACCCACTAGATGCCAGTAGCACTCCTTTCTCTGTGTGACAGCCAAAAATGTAGCCAGACATCACAAATGTTCCTGGGGGTAGGGTGGGGCGGGAGAGCCCAGGCTGAAGATCACTGCTCCAATTTATGCGCCGAATAAGGAAACAGTCCAAATTTCAAGGTTTTCAGCGGGAGTGACACATGTGCTCTACACAGTGGAGCTGAAGGAACACGTCCTCTGCTAGAAAACCAGACTCTAGTGCATTAACCGGGCTGTGCACTGGCAGCGTTCAGTGAGCTCTTGCTTCTGGAGTCAGGGACAGCTGCGGAGGTTTGAGGGCCCATCTGTCGCTTACTAGCTATGTGCCCTTGAGCGGGCCCGAGTCTCCATTTTCCCATCTGCAACAGGGATACACTCACTTGGCCTCCACTTGGCTGGTGCACAGATGAGAAGGAGAATGGCTGGATCAGCCATGAGGACCACATCATTATTGGACGTTATCATTCCCTACAGGTATTTTTTTCCATTGTATACTCTTTTTAATTAATAATTAATTTTTCTATTAAAGTATACAATGTGCCAATTTTTGCTATGCAGCAAAGTGACTCAGTTATACATATATATGTATTATTTAAAAAAAAATGTTATCTATCATCATGGTCTATTCCAAGAGACTGATATAATTTCCTGTGTTACACAGCAAGATCTCATGGCTTACCCATTCTAAATGGAATAGTTTGCATCTACCAACCCCAAACTCCCCATCCATTCCACTCCCTCCCCTCTCTCCCCTGGCAACCACAAGTCTGTTGTCTAGGTCTGTGAGTCTGTTTCTGTTCCGGAGATAGGTTCGTTTGTGCCCTATGTTAGATTCCACATATAAGTGATATTATATGGTATTTGTCTTTTTCTGACTTACTTCACTTAGTATGAGAATCCCTAGTTACATCCGTGCTGTTGCAACGGTGTGGAGTTGAGATCAGAGCTCAAAGTAAGAAGGTTATCCTATTCTCCTGGTGGGTGCTGCTACCAGAAGGGCAAACTTCACAGTTCTCATCTCCTTCAACAGGCCCTTTCGCCTTTTCCTGACCCTCTGGGGCAGTGGAGGTTTGGAATTGCAGGGCTGGGCCAGGAGGAAGAGTGCTGGTCACTTGATCACCATCATTCTGTGGTGGATGAGAGCACATGCCTGGAAAAGGCCAGGCCCTGGGGTGTCCTGTTCCTGTGGTGACGGGTCCGCTGCTGACCAACCCAAATCATCATCATTATGGTTATCATTATGATCAATAGCTGTCTGTGGGTGGTCAGCATGATTGCTCTGGCATCTCAGATGACACCTTTTCTAGATGATGGCAGAACAGCTGTGTATGCAAGGCAATGCCGGGAGTGGGCTCAGGGGAAGCCCTGGCGTCTGGTTCTAAGAAGATGTTCAGAACTACTCACTTTACTGTGACCCCTACCCCTGCCCCATACCTGGCTGATCTCCCCTCTGTGGGCACCCAGTATTGCCAAGGTCTAACCGAGGGACGGTCAGGAAGGCAAGGAACTCCTGCTGAGCGCCTACTGTATACTAGGTTATCCATCCGACTTCATTCTCATGCGCCCACAACTCGCTGGTTATCACCCGTTCTATGGGTGAGGAAACAGCTTCAAAAAGCTTAAGTGACCCTCCCACAGCCACAGAGGTAATAAGTGAAAGAACTAAGATCCATTTGACCGCAAGTCCTTAAAACTCCTGATCACAATCTTACATAAATTCCTAGAGAAATAGCGTCCTTTGGGAGCAAAGCTCTGAACTAAGCCCCACACAACTGCACCCGGGGGGAGGGGAGCACAGGAAGCCCAGACGGCTACTTCTGGGAAGTCAAGCAATCGCATCTCTGGTTGGGCCATGTTGCTGAGGGCTCCTTAACTGGTTTGCGAGGTCGGCCAGGCTGGGGCAGAGGCGGGAGGGGCTGCTGCTTGAGTTACAAGACCAGAAGCCGCCTCGCCCTTGACTTGAACTCCTTTTCTTTTCCTTTTTTTTTTTCTTGGTCTTTTTGCCTTATTCCTAGGGCCGCACTCGCGGGATATGGAGGTTTCCAGACTAGGAACCTGGGAGCTGTAGCCACCGGCCTACACCACAGCCACAGCAACATGGGATCCGAGCCGCGTCTGCAACCTACACCACAGCTCACGGCAACGCCGGATCCTTAACCCACTGAGTAAGGCCAGGGATCGAACCCGCCACCTCATGGTTCCTAGTCGGATTCGTTAACCACTGAGCCACGATGGGAACTCGTGAACTCCCTTTCTGGTTGACACTGAACCTCCATGAATGAGCTGCAGGTCATTCTATTTCCCTTTGCTTTTTCTTCTCCTAGTGGCCTGAGAAAACCATGAATCCAAAGGGAAAAAAAAAAAGTCAGAGGCCCTGCCCCCTGTTCCTCAGCAAGGAGAATGAACGAGTATAGATGTGCCACTGGGAGCGAGGAAGCTGATTTTTTCAAAAGGGCCTTGAACCAGGTTAAAGAACATCAGCTGAGCCTCTTCCAGTCTCAACGCAGACACTGAGGTTCATGGTGACATCACCCCCCGCTTCCTCTGCCCTTGGCAGGGAGGGAGCGATTCCCCAGCCAGCAAACCAGAATCCAAGTGGGTTCCTGGCTTTTTGGGTTCTGACTTGACAGCTCTCGCCATCTATCTATTCATGAATCTATCTGTTCATTTCCTATCTACTGCTTATCTTAGGGACTGGAGATCATTCTGGAGATGGATCTCTTGGGGTGGAGTGAAATCTGAAAAAAACCCAAAAAACCCTTAAGCTTCTCTCTGTGGTTACTGCATCCCACAGGAACGGCTAGATCAGGCTTCACCAAAGCTCAGGTGGTCTGAGATTCAAGGTGCTACAGAGAGTGAACAAAATTTACTTTGCTGGTACGGTGGTCCTGGAGTGTATATCAAGGAGATCCAGGATTCTCCAAGGCAACAGAGACGGAAGTACAATGAGAGAAACGGGGTGGGGAGCTGCCCTTTCTGGAGGGGCACATCATTTGTTATGAGGCATGCTTAGCGAGAGCATGCTGTGTTTAAAGTTTGGGTGTGTGTGTGTGCATGTGTACACACTCCACAGTAAAAGTCACAAAGGGCAGACCTTCTGGATTACACAGGTTATTTATTTGGGACCAGGCTGTTTTTCACATGGTCAGCTCAAGGCAGCTTGCTCTAGGGTGAGCAGTGGCTGAGAGTTAATTACTTAACAATGGTTAATGATCCTCTTGGGTGATACTGGGGAGATGTATGCAAATTCACGCTAATTACAACAGTTCCACAGCAGCTAATATCTGTAGCGTTGGATGTGCTCTAGGCACCATGTGGATGGTCGCTGTGTCTTATCTCACCCTACCCTCTGAGGACCCTCCGAGGTAAGCACCGTCACGCCCATCATTTCTTTTGCAGGAAGCTGAAGGCAGAGCCAAGCTGGGTCGGTCTGACTTTAAATCCTTTGATCTCAACTCTACTCCTGTTGTACTAAAACGAATGAACTGAAGCTCTTAGGTGATCCCAGCTTCCACGTGGAGGAAGGAGAGAGTCCTCCAGTGAAGCTCAAGGGCAAGGGCCTTGCAGGATTTAGGATGATTTGAGCCCATTCAAGGGCTCCATTTCCAAGACAGGCCCTGTGGGCATCAGCATTGCATCACGGACCTAGCAGCCTAGCTGCTCAGCTAAGGGACCTCAGGTCCAATACCGAGTCTAGGTCACTAAAGCCATCTGGGTGACTTCCCACGCCCCAACCCTCATCTGTTAAGAACCCCTCTGGGCCCTTCTACCACCTCACCTGCCAGCCTGCAGCACCCCGGAAATGCTGAAGAGCCCAAAGTCTGTGATCACCACTTTGCCGTTGTCATAGAAGACGTTCTTGGACTTGAGGTCCTTGTGCAGGATTCCCTTGGCGTGCAGATAGCCCATGCCCTGCAAGAAACAAGGACACGGGGAGGTGCCAGAGGACGCCTGTGTGCTGGCCGCCAGCCTGGCTTGGGTTCACGGTTCACACGCTATGCCTTTCCACCAAGAGCACACATGCTGAAGAGCTATGGATCTGAGACCCAAACGCCAAGGTCTGCAGCTGGGGTGGAGAAGGCATGGCGAGTGGGAACAGGCAGGGGTCCTGAGTCAAATCTGCCACCACCCTCGGACGACTGTCAAACCATCTCCATCTAAGCTCTTCTGCTTCCTGAAGAAGAAACAAAGGAAGATCTCCCTAGAAGGCAAGGGGAGGGGACGAACCTGAAAAGAAGTCCCCAGAGAAAGGAATCCCATCAACCATTTCCCTCGACTTTCCCTTTGCAAAATAACGGCTCTGCAGGAGACTAGTTCCTTAGATCTGCTTAACCCAGGCCGCTACAGAAAATCACCAAGCTCCTCAAGAGACCTATCACAGACGATGCCAGAGAACATGGAGAAGGGTCTAACTGATGTCAAGCTCAAGGGTGAATGTCTAGATTTTTTTTTTCTTGCCTTAATGAGCAGTCACATTTTTATTTCTTTTTGCAGCTCAGTCCTGACATTTCCAATGGGAAATAAAAACCTAATACAACTGACTGATAAGGCACTGGCCAGAAAACACAGGCTGTTTCTGTGCATTTTATAATCCCAACCACCATCTGACAATTCGATGTTTGCCCAGCAGTTGTGGAGAGAGCTGGGAATTCATGGGAATTCAAGGATTCGAGGGGTAAAGGATGCCAGCAATGAGAAGATCCCCCCATCCCTCCCCTGTACACACTCAATTGTCATCATGATGGAAACCAAACATGGGTAGACCACACCTAATTTTGGATGTTGGCAAAATTCTTACATACACATGGCCTGGTATTTTTTCAGGTCAAGTTTAATTTCTTTTAAGTCCAGATGGTTGTTCTGCAGCCAGACCATGGGTCTCAGGAGGGGGTGGGGTCTTTCTGAAGTTCAGGGAGGAGGCCCCAGACACTACGGTACCTTCACAATTTCTTGGGCAATCTGCCTCGTTTTGTTGACATCCAGGACGATCTTGGCATCCCTCACCACAGAATAGAGTGTCCGTCCCTTACAGAGGCTGGAAAACAAAGGAGAAAATTAATTGCTGGTCGTTGTCAAGAGAAGGGCCACTCATGAGAGCTCTTGAAAGTGACACAGAAGAGAGCGGGCATGTATGGACATGCCATCTTTATGCCTATGAGATAATAAGCCTGGCACGGGACCTCTGTTCTGGTTCTGAGATGTGGGTCTGGGAGCAAGATCTTTGGAGTTCTTCAAGATCTTTGCCAACTCTCCGCAGTGCCCGAGGACACCTCAGAGTCTAGCCTGTCCAGAAGCAGATTTGCCATGTACTGTCTAACCCAGGGTCTCACAGGTGGAAATCTGAGCGTAAACTGACAACTTCTGGGATCCTAAGACAGCACTCAAGTGGCACTCTGCCAGTCCCTTGTCCCAGCTGCTCCCACTTGCCAGGAGCCACTTATATATGGGGACAGTGATGAAAGACCAGCAAAGCAGTAGCTGATGTGTACCAAGTACCATCAGTGAACGATGTATTCAGACCTTGAGACGGGGGTGTGTAAACACCAATAACACTCCCCCTCCCAACCAGGTGCCTGTCCAGATGAAGTGTTTTCAAACTGTTTTCAGTCTCATCACATTCATTTTGAGGACCTGTGGTTCAAGATGAAGGACAAGACAGAAAAGAACATTATATAGTGACCATAACACCGGCTCATTAAATTGCTGGCAAGTTCATCCATCCTTTTCCTCTGCATTGGGCCCGATTCCCGGCACACGCAGACCAGGCACTCTCTGAACAGTCACCGAATGAATGAGTGACTGGCTGAATGAGTGAATGCCTGAGTTCTAGATCCACCATAGCATTCCCAGCCCCTAGGACCACCTCTGGCTCATAGCATCCAACACTGGCTGAAAGAAGAAGGAATGACTTTAGGAAAGTACATTTTCCACCTAAGTCAAAATAATGGCTTTCTTTAATCTGTGAGTTGATTGCTAAAATATTTGAGGCCTTGTATTCATTCCTTTAGCAGTTACTGAGCCTTTGTTGTGGGACAGAATTAGCTGAGATCACGTGGTTATAGCCAGAACTCCAGAACCAGAGAGATCTGTTTGAATCCCAGCTCTGCTCTGTACTTACTACGTGTCTGTGTATCTTTGGTCGGTTTACTTAACCTCTCCGAGCCTCAGATTCCATTCTATCAAAAGGATCTTATGACACCCACCCATAGAGTTAGTGCAAGGATGGAATGAGAGAACGCGCTGGTGGGGAGTGGAGCACAGCGGTTAGAAGAATGGGGACCTGGAGTCAGACTCTTTGGGTGAGAACTGCGGTTTGTCAGTCAGTGGCTGTAGGACCCTTGGCGGGGGAGTTAACCTCTCTGAGCCTCAGTTTCATTACCTGTAAAATGAGGCCAAGAGTTCCTGCCTTACAAAGTGTTTTAGACGCATCCCATGAGATCAGGTGTGTAAAGGTTTAGGCAACTTTCCATGCCCGACACATAGCAAGTATTCGTGAAATGCTGGCTATTATGAGAGACGGTAAATGATCAATAAAATGGTAAATGATCAATAAAATGGTGACCATATATACACACTTGTGTGAAAAAAATACATATATAAATTATATATTGATACACACGTCACATCTGTCTTTCCATCTATTATCCATCCACCCACCACCATGCTACCAATAATCAATCACCCATGATCTTTGACTAAGATTCGTCTCTTCACCTGCTTCAGGTGTGATTCCCAGGGCAGCTGATTCACCTGTCCAAGGTGGCCCAATGAGTCAAGGCTGTCCCCTCTGTGGTCCCAGGCAGTGCATTTGCAATGGCTGCTGGCAGTGAGGTGGGGGAGGGGGGAGTGGACTGCGGAGCCAATTAGACCATAGTGATATTTGAATATTCAGGATGGTGGAGACTGTGGGTGGATCCCCTCCCCCAGAGTCTCCATTCTTGAACAGCTACCTATGCTCATTCCAGGCCAGAGTCCAGGAGAAACACGTTCCCACTGCAGACAGCAGAGCAAACAATCGCTACAGGCTCTGAGCCTCCCAGACTCTCAGGGTAACTGCGCAGAAGTCGCAGGCTCCAAGTGTCCACCCATCTCCTTCCCCTGCTCATACATCCTCCTTTCCAGCGGCAGCTGCTAACATCTTTGCTTCTCTCAATGCCCTATGGCATCAGGCACTGCTGGACAAACGCACACTGCCCAGTAGGATGTCAGTTGGTATGACCACAGCTTGGTACATCTACTAAAGTGGAATATACAAATAAGCCACGACTGGCAATTCCTCCCCTAAGTAAGTACCCAGCAGGAACGCATACTCAGATTCACCCAGACATGAATGCGCTAGAATATTCTAGAAAATTAATAGTAACCCATTCATAATAACCCTGAACTGGAACCTACTCAACATTCATCAACAGAAAAAAATGGGTAAATGTGATAGATCTGTATAAGAAAATATATTCATACTGGCTTGTCACTAAGCCAAGTATTACTAACTGCAAAAACCATGTTTTTCATAAACATAATGTTGAGTAAAGGAAGCCACGCACACACTGAATGACTCTATTAATATAAAGTGCAAAAGCAGACAAAACTGGTCCCTGTACTAGAAGTCAGCATAGAGGTGACCTTGGGCAGTTGGGGAGGCTGGGAAGGACCTGAGGGGAGCTGGGAGCAGGTGATGTCCTGTGCTTTGATTTGGGTGCTGGTTATATGGATATACGTTTAGTGGAGATTCATCAGGCTGTGCTCTTAGCATCTGAACACTTTGGCAGGTAAGTTATCCTTCAAAGAAAAAATTACAGAAAACCACAATCAACGAGGAAAGAATAAACAATCAATACATGGTGTTGAAATTGAGAACCTAAGCCAATACTGACACCCTAGGTATCCATTTCTAAACGCTTCACACAGTCCCAAGGGGCAGGGTCTACAGGGGAGTGAGGGGCTCCAGGCCTGGCTGTGCCCAGCCAGATGTTTATCAGAGGCTGAGCTGAAGACCAGGTGTTGAGCCCTGAGCAAGAGCGGACATTAGGCCGGTGTCCAGGGTGGCCAAGGCTCTGATCTCCAGGCAAGTTGGTCCAAGTAACCAGGGCAACTGCTCTGAGCTTGGGATTTCTGTGGCTAATGCGAGTGCCCTAAAAGCCTCTTGTGGCTGGGGGTGGGAGGGGAAGGGAGGAGAGGAGAAAGGTTACTGAGCATGCGTGGGACCTGTCTCACCTCTAGGCAGCCTCTCAGGAGCCCCGCAGGGTCCATGTTATCACCCACCTCTTACGGGTGAGGATGTGGAAACCAGGAGGGGAGAGCACCCACTCACTGACACACAGCCATGGTGCCAGCCTGTTTCTGACCTTTCTCTCATCTTCTCGTCCACGGGGTGAGTGCCCGGTTATTGGCCGTGAAAGAGATGCACAGCCGAGGGAAACCAAATCCCAGCTCTACCATTTCCTGCTTGTTGGGTGACCTCAGGAAGTGACTTCAACCTCAGCTTCCTCATCCACAAAATGGGGACAACAGCAAAAATACCAGCTAACGTGGACTGAGCCCTTCCTATGTGCCGGACACCAGCCTAAGCACGAGAGTCCTGGGGGTATTCGCTCATTATTTCATTGATTCCAAGATGCACGTTTCCTCACATCGCTGAAATCAGAATGTGTCTTGCATTTGTTGACACAGCACAGTTTTTGGGTACCACCTTCTTCCTTTGTAGGACATAAAAGAAACGGTACATATTCTGACTGACCGCTAGACTTAATGAAATACACGATCAGCCCCATTTTTACAGATGAGGGAACAGAGGCTCAGAGAGGTTAAGGAGAGCTGGGATTTGAACCCAGACAGGCTGACTCTAGAGTTTATGCTCTTAACCATTTTTCTTTTTCTTTTTAGGGCCACATCTGCAGCATATGGAGGTTCCCAGGCTAGGGGTTGAATTGGAGCTGTAGCCACTGGCTTACACCACAGCCACAACAATGCCAAATCTGAGCCACATCTGTGACCTACACCATGGCTCATGGCAATGCCGGATCCTTAACCCACTGAGCAAGGCCAGGGATCGAACTTGTAACCTCATGGTTCCTAGTCGGATTTGTTTCCGCTATACCACGACAGGAACTCCTTAATCTTCCCCCCCCCCATCTTTTATTGGTCAGACCTACAGCATGCTGACGTTCCCAGGCCAGGGAACGAACCGGAGCCACAGTAGTGACAATGCCGGGTCCTTAACCTTTAGGCCACCAGGGTGCGCCTTAATCCCCATCTTTTGTTTCTTAACCACTCTCTTAGACTCCAATATGTCACAGCCCCTCAGTGAATGGTTGCTGTGTTATTGCTACTAACATCACTTATGGCAACGAAGATTAATGAGGGCTGCTGGCCTTGGTGGCAGAGTCAGTCTGGAGGTCAAGAGAAGGTGTTTTGGTGGCTTCATGACATATTTAGTAGCACTCTACCTTTGGGGTGTAGGCACAGGGCTAGGGTACACAGTATCGCTGCAACAAAGACCACCTTCTTCTGAGAAGAGGAGAAAGGACTGGGAATTTCCTGTCTTGTCTGCAGCCCTCAGCTCCCTCTGCTCTGGCCCCAGGCAGCTCACAGAAGGCTCTTTTGACCCCACGTTCCAGGTGACACAGCAAATCTTTGGCCAAGACAAAGTGTAAGACTTTTGTTGTAAACTGGCCTAAAAGAGACCTGTCAGAAACAATCAGATAAAACCATCTAGAAGGTTTCTCTCCAAGGGAAAACTGGCTCATTCTTCCAAAACAGTGGCTGGGAAGGAAATCTGGATGCCCACGGCTGCTGTTTCCTTTCTCTCCTGCAAACTCCTCACCATCAAGGACAGGCACCCAGGCCAGTGTGAATGGTGGGGAGTGGGGGCTGGGGGCAACCTCCTCTGAAGACCAACAGAGGGGTTCCCAGACCAGCTCTGACACCCACCCCCACAGCCCACATGGCCTTGGGGACTCACTGAACCTCATCTGTGACTGTGGGTGCAGTTAATTCAATAATGGTCCCCCAAAGATATGCACATCACAACGCTCAGAAACAGTGAATGTTTCCATGGCAAAAGAGACCTTGCTGTTGTGACTAAATTAAGGCTCTTGAGGCGGGGAAATTATCCTGGATGATCAGGGCAGGCCTGGCATGTCACAAGGAAGGTCAGAGAGTCCCAGGAAGGCAGCATGTGAATCAGGAGGCAAGAGGAAGCTGAAGAGTTCCTGCTATAGCTCAGCGGGTTCAGAACCTGACTGGTATCCATGAGGATGTGGGTTCGATCTCTGGCCTCATTCAGTGGGTTAAGGATCTGGTGTTGTCACAAGCTGTGGTGTAGGTCGCAGATGCCTCTTGGATGCCAAGTTGCTGTGGCTGTGGTGTAGGCTGGCAGCTGCAACTTTGATTCGACTGCTAGCCTGGGAAATTCCGTATGTTGCAAAAAAAAAAAAAAAAAAAAAGAGGAAGCTGAGTGATGTGACGTGGGGACTCAACCAGCCTTGCTGGCTTCGAAGATGGAGGAAGAGGCTATGAGCCAAGGAGAGCAGGCAGTTTCTACAAGCTGGAAAAGGCAAGGGTCCCCAGAATGGAACGCAGCTTGACCCAGGCCTTGATTTTAACCCTGTGAGGCCCATTTTGGACTTCAGACCTCCAGCGCTCTACGATAAATTTGTGTTGTTCCAGACCACTGAGGTTGTGGTAGTTCGTTAAGGCAGCAACTGGAAACCAATGCCGAGGGGCTGTGAGCGCTGCTGCAGAGTGAGGGGGAAATGAGATCACGGAGCTCCGCCCAGCATCTGGCCGGGACACGTACTCCTTGAAAGTCACTCATTTCACGACCAATAATATTATTTCTAATATTATTGCTAATGATAAGGCTCTTCTGCCTGGATGACCGCACCACCCCCCACGGTCAGCCTGGCTCCTCCCCAGTCTAGTCCTCCGTATAGCACTCTGGGCAGTGGCTTCAAAATACGCAGCTGACCAGGTCACACCCCTGCTAGAGCGGTTCCCACTGCTCTCTGGATAGAGACCCAGCTTCTCTAGCGTCCAAAGGCCCTGCATAGTCTGGCCCCTACAGACTGCCCCACCCCTCGCTCACAAGCTCCAGCCGACCACAGGGCCTTTGCTCAGGTCATTTGCTCAGCCAGTAACACCCACCCCCATCCGTCCTTAGAAGCCCAGCTAGGTCCCTTCTCTTCTGTGGGTCTCTCCCCATGTGGTGCTGTGCACGCCGTCCTCGCAGCCCCTCTGGTTGCCCTTGTACATGTGTCAGCTGGCTTCCAGGCTAGGGGCCGAATCAAAGCTGCAGCTGCCGGCCTGCGCCATGGCCACGGCAAAACTGGATCCAAGCCCCGTCTGCAAGCTCTGCCGCAGCTTGTGGCAACGCCAGATTCTTAACCCAGCTAAGCGAGGCCGAGGATCGAACCCACATCCTCACAGAGACAACATCAGCTCCTTAACCCGCCGAGCCACAACGGGAACTCTGAGAATAAACAGACTGATTAGACAAACACGGTGGGGCTGGGGGTCTTGAACCAGGATGTTCAGGGAAGGCTGCTCCAGGGAGGTGACCATGTGGAGAGAAAAGGAAGAAAGAAGCCGACCATGTGAAAATCCGGGGAAAGTGAGTTCCAGGCTGAGAGACCAGCCGGTGCAAAGGCCCTGAGGCAGGCAGCATGCTTGATCACACAGCCAAGGCCATATGGCTGGGCTCTAGAGGGCATCTCCCAGTGCCAGCCCTCCGAGGGCTGATCCTCTGAATAAAAGAGCTGGGTAGAAACAGTCCTCCGCTTTGCCTGATTTTAGCTCCCGAGGCAGTTGGAGTCAAAGTCAGCTGTTATGTAAAAAACACTGGGTTCTGTCAGAAGGGGTTTACAACCCCTCGACTTCTCTGTCCCCTCGCTCACTCAGCTTCCCTGACCTCTCAAAACTCAAACCCCCCTTAACTGCCCTTCCTTCTTCCCCCTCCCTCAAGCGAATCAACGCCACGCGCGCAGAGTGCTAAGTTGCTCTCACTCCATCAAATCTCAGCCACCGGCAACCCCCTAACCTCCAAGTCATTTGTGAGTCTAACATGGAGGATATTAAACCTTGGGACGCTGGGGCTTTACAATATAAAAAAAAAAAAAAAAAAAACCAGGTTAGCTTCTTATAAAATGGGAAATGCCAGAAAGCAAGTGAGAAATGCCAGCCGTTTGCCACCTGCTTAACCCGACGTGCATCCAGGAAATGAAGAGTTATCGAGTCCCATTAAGTAACGGGTTGACCGGGGTAAGGCATGTGGTCCAGACAGACAAGGAAAGATGACAGTGGCCCTCCAGGCATCAAAATATGCAAAGCAGGAGATGGCTACACGGCAAAGTGGGGCTTTGGGTTTTTTTTGCAAATCCATGCCCATCTCCAGCCTTTGATATCCCTGCAAAGCCGGGAGAAGGACGCTTATGATTCCCTCTGCTTTCTGGCCAGGTGTTGACTGCTTTGGGCCCTTCAAGAACCGAGATGCAGGTTCTACCCATTTTAGGGGGCGCTCCTGCCCAGGACTGGGACCCTCTGCTTCTAGGTATCTAGAGAATATTTTGCCCTCCTTGGTCTGTGCTTTATAAGCAAGGGAGTTTTCAAGGGCACAGGCAACCAGTCAGGGTGGGCTTCCAGAACTTCTAGGGAGTGGTAGCTTGTCTGGTTCCTCTGCCTCTCATCAGATTGTATGGTCCAGCCACCATCCAACACCTGCTCCTCTTGACCTTGTCCAAAGACATCCCAGGACACGCTCCTCCCTAACTCTACAGCATCTTTTCTCAGCATCTCCTGAGGGTCAGACTGTACATGTCACTCAGTATCCTTCACACTTATCATTCCAGAGCCACCTTAAGATTTTTTCCTATACCAGCCAATCATATTACTTATCACTTGCTAATAGTTTTCCTTAGATGCCCAGGCTTGGAAAAATAAATGTATTTTAAAAAGAAACTTTTATCATGACCTTCTGTCACCACCAGAGGGAAAGCCAGAATCTCTAGCCCCAAACAAATGTAAAAATACATAAAATGAAAACAAACCCACTAAAAAAACCCAAATGAAATCCTTGCTTGGCATTGTGGCCTGCCAAATGGTCTGCACTTAAGGTCTCCTCTTTTGTTTAAAAGAAAATGTTTGGAGTTCCCATTGTAGCTCAGTAGGTTAAGAACCTGACTAATATCCACGAGGATGTGGGTTTGATTCCTGGCCTTGCTTAGTGGGATAAGGTTCTGGTGTTAATGCAAGCTGTGGTATGGGTCACAGATGCAACTGGGATCTGGTGTGGCTGTGGCACAGGCCAGCTGCTGCAGCTCCAATGTGATCCCTGGGAACTTCCATATGTTGCAGGTGCGGCCATAAAAAGAAAAAAAAAGCTTAGCAAGTAAGTGTAAGGAAGGTGCTGAATATTAGCAGTGAAGAAAGACTTTCTCCTTAATGTCACCAGAAGGATGGAGAAAGAACTGAAGAGGAAAATCACGATCCCACTATGTGAGTCAATGTTATTTGGGGCTAGTGGTACCTGTCCCACCTTCTGGGACAGCCGGACTCATTTAATCCTCAGGCCTGCAAATCTCCTACCTCTGCCAATTATGTATTAACAGGGACAACAGGTCAGGTGTGCAGTGACAAAAGGGCCATTTCCTGGAGCTGACATTCTCCATCAGTAAGTCAGCAGAATAACTGCGGGTCATTATGAGGGCAGTGGAGAAATGCACATGGGGTCCGGCAAACAACGGGAGGATGGAGGCGGGTGCTCCACTAACAGGTAGTCAGGAGGGGACAGTAGGGTCCTCTTCCCTCCTCATTGTGCGGGTTCAGGGCAAAGACTCTGGACTGATTTCTGGCAACGTCTAGCCAAATGCCCCTTATCTAATTTCTCCAAGAAGAGCCGGCATTGTCTTGTTTAGGATGATGACCATCTCCCAAAAGCATCCCGGGGGACCAGGACAGAGCCAGAAGGTTTCCAGGCACCATCTCATCACCTGCTTCGGATAACGCTCTAAAGTGGTATTCCCATTTTACAGATATTGAGGAAACCGAGGCGATGCATCAGGCTGGATAAAAGAATACACTTCTGAATCAGAACCACATGAGATAAAATTCTACCTCTCTCTCTAGCTGTGTAGTCTTGGACAAGTGACCTGAAATCTTTGCAACTCAGTGTGTGTGTGTGCGCGCGCGCGCGCGAGCACACACTCTGTGAGGTGGACTGATTATCTGAAATCTTTGGAACTCTCAGCTTGAGGGCATGCAAACTACGAGGTGGGGTGATTCCGGAAAAGGGGTTGGTTACATGTTAGGGTGTACGTGTGACCTCTCCGTGCAGGTTAATACCTACTAGTTAGCACTGGAGCTCTCTCATCCACTGAGCTGAGACCCTGTCATGCCAGCCTTCCTGGGAGGGGGAGGGGAGCTTTAGGTTATAAATGAAAAAATGCACATGCACGAAGGTTGAGTAACCTTCCCAGGGTCCCACAGTCAGTAAGCAACGGGGTCAGGACTTGAATCCACATCTTGAATCCTCTTTTTGGGATTTCATAAGATCCCTTGGGAAAGGATGGAACTGGCAGAGCCCAGCTCAGAGAGCCTGACCTCGGGAAACCCTTGCGTGTCCGCTGAGCTGAGACTCCCTCCTCCCTCTCCAGCTCTAGGCCTCTCCTTCCATATTTTCAATTCAGGACCAGCCCCCGTTTGACCTCGGCACCCCTTCACTGCTTCTGTTTGGGGATTCCCAGCCGCCACCCAAAGATAGGCAAGGCAGGCAGAAGGGAGCTAGAATGCCTGATAGGCTCTATACAGCTTCTTGGTGCATCTGAATTGGCCCAGAGGGCAGCACACACGGGCCAGGCCCAGGAGAGCGGCTCAGGAAATGCTTCTAGAATGAGTGAATGGATGAACAGAGGAATGAGTGACTGCGGCCACCTTCGTTCTTCCTGTCGTCCGCTGGAGCTGCGAGAGCCACGCTCGGGGCCAAGGCAGGTCTGTCCCCACTGGCTCAGCACCGAACCGGATGCAGATAGCAATGGTGCTTCCAGCTTCTTCCCTGCACAAGGTTCCCGGGGGCACAAAAAGACCAGACTGGCCCCAGGTCCTTCCCGCCAGGGCTGGATATCAAGGCACAGTTCTTGTTGCCCCTTGACCAAAACCACATTTTCTCTTTTTTCTTTTAAAGCTGAACAGTCTACTGAGTTAGTTTTTAAAATGCACACATATGCTACCTAATTCATATGCATTAAAATCCACGGAAAGGATAGACTCCAGGGTGTTAGCGGGGCTCGCCCTGGGTCGTGGGATTAGAAGCTTTGCAAAAAAAAATGTTTTTCTGGCTCCTTATCTCTCTTTCCTAATTTTTCTTCAAGAAACACGTATTACTTTGTAAAATGAGGAAAGAAGGAAAAAAGCCCTTCTGAGTCAGACTGAAATGAAACCGGACATGTTTATTCTATACACAGTCTGAAAAATACTGAACTGGGGACAAACTGAAATGAGAAAGTAGAGCTGGAACTGAATTCATCCTCCCAGCGGCCTGGTCTCGCCTGGAAGGTGCTCTGGCTGTGGCTTCTGGGGCGGAGGCAGCGCTGCGCTCCTTCTGTCATCCGCACAGGCTTTATGGCCTGTCCAGGGCGCACGGCCAGTGTGCCTTCTCCGCTCTCACCTGCAAGTTCCCATGCAGCTTTCTCTCCCTGAAAAAATTCAATCCCTAATAAGGAAATCCTATATCTGCAAGTCCCAATGGATCCCATATCTGCAAATCCCAATGGAACTTTCTCTCCCTGAAAAAATTCAGTCCCTAATGAGGAAAACGGAATTGACTATTTGATATTTTAAATCGACTACGGGGCTAGTAAAAGGGAAGGGACAGACATAGGAGTGGTGTGAGAAACCCCACAAGGTGGCTGTGTCCTTCCTGTTCACAGGGAGGGGGCAGTAAAGAGGGGTGAAGAGGGAAAAGGGGGAGTGGGAGCAGAGAAGGGAAAAGAGAAGAAGTCAGGACAAAGGAGGAGGAGAAGGGGAGAGGGAGGAGGGGAAGAGGAAAGGGGACCGGGTTCCACCTTCCTAGGGGATGCTGGGAATGTACCTGAGCCTGGAACCCACCTGGCCCTGGTGTAAGAGAAGACGTACGGACACTTCTAGAACTCAGGTGGTAGACCGGTGTTAGTGATCACTGGGTCCACCTCCTTCATGGAAGAGACAGGAAAACCAAAACGCAGGAGGGGGATAGAATTTCCCAAGGTCATGCTTCAACTGGCACAGCCTGGCTCGAACCCAGACCTACCTGAGGCTAAAGCTTGGGCTCGCAGCCACAGAGCCACCTAAGAATAATAAGTACCATCCACTGAACCTTCCCGTGAGCATTCTGCTAAAGGTTTTACACGAATGATCTTGGTTAGCTGTGCTGTGCTGGGGAGGCATCCTTCCTACTTGACGGAAGGGAAAACTGAGACTCAGACAGGTGAGGTTCACGAAGCAGACCTGGAGTTCTACCCTCAGTCTACCTGACACTTGCATCACGTTCTCAACCTCTAGGCTACAGCCTCTTTGTGGAATGCAAAGAACAGAGGCTGATGGACAAGGAACCTGATGTTTTTAAGCTCCCGAGACAAGCCTTGTGCTCATCTCCCTCGTCACCACAGCCCAGGGTCGGGGGGCGAACTTTTCATCTTCCCCCTTTTCTGATGAGGAAGGAAAAGCTTGGGGGAATGAATGCCTTGCCTAGGATCCTTCTTGGCCAGGATGCGGAAGCAGGATCTGGGCCCAGTTTACCCAAAGCTCCAGGGCTTTCCACCGCCTCTCTTTTCTCTGAGAAGGCCTCTGGCACTGGGCCACCCCAGCACACACCCCAAAAAGCCCACTGTCCATACTGCTCAAGGTCAGAGGTTTGCAGAGAATTTGGAAGAATGTAGACACAGAGGCCTACTAGAACCAGGCTCCTAAAACGGGTTGCAAGCCGTGGCCCGACGCCCTTCCCAGCCCACTGCCTGGTTTTGTACAGCCCATGAGCTAAGACTAGTTGTAACACCTTAAAATCAAAATGAAAAAAATTCCAAAGAGGAATGATATTTTGTGACCTGAGAGCATGCTATGAAATTCAAATTTCTGTGAAATGATGTTCTGTTGGCACACAACCACACCCTTTGTTTCTAAACTGTCTGTGGATGCTTTCAGTCACAATGGCAGGAGTTGACAAGACTGTGTGACACAGTTGAAAATATTTCCTGTCTGGCCCTTTACAAAAAACATTTGTTGACCTTTGTTCTAAGAAATTGGGGTGCATCAGTGGCAACCAGTCTTCCAGGACTAGGAGTCCGACAAGTTTGAACCATTCTTCTCTGCACTGAGAACCAGGCATGGTCAAGGTCAAGTGGGTTTTCCATTCATTCACCCCCTTATTCATCCATCCATGCATACATGCATTGAGCCAATACTCCCAGCAGGGATATGGAGTGTCACAGGGCAGGGGTGCAGCTCTCTGCTTAGAATTCAGTTGGGCTGATGAGGGAAAAGGCAAGAGACCTGAGGCCAGTACAAACGTGGGCCAGGAACTTCTCTGTTGGCCTAAGCTCCGCAACACTGGCGACAGTATGCACTTCACTGGCCACTGCCACCCCAGACAGGAGGGAGGCTCCATCAAGGACCACCCCCCAAGCCCCACCCACCAGGACTCAAATACAGAAGCATATGCCAAGTCCGTGTCATACAACTGATGTGCTTCTAAGCCTCCTGCCTCTTCCACTCTGCCATTTCCTGCCTGAAGCCCCTACCAGAGCCTTCCTGGGCAGTCCCTGGGCATGAAATTAGCTGGACAAATGTTTACTCAAGTGAGGCAAATCCCAAATTGCTTTAGAATGCCTTCCTTACAGACCACTGGCTTGGACAGGGCCACCGGGGAAATGACCTAATCTGCTGCCATCACACAGAAGATCACCGTGGCAAAGGACACATCTGTGGGCACTGACAGGTACACGGGCACTGCTTCTATGGTTTGAGGGCCTCTGCCCGCATGCACATGTGTATGTGCGCAGGAACGTGGGTATAAACATGTGAGTGTATGTGTGCGTAGATGTAGTACATGTGTGCATACTTATGTACGTGCCTCTGTGTATTTGCATTTATAGGTATACCTGTATCTACCTGTGGGTATGTTTTTTGAAAGTAACACAGGCACAGTCATGTCAAATGCAGACTGCCCCAGTCTCCCTCACTTGCATCTTCATTTCCCCTCACCTCTGAAAGGCTCCAACGAAAACACTGATGGTCTGAAAACTGGAGGCTCAGGTTGCCGGGGGCTGGGCCTAGGGAATGGCTGCTAATGGGTAGAGGGTTTCTTGTGGGGGGTAGTGATAAGATGTTCTAAAACCATAGAATAACCTTCAATGGAATATAATCTATGAAAATATTGAATCACTATGTTGTACACCTGAAACTAATATTGTAAATCAGTTACATTTGAATACAAATTGGATTTGGTGACAGGCATGTGAATGAGTGAATTCTGTGAGACATGTACATATCTATATCAATAAAGTTGTTTAAAAAAGAAAAAAAACTGGATGGTCACAAAAAGTTCCCACTCACTTCTTCCCGTTGCCTTTACAGATGAGCTGTATTCTGGGAAAATATCCTGATTTCTCAGCCTGGGAAGAAATGTCACCAGGGGAGAAACTCCCCCACTTTCCGGAACCTATGCCTCTGCCAGGTCAACAGCAAGGAACACCGTGTCCCTTGCACCTGAAGCTTTGTAGATAAATCTAGAACGCCGAGGGGGTTTCAGGTGGGCTGGCTGGGCAGAATCACTGGGGTGAACCCTGGGAGGGAAATGAACTACCATCTCATTACCCGGAGAGGCCTGGAGAAGAAGCCAGAACTGGGAGGCTGCTGGGAGGAACCGTTCCTTCTAGAAGTTGAAACAGATACAGAGATGGAGAGGAGAGAACTCCCTGGGGAGGCTGCAGCACCCAGCAGGTGAGAGCTCAGAATTTCCAGACTCCAGATCCAGGCCTGACTAAGTTAAATGATGAGCCTCTGGGACAGACTGCTTAAGAGAAATGCAGGTGGACAAGCCAGAATCTACCTTACAGGCCAAGGGGGATTAAATGAGAAAACTCTCGCGTGGAAGAGACAACGCCCTGTGTTCACCAACTTCTGTTTCCTATTGCTCCCTCCAGGCACCGCTGAGACCACGCTTTCCAGTGTCCTTGCAGTAACTATATGCAGTGTCATGTGACTGGTTCTGGCCAGTGGGAAGTGACCTGGCACTTCCCGGCTGGGGGAGTGAGAAGCCCATTGCTGAATCTGCAGCCTCTTTTCTTTTGTGCCACAGTGACCATGGAGGTCCTGTGATGACAGGATAGAGTCACAAGACTGGGGATTCCTGGATCCCTGAGTAACTGCATGGAAGACAGCTTTCCCGGAGCCTAGCCCAACCTTTAGCAAACTCAGGGGGGTGAGAACCTCTGAGTAAGCCAAAGAGAATTTAAGATTGGTTGTTACTGCAGCACAAGCCTATCCTACCCTGACTATAGTACCTGGTTAATAGGTAAATGGCAGGAGGGAAAGGTTTGCAGGTGTGGGGGTTTCCCAGAAGGCAGGGTGGGTACCATCGGCCCCCAACCAGCACTGAGTCACACAGTGATGAAGTGAGCGAAGGCATAAGAAAATGGAAAGAGACACAATAGCAAAACAAAAATAAGATACGCTGGCTAGGCCCACGCTTCTACGGCAACCATCACCAGGGAAACCAGTCTCTGGGATGGGAGCTGTGTTTTTCCTCTGTGCTGCAGAAGCATAGTTCTTTTCCAAATGGTGCTCAGACACTTCCATTTAGATGTAACTGGACAGCCCAGTGGTTTTAAAGAAGCAGAGGCCAATGGGAACCCATGCTCAGTGAGATCCAATTTCATGTTTTTGTTAATAGCTTCATCCTGCTTCCCACAGATAGAAAGCAAGTCACCTCAGGGATGTGACCTCACCTCTCAATCATTTAAAAACAGAAAATAAATGTCCAAAGAGATTAAAAACACAGGTTCTGTGCCCCGAAAGGTTGTCACGTGACAGTGTCACATCTTCATGGCAAAGATGAAAACTCCATGTAATCCTATTATGAATATTTCCATTAGTCGCCAGGCCTCACCTTGGTAATCTGTTTCAATTGCAAGTCCTGTCATTCCCCCAAACCCAATTTGGAAGGTGTGGGAACAAAATGTAAGTTTGTGTCAGTTTCTCCGATATGGGAGAAAATGACCACTCAAGTTCATTTGGGGCTCTTTTATTCCCCTTACGCTTTTAACGCCAGGGCACCAAAAGAAGCCCTTCCCAATGCTCACCCAGGTCATCTTGCCCTTCCAGGCCTCCTTAAATCTCAGAGCCACTCTAGTCTCTACCCACAAAGCTTCAAGGGCGAAGAAGACAAGCAAGGGACCAGCCACCTTGACCTCCAAAGACCATGTGCTTTGGGATACCCTGGGGAGGTTTGTGAGAAGGGGCGCCCAGGCTTGGGTTGGGATGTCTGTAAGAAAAGTTAGGACCAGCCAGGCCACTCACTCTACACAGCTCAGGAGTCCTGACCTCCTCTCAGTGCCCATACTGTCCTCCCTGCTATATTTCAGGCACGCTGCCTGAATCTGTACAGCTGATCCCATTCTACACCAAGGAAATGGAGGTTTAGGGTCTAACCCACGTGGTGATGCTACTCTCTCCACCCAAAACCAGAACCCTGCCACTGTTTCCATGTCTTTGTCTTTCTCCATTAGATCACCCCAGCCTCCTACTCAAACTGAGTTGTACTTCTGTTGCTCACACACAGGGAACCCTGGACAAGTAACAAAACTTCTTAGACAGAATTATAGACAAAAAGTGTGTGTCCCCCCCCTCCCCAATGTATATGTTGCAACCTACCCCAAAGTGATAGTATTTGGAGGCGGGACCTTTGGGAGGTGATTAGGTCATGAGTGTGGAGCCTTTAATGGGATCAGTGCCCTTAGAAAAGAGACCCAGAGTTCCCTCACCCCCTCCACCATGTGAGGTTACGGTGATAAGACAGCCATCCACGAACCCAGAAGTGGGCTCTCATCAGACATGGCATCTGCCAGCGCCTTGATCTTGGACTTCTCAGCCTTCAGAACAATGAGAAATTAATGTCTGCAGTTTATAAGCCACCTAGTCTGTGGTATTTTGTTATAGCAGCCAGAACAGTCCAAGACAGAGCCTGATCTATAAAATGGAGACAGATAACCATTCACTTCTCAGGGTGGCTGTCCGCTTCCAATAACAAAGTAACATGTAGTAACATGCTCAGCATACGCGTGGAACACAGCAATATTTGCGTGGCACACGGCATTGTCACAGCAGGCAGATAGCTCTGTATGTGCAGAGAAGGTGGAGGGGAGCATGGGCCAGGTGACGGGAAACTGTACACCTTGTAAACAGTGGGGGTCCAAGGGCAGACAAAGATAAGCAGGAACCTCCAGGAAACCACACGCTGGGTGATAAGACTCCTGGAGGAGGCAGCCAAAAAAAGGTGGGAAAGGGTACAAATCTCCAGGGTCCCAAAGTTTTGCTCCTTACGCCCTCATTACAATAAAATTAGCCTTGCAGATAAGAAGTCCCCATCCTGCACTGATGCCATGACACTTCCTATCAAGGCCAAATAAAGACAACAATCCTTCCTCCCTTTGGGAAGGTGGAGCTGGAATGAAAATCAGGGAATAAAACACTCAAAACTCTCCCTCCCAGCCAATATCCTGCCCCTTCATCTGCATGCCCCTCACAGCCAGCATGCCACAGAAACGCAGGGCAGCTGCTCACCTGCCCGCACGCTCCCCGCTGGGGGTGTATTTCTCACTTAACTAAATCCTCGCTTTGCATCCTCCATTTCCGCCTCTGAACTCCTTCTGCGACCAGACAAAAAACCTCCCCACGGGAACAGTAGGACTCAATAACTATCCACTCTTATATGATGATTACTTACCCCACACTTTGGTCCCCCACGTCCACCCCAGTTGGCACCACGTGTTCTAATCCAACTGAACTATCGGTACTTTTCCAGGTGCCGCATCTTTCTCCTACCTTTTCGCCTTTGCCTCTACTGTCCCTTCCATTGAGAACACCCTTCCTCTGCCTCTTCCAAACATCTTATTCTTCACAAAGCCACCCATCTCCCCGCACTGTGAATTCTCATCGCACCCTCCACACACCCGTTTCGACCCTTCCTACCCGGTATAAAGATCACTGAATTTCCTGTCTGTATGGGATGGGAGCGTGGTAAACGGATGGACGGCGAATGAACAGATACACGAATGATTAACAAAGCCAGTTTTGACTATTTCCACTGGGGACACAGGTTGGGGGCATCTATGACTGAGAACGAGGCTTTGGCATTGACAATGCATGCCACCACATTGGGCCAAAGAAAAACCCCACCATCTCTAGCAAGAGTAGGAGCTACATGTCAAGGTGCTCAGATGAAATTTCATAAAGTATTTCAAGTAGGTGGCCCAGAAGAATTAGACTGTGGATTTTACGGGGCTCTCCATATTATATGTTAACACTATTTTTGGCAGCCTGAAAATGACATTTCTCTCCCCAGCCAATATGGCTCCTTTCCCCACACTTAGAAACACTGGTATTTCCCCCCCTCCCTGAGTTGTCCATTTCTGGTTGTGATTTTGTGGTTCTTGCGTGTGTGCACAAGAGGATATGTTCACATCAGATATGCAGAAATACCATCCTCTTGGTGTCAGAATAGCCCTGTGTTACAAGCCCAATTGTCTCTTCTTAGTGCAGCTTCAAAAACCACACAGGAGATGGGAGAAGAGAGCTGCGTTGGGGGCTTTTCCAGGAGGAGAGCAGAGAAGTAAATGGTGGATCTTCTCTTGCAAGTGGAAGCTGGATAGAGACCCAGGAGAGAGCTCCTGGGATTCAGAGTCACACGCGGGCTAGACCGCCTCCTAGTCGAGTAACCCAGACATATCAGTTAAACTTCCTGGGTGTCAGTTTCCCTCTCTGCAAGATACGGATGATAAAACCATCCTCCTGAGGGTCAAGAAGATGCCCAGGTATGGATCCTCGCTCCATCACTACATGTTGCTTTGTCTTTGTGAGCCTGGGTTTTTTCACCCGTAAGCTGGGCTTCATGAGCCTACATCCCTGTTCTGAAAATCCAGGTAGATGAGCCATCTGACATGCTTACTGCTGTGCCTGGTTCAGGGAGTGTGCTAAAGTAACCGCCACTGTTCCCTCTCAATCCTCACACACACTGTTCCAAGTCTGCTACAGGCACCGCCACCTTCCAGCCTCCACAGAACCCTGGGAGGTTGGTACGCTCATCAGCCCCATTTTACAGGGTAGGAAACGGAGGCTGGGGGAGGGGAAGTGACCGCCTGACCTTGCTTGGGCACGAAGCGAGGGAGCCCGGACTGGGACGCAGGTCTAGCGCTCTTGAGAGGACAAGGTGTGAGGATGCTTTCTTGGCTCTAGAAGAAACTTAAAGGTTCCAGGCACCTGCCAGGCACCTGTTCCAGGCATCTGGAGCAGGAGCACTCTGGTTGTTATCTTCTTCCTCCCTGACTCTTGGTGCACAGGCTCTGGAGTCTGGCTGCTGGGCTCAGATCCCAGCCTGCCTCCTCCCTGGATGCCTGGGAATATCACTCACCTTGAACCCTTCATCTGTAAAGTGGGAATAACAGTTATATATACCTCAGGAGGGTACCTGTAAGATGACCCCAAATCACCCAAGCAAAGAGTTTAGCAGAATAGCAGGAACCCTGGGACCTAACAGGAACTCAATCAATATTGACGGACATTCCCTTTTTTTTTTGCTTTTTATGGCCACACATGTGGCCTATGGAAGTTCCCAGGCTAGAGGTCGAATTGGAGCTACAGCTGCTGGCCTACACCACAGCCACGTCATATCCAAGCCGTGTCTGCAACCTACACCACAGCTCATGACAATGCTGGATCTTTAACCCACTTAGGCCAGGGATCAAACCTGTGTCTTCATGGATACTAGTCAGGTTTGTTACCGCTGAGCCACGATGGGAACTCTCTCAATGGACATTACTCTTATTACTCCTGCTCTTCTAGTAAGAACTATTTCTATTACCATGGCTTCTGCTGCTTTTTGGAAAGTGATTTTTGTCCCTGAATTCTGTCCCGGGGAACCCTCAAAGCCCCTTGTACTTGGAATTATATTGGTCAATCCCTAACAAGTAATGAGTTGGGCCCAGACTGTTTTAGGCATCAAAGAAAGGCACCTGTGCCGTTATCAGACTTACTCTTCTCAATAACCCTGATCACGAAGATATTCTACCCTCTTTAGAGGCTGAACAGAGCAGCCAGCAAGTTCCAGAGGCATGGCCGCATCAGCGTCTGTAAGATTCCAAGGCTCCTATCACAACACCCTTCCGATTCTGAGAGGGGGGAAAGAAATCTGACACAGCTCATTCTGAATCGTGCAGGGTTCCTTATCCTGGTTCCATGAAAGAATTACATGGAGAGCGTAAACAGAATGACAGCCAGGCCCCTCCCCAGATCAACTGAAGCAGGATCTTTTGGGGGTGGGAGGCAGAAAGTTCAGGCATCACTTGTCACATCACTTGAGTGACAAGTCGCCCAGGTAACCCTAATGGCAAGCCAAGGTTCAGAACTACTACAAAAGCTAAAACCACTCATCCTGACGCAAAGAAATTGAAAAATCTCATTTTCACTGAAATCCATCTGATAAACTATCGGTCCTCTCGCATCTGTTTTGGATTTCTTCTTTTTTCTTTTGTTTTAACAAAACATTTTTACCTTCCTGGTTTTTTTTTTTTTTTTT
>PVHT021183555.1:16785681-16896188 GCA_004024745.2 Catagonus wagneri
TTTTTGCATTATAGCTGGTTTACAGATTTCTGTCAGATTTTCCAACTGCACCATGTGGTGACCCGATTACATGTACATATATGGATTTGTCACATGTAATTAGATATAGTTCCCCGTGCATTACAGTTGGAGCTCCTTGCTATTTACCTTCCTGGTTTAATCGACTAGTTGAAACAACTCCGTGGAACAGGGATCGGTGTGCCCATTCTGCAGATGAGGAAGCAGAGGATCACAGAGCCCAAATGAGTTGGCTGAAGCCACGCACCAAGATGGGAAACCAGGTCTCCCAAGTCCCAGTCCAAGAGGCCTTTCTCAAACCAAAGGACCAGATCTTTAAGACATTTAAAGGAAGCCATGGCCACTCATCTCACACAAGGTCAGGGTTGTTCAAGGGACCTGGTTTTGATACTTGACTCCAAAGATATTCCTTAAAAAATTTTTTTTTTGCTGTGCCCACAGCATATGAAAACTCCCAGGCTAGGGACCAAATCTGAGCGGCAGGTTTGACCTACACCACAGCTGTGACAATGCCAGGTCCTTAACCCACTGCACCACAGTGGAAATTCTCAAAGATATTCTTACTAGAGTTGACCAAAGGGTTTTACTGCAATACTGAAATGGCAACCTAGAGCCAATTGTGAAATTTGGACTGGATGGGGCAGAGAAAGTGTGAGATGTGTTCCTTAGAGACAGTGAAGATTTCTGGAGTTGCAAAGCAGGGACCATTAAGGCCAGTGTGTATCTGTCTATCACCAGCAGCTCCACTAGCCTTCAGCTATCAAATGTGCTCTGGCTGGATTTCTTGAGTGGGTTAAATCTACCACCCCTGTGATCTTATTTGAACTGCTGATTTGCTTAGCAAACACTTTCCCTATAAATAACAAATTAGTAAACTCCAGCCTGCCACTGATAAATTATCATGAGTTGAAAGTTAATGGGGTGTAGCACAGGCAGTGAGCAGCCCTAGGCCTTTTGGTCTGCAGGCCCCCTCCCATCACCACCCGTTGGAAAACGTGCTGAGCTACTCAGAGCCTCCTAAATTGGCACCTTCCTCCCCCTTCTCTCACTGCCCAAGATCACCTCTGACCACATTTTCCTCCATTCATCACCAGGGTCTCAGCTTCCATGCTTCTCAGCATGGAAGGAGACATGGAGGCGAAGATGATTCTCAGTCTTTCAGCCTTGCTGCCTGGTCATTTGGGTGTTCTAGGAGTACAGCCTACAGCTCACTGCCGGGAATGCGCAGTCTGCTGGAATTCCCATTCATGGATGCTCCCATAGACACATTTGTCGTTGGCTCCAGCCCAGTGATACTGACATGATACGGACCACAGCCTATCCACACTACCCTGCCATCTCATGCTGCTTCGAGGACTGGCTTTAATTATGACACACTGGCTATCACAATCCCTAAAGAAAAGCCCCCAGTACTCATTCCTAGCAAATGGCAGTGCCTAGTAAGGAGCAGGCTCTCAGCAACTATTTGCTGAATGGCTTGATGCGTCATCAGATGAGTAGGTGGATGGGTGCATGAACGGATAGGTGGGAGGATGGATGGATGTTTAGATGGATGGATGAATGGAGAGTTGAGAAGGAAGGTGTTGGATGGATGAATGATGGGGAAGAAGTGGGTGGGTGGGTGTGGGACAGGCAGAAGGGTGGCTGGATAGGGCTACGGTGGGGGGAGGGGACACAAGATGAATGGATGCATTGATGAGAAGATGGGTGAGAGGTCATTTACTTTTAAGAGTTCAGCTTAAGCCAACCAGGCCCAGACAAGGAGGTAAATGACCCCCAACTAAGTATGAAGGAGGTAATGTTATAATCATTTCACAAACAAGGAAAACTGCTAGAATGGTTAAAGGCCTAAGGTCACAGTAGCAGAGCTTCTTGAACAATGGGCTCCTTCTTCCTTACGTGCGCTTTCCTTGTCACATTGAGCACCTGATGGAAGGCCCATCGCTCTGCGTGCAGTGTAAACAGCCCCAGTTTTTCATCTCTACACTCTGTATCTGGGTGGTAGGATCAGCCCCAGGGATGTGCCAGCATCAGGGCTGACAGCAAGAGGGGAAGAAACAGAACAGGAGATCAGAGGGGGCAGAGTTCCTCAGAAGGAAGGGTGGCAAGGCCAGCTAGGCTGAGAAACAGTGGTTTACTAACAGGACGGGGTAATAATCCACGGGGCCACGGTGCAGCATCTCCAATTCTGAGAAACTGTCAAAGGCGGCTCTTGTTACCCAGAAAGATCAGATTCCAGTGACTGAGACGCTATGACAGTCCTCAATGGTCTACAAACGCTTCCAAACAAGTCCACCGAGAATCCTTGATCTGTGCCTCAAAGTCCCAGTGGGCTGTGCTAACCACTGACTTGGAGGGAACGGCCTCGGGCGGGGAGACGCTGAAGATGGGCGCGACCCCGTCCTTGCCTTTGAATATACTTGATCTATTCCCTGCTCGGCGCTCCTCGGGGCCTTTTGAACACCTAGAAGAAACAGAATCCTCTTTTGAAGAGGACTCAGAGACAAACCTTTTGATTTAAGGCAAGAGCAACTTCTCAGCCACAAGGCTCTCTGCTGCCATCAAAGAGAGAAGATGACAAGCGTGCTCGGGAGAGGGAGCCCTGCTTCTCAGTCAGTCGCAGCCCCGAGGACGGTTACTTCCCAGGAGAGCAAAGGGCTTGAGCCCCAAGAAGCGGGGACTGACTGCAGGTCCCCTCAGCTGCAGTCCCAACTTTCAACCCGGGTCACTGCCACCTGCCAACGTGAGAAAGTACCCTTCGCCCATCAAGTACGTATGTATACTTGCTTTGACAAGAGCACAACTAAGTTCAAATCCCAGCTCCACCGTTACAAAAGTACCAACCTCTGGAAGGCGGGAAAAGTCAAAATGCTTAGAATGCTACCAGGCATACACTGGGTGCTTAATAAACCATTATTATTATGATTTTAAATAGTCCCACATCTCTCCAGTCCTCGTCACTTTAGGAAAAGTTTTCAGTTTTGACATTTCATATGCCCATCCTAGCCACCCCGGGAAATACATGCTATCGCCAGTTTACAGATAAGAACGCTGAGGCTCAGAGAGGTCACAGAGTCAGCAAGTAATAACGTTAGAACATTCACCCAGGACTCCGAACTCTATATCTGACATTCTAACTACTGTGGTATAGGACAAGAGCTGTATTTATGTCACCTCTCTAATAACTGCAACGAGAACAGCAAATGCTAACACTCCACATAGCACTTGGTGTGTGCCATGTTGTTCTCAGTGTCTTATATACTTGAGCTCATTTAGACCTCACAATAAACCCATGACGTGGAGACTATTATCTCCATTGTATAGATGCAGAAACTGAGGCTCAGAAAGGTTAAATCATTACTGATACAAAAGAACACCTTGTGTTGGCAAATATGCACAAAGTCTAATTACTCAGCTCCAGATAACTGGTAAACCAAACATTTTCGCAGAGGTTCCTTTGGTGACCATCGGCTTGAATTTGCTGATGAGCCACAAGGCCCAGGCACTTGACTTGGACATGAAAGAACATTTTTTTTTCAGTTTGAAATTTCTATATGGGGGAACATTCCCATAAATTTGATTCCATCCCCAAGAGTAAGAGAAGCGGTCAGACTCTGACGGTGATCTATAAAACTCATTTATCTCTAGAGGGCCTTGGAGAACAGCCAAAAAGAATACTGCCATATGTTATATATGAAAGTCGTCAAAGGAGTAAATCCTAAGAGTTCTCATCACAAGGAAAAAGTATTTTTTTTTCTATTTCTTTAATTTTGTATCTATGAGATGAAGGATGCTCACTCAACTTGTGATCATCTCATGATGTAACTCAAATCATCATGCAGTACACCTTAAACTTATACAGGGCTGCATGTCCACTGCATTGCAAAACTGGACGAAGAAAATAATTTAAAAAAGAAGTTTCAAACAAAGAATTAATTCCAGTCTTTAAGATGACCCGGTACAGCCTGGGAGAGTTAAAGCTCAGGCTCGGGGGTCAGAGAAGTCAAGTTAGACCCTGACTCAGCCTCACACTAGCTTTTGTCTTTGGGCAAGTCACTTGATCCAAGTCCTAGGCTCCTCATCCGTAAAACTGGGACAATTGCATAGAGCAATATCTATAGAATTCTTAGCACAGAACCCAGTATGTAGTAGATGTTCAACAAATGTTCCCCTTAATAAATATTCAGAGTGCCTTTTCATGACAAAGCTCTCTTTCATATTTAAAATGATTCAACCACACAATCAACTTCCCTTATTTTTATATTGATGGTGGTGGCTGGGCATCAATGTTGGTTTTGAAAACAATGAAACAGTGCCCAGAGAGAATGTCTCCCCTGAGTAGATTCAATTCTGGCCTCAGCGACTCCACACAGCCATTCTGATGAATTTCAGCTCTTTCCTGCTGGGAACCGTTCCTGGGACTGGATTGTCCAGCTGTGCCTTGGACCCCTCCCATGGCTGTTACAAGCATCACTGATACAGTCCTACCATCTTTCCGGTTTGGAAAGCAAAGAGCTCCATACTAACCTGACCCCCTAGCCCTAACCTGCAATGCACACAGTAGGCCCCTGGGATCACAGGTGGGGTTGTCAAAGGCCACTGGGTAGGTGAATAGGCAAGTACACAAGTTGGGATCAAACCACAAGCCTAAAAACTCTTAAGGCTGTAAGAACTCTGAGGGCCACTCTTACAGTTGCATCTTGCCTGTCCTTTCAACACCAGCTGACCACCTCCCCTTGTTAAAACGCCATTTGCCCCAGGTTTCCACAATAACACACTCTCCTGGTTTTCCTCTGACTCGCTGGCCCCCACTTAGCAGTCTCTGAAGGAACCCTCTGTTCTCTTCTCACTTTGATCTTTTCCCACCTTGGCCACTGTTTCTCAAAGTGGGGTTCCCATTCTTGCAGCATCCACACCACCTGGGAACATGTTAAAAATGCAATTTCTTAGGCTCCCATCCAAGAAGAGCTACTGAATCAGAAACTAAGGATAGAGCCCAACAATCTCTGTCCTAGCTCTCCAGGGAATTCTGATACAAAGTCAAGTTTGAGAAGCACTGCCCTGGGCCAGCTTCTGCAAGCCTATGGTTCTTAATATCGCAGAGCACAGATGGCTCCTGGCTTTGTGTCTCTGGGCTAGAACTCATGGCTGGACAACAATACATCCAAATGCCTACTTAATTATCACTCCTTGAAAGACGCAGTGGCCCATCAAACTCGACCCAGCTCTTGATTTTGCTCCCCAAATCTGATGCAGTTCTGCAATCTCTTTCTTAAAGAGTGTCGCCAACACCTAAGGAGCCTGGTCTCGCCTCACCTGCCCTCCCCACCCCCTCCTCATTTCCAATCCTTCCCCACTTTTTCCTTCCAGTGACACCAGAAGATCAAGCGTGAACAGAACAACGCAGTCCTTGGGCAGAGGGAAGCTTGGACATCCAGAGAATAGAAAAAGTCAACACTAAGTATAGTTTCTCTTTAAAGCAAACCTCTCCTGGGATTTCTGCAGTGTATCAAACACCAGGGAGCACCTGCTGCCTGCCGGGTGCCCTGCTTGGGTCTACAGCTGCTGACGGTCAGTCTCTGCCTATCCGCCCCGCCTCTGCTGTTCTCCCCTTTTGCCAAAACAAACTCTTACTTCACACTTGGGACATATACTCCCAACGCATATATTAATATACCTATTGATTTTCCTCTTGCCAGTCGTTATCAAGATTTATTTATCTCCCCAGGTCCCCATTGATTGAGGAAAGCAGTATTCCCTGTGGTCAATCAATTCTGATCTACTCCATGACAAAGAGTCAATATCTATTTATTATTTGATTCATGGGCTTAATTATCTTAAACACGATCAGGCAGGGACAAAGCAGACGTTGAGCAGTGCCCACGCAACTGTAGCCGGGTTGGGAAGACATCAAACTCAAGCCTAGGGCCGGAAGTTCCCAGAGCAGTGAAAACTGACCGATCTGACATTTCCCACTCCCTGCCCGCTCACACCACCTTGCAGTCTGCCGCCTGGGGAGGAAAAGGGACAAAAAATGAAGCCAGGTCAACAAGGCACAAGCCTGGCATGTTCGGCGGCTGAAACAATGAATCTGACTAGGAGACGGGTCAACTTCTGGCCTCTGCAGAGGAGAGGACCCAGCAGTGGAGGGTTCTAAGAGGTCCGCGGGGCAGGAAGAAGGGGATGGGTTTAGGGAGGTCTGAGACGGGAAAGAGGACAAGAAGATGGTTTAACATGGACTTTGGTCTGAATCAAACCTGCCTTTTTCCCAGCTCTGTCAACCTTAGACACATTGCTTTACCTCCCCTTTTCTCTGTCTATAAACCATAGAGTTGAATGGTGCCATGCTTCAGAGAGCTGTTAAAATGAGTCAGAACAGAAAACCCAGGCAGGCCGATCAGATGGCAGGGAAAGCAGCTTTTAATCACAATTTCACGTCCCTTCGTGAAGCTACTACCCCCGTGCTCCTGAATCTTTGTTTAACCACCCCCTGCCAGCAGAGAGGAAGAAGCCGTCCCTGTGGTTGCTGGAACTCATGTTAAAGGAGCTGATGCTGCCCACACTTGCCTTCAAAACATGGGGGAGTGCAGCCGGCTATTTTTAACTTGGGTAAATAGAGAAAGCTGTTGAAGACGCCCTCGTTTCCAAAGGACTGCCAGCTCGCAGTTGCTTTCCCCTCAGGGAGTCAAGCCAAGTATCTTTCAGGACCTAGGGCCTTAAAACCCGCATGGGTTCCTACTGATGTCGGATTAGGATCAACACCAACTGTCCACACCCTTCTTAAATGGGGGAAGTACGTCAGCAATCTTGCGACAAGCTCTCCTAAGAAAAGGGAGTGCCCCAGACCTGTCTTTCTGAATGCAAACCAGACAGTGTCACTCCTCCGGTTGCAGCGCTGGGTGCCTTCCCCCTGCCTTGAGGAAGAGAGTCTGATTCTTCAGCTTGGCTCTCGAGGCCCAATGAGAACACCTCCAGCTTCTTATCTCTTATTATTCCCCATGTGGATCCTCTATTCCACATGCTGGTGACTCTTGCGTCCCACCCCCACCCCCGGCCTTGCTGCTCCCTACCTCCAGCCCTTTGCACGTACAGTCCCTGTATTAGGAACGCCAACACCCTCTTTGCCCATCTGGCCAATTGGTTGGATAAAGGTGCCAGCTCTGGGACCCCACAGCCAGCCCCCACGATCCTATAAGGACACTGTTTGAGAATTACCCAGTTACCTGTCTGCCTGTAAGCACCACGGGTGCAGAGGCTGTGCCCCTCCCCACCTTTTCACTGCCAGCATCAGAGCCAGGATCTTATACGTGATGATTGCTCGAGGAAAGCACCTGCAAACCATTGAGCTTCTTTATTCTGTTTTTATCTACATCACCTCATTGTCCTCTTTTTTCCTTCCCATCACCAATAATCTCCCACACCCTATAGCCACCCCCTAACTGGTTTATACTATGCTTTCATCCCACTCATTCTGCAGGGACGCTAAAGAAATAGTACCATTCACTGTTTGCTGCTATACTTGCCTTGAGAAGCAGCCTGTGATAATGCGTGTGAATGTATTTTTGGAATCTGTTATTCATTTATTCAACAAGTATTTAAGGAGGACCTAATATTTTAGGGGCTGGGGACAGAGAGGTGCATCAACTAGGTGAGCCCCTGTGTTCCTGGGGCTTCCGTCCCAAAGTGGGGGAGGGAATGTAGGGAAAAGAGGCCGGAAATAAACAAACTGAGGAGCACTGTATCATCTTATGGTGAGAAGCATCTTAAGAAAAATAGTGATGCAACCGGGAGTCGGGCAGGGAAGCTGGGCGGCAGGAGAGGCTTTGGATTGGCCTTGCCTCACTCTACGCACTTCTGGTTGCTTCTTTTGCCTTGCCTGCTTCTTCTCAGTGTCTTGCGCAGCGTGACCCTCCTGAACAGGCCGCCCAGCGCTGGGGGCGCTCCAGGCTCTGCCCTTGGGTGACCCTCCAGGGTCATCCAGGGGAGAGAGCAGGATGGCCTCAGCTTCAATCACCAGTTCCACGCGAGTGACTCACACGAGGTTATTTCCAGCCTCAACCTTTCATCCGAGCTTTAGACCAGGATATCCAGCCCCTATTCAACATCTCATCCCGGGCAGCTTGAGGCTTACGGAGGTTAAGCCACTTGGGCAAGGTAATAAGCCTGGAGCAGAGCTGGGTCACAAACCCAAGCAGTCAAACCACAGCCATCCCCTGATACTATAATAAACACGAAACATCTTCTCTTTGTAGTGCCAAGGCTTTGGCACCTGAGAGAAAAGGTTCTGCTTCTTCTAACTCCTGCTATCATTTTGATTATTGCTGTCATCATTATTGCTGTCAGGATGTCATCACTGTTACTACAGCCAGCGGGAGGGCACCTCCAGTTACAGGAGGTCTTAAGCGATAGCCTTTTTTTCTTTTCTTTTTTCCTTTTTTTTTTTTTTCAAATGGCTGCACCCACAGCATATGGAAATTCCCAGGGCAGGGATCAAATCCAAGTCACAGCTGTGACCTATACCACAGCTGCAGCAACGCCAGATCCTTAACCCACTGTGCCAGGCTGGGGATCGAACCCATGCCTCCACAGCAAACTGAGCTGCTGCAGTCAGATTCTTAACCCACTGCACCATAATGAATTCCAGCTATAGCCTTTTTTTATACAAGATCTCTTATCCCTGCCCTGCAAGAGAGATCAATGTTATCCCCATTTCACAGATGAGGAGACTGAGGAAAACAGGAGTGAAAACATTGCCAATAACAGATGCAAATCCAAAACAGGTATGTTCACTAAAAAGAAATTGTTCAATGGGAGAAGGAGATCTACCCATGAATGTGTGATGTCACTGCTTATAGGTTAAGTTCATGGAAACCTCTGATGTGACCCACCATACTTTTCCTCTTCGCCCTGTAGAAGCAGAGAACTCTAAGCCCTAGAGACAGCTCCAAAGATGGGGCTGGGCGTGAATCCCTCCACATGTGGAGAACAGCCACCTGCCATCCAGAAGCATCCACCTTGGACTATAACGTGAGCAAGAAATAGGCTTCTCTTGTATTAAGCCACTTAATGTCCCCAGGCTTATTTGTTACAGCAGCTACCATTACTCTGACAAAAACAAACGGTGAGTTTGCACGTATACTCAGAAAACTGCTTGAAGGATATACAGCAAAATGTTAACGTGATTCTCTCTGGCTGGAGACATTCTGGGTGAATTTCATTTTCTTCTTTTTGCTGATCCACATTTTCAACAACGAATGAGTTACTGCTTGTGTAATAAGACACAACACAAAAGTTAAGTGATGGCAGATGTCACCCGTGCCAATGTAGAATCTTTGAAATTAGAGAACAGTGGTGGCCATTGGCATACTCTTCACCCACACAAGTCCTCTGCTGGTCACATGATCGTTTACTAACAGGCATGTACAATATACATGAGATGATGCTAATAATAATAATAATGTAGTACATTTATAGCGCTTCCTTCACAAAAGTCCCGGGGTGTTTTACATTCCAGCACAATTAAAGACAGCCACAGAAAAAAACCTTTTCAGCTGTGCTTTATAAAGGGAAAGCAATTCAGCTTTTTGGAACATAAAAGGAAGCCAATTCCACTAGATGACCAGGGTGGGGTGGGGGGCGGAACAGAATCTTCATGTGCTCAGGCCCCCCCAATTCTTGTATGATATATATATATATATATAGGACAATCAAACCGGCCTGAAGATAAAAGAAAATCAGAAAGTCCCTAAGGACAGAGTTACAGAGAAAGTAAGTCGAGATGTCATTCCAGCACCGCGTAACCGTCTTAGCAGAAGGCAGGGTCCTCCGTTTGTCAAACAGCAGCTTGGCGCTACTATATTTGAAGGCATAAAAAACAGGAGCTGATTTGGAGTTGGAAATAAATAACCTATTAAGTAGCTCCCGATATTTACCAGGTTTAAAACGCTGTGCAAATGAGGCCCCGTGGGATTTCATTACAACCTCATCCCTGGGAGACGGGTACTGGCTGGATGTTACGCGCACGCGGGCAATACAGTCAAGACGAGAAACATGACTGCAGAGCTGCACTTGTATTAGGGGACCACTGACTGAGACGGCCCACCTTGGCCAGACATGATAATAGCTACTAGCATGAGCGGTCTCACAACAGGAGGCTCTGATAAGGAACGTGGTGCAGCCCTGAAGACTAACCAGGAGGACTAGGGGAGGGGCCGATAGGACGGAGGAGATGACCAACCTCCCAGGATCCTTTGTGCTGGAATCCATCTTCACAGAGAGATGTGGGCACCACCAAGAAGGACCCTGGGCCAGACCAAGTAAAGGCTGAGCAAGATGATTGGCCAGAAACTAAACCATAAAACCAGAGACGGCAAGCCACGTGGCAGAGCTGTTCTCTGGGTTCCCTCGCCGTCCTGCTCTCTGCCCAGGCGCCCCTTCCCAGTAAAGTCTCTCACTTTGTCAGCACGTGTGTCTCTTCGCACAATTCATTTCTGAGTGTTAGACAAGAGCCCATCCTTGGGCCCTTCTTGAACCCTGGGCACCCAGTGAGGGGACTGATGACATGCACGAAATGAGGAAATCTTCCCCAGAAGAGCGGGGAAACGCTGTCCTTCCTTTCTTCTCTTTCTTGGGGTGTCAGCCCAAGCTTCTCATGTCTGGATCCCTCCTATTCCTATCCCCCAAAAAGCATCTCAGTGAAGTTCACTGTGTTTGTTCCCAAACGCAGAGGAACCATTCAGCATCTTTCCTGAAGCTCCACGCAGGCGGAAATGCCAGGCTGACAGCCGGGACACCCCACAGCCCCCTTTCCTCTGCTCGTGTCCTTCAGGGCTGGGCTTGGTCGATGGCATCACCGTTCTCAAGCAAATGAATTCTGACACATTTGACACAACCAGCCCAGTGTCCAAGGAGGCAGCAGCCAGGCCATCAGGAAACTCACAGAGCGGTGGCAGTAGCTCCTGTTTAAAATCTTACGCTGGCTTCCCTCTGTGTTAGGTTCAAACTGCATGGCTTCAGCTGCCCTTCTGAGGCCCTGCAGCCCCTTTTCCTCCCACCCTGCCATCACCCGCACTGGCCGGTGGTCCTCAAAAGTGCCCATCTCATGCCCATCTTGAAACTGAGTCCCCCTAAAACCGGTTTCCCCTGACAAGTTCATGACTGACCTCTTTATACAAGACTTCATTCCTTTTCTCGTCCTGTACCTGTTCCCCCTCAAGATTGAGGGGTATTAAAGAAAAGGGGGATTTGTTACTGAGCAGGGCCCTATGAGGCCTTGCCAAGACAGACCCCTGAACCCCCCAATCCTCCCCTTGCCTTTGACTTATAGAAAAACTTTAGCCTCCCAGGCCTTCCCTGAGTTTCAAAGAACACAATCAGAGAGTGAGAAAATGCAAAGCCAAAGGAAAACAGTCAAGCAAGACAAATTAATAATAGTTGAGCCATTAAACAAGTCAAAGACCTTTAGTTCCTCCTCCAGGGCTGCAGGTAATATTCTAAGCCAAATCCTTTGAGCTGTTTTGCAGCAACTGAAACTCCCACCAGGTGGAGGAAGTTAACTGCATGCTGCCCACAAGCACAAGACCCCAGACTGGTTGGAACCAGAAGGCTGAGATGTGGACTCCCGATGACCTCCCCACCAACCAATCAGAAGAACATCCCCCGGCTGATCACATGCCCCCTCCCTCACCTGTCTTTAGAAATCTTTCCCTGAGAGCCGTCAGGGAGCTGGGCCACAGTCCTTGCTTGGTGCCCTGAGAAACACACTGGACCTTCCTTCACCACAACCAGGTGTCAGTATATTGTCTTAACTGTGCACAGGCAAGAGGACCCAAATGTGGTTCCATAACAACCTCAGGGCCTTTGCATCTGCCATACCCCTACCCAGACTACTTTCTCTGCCTCTCTTCCTCATCATTAGGAATCAGCTGAAATGTTACCCCCCCGAGACACCTCCTCTGAGCCCCACTTCATGGAGCACACCTGTCACCTCCCATTTGTGGTTTTCAGAGCACTTAACACAATACTTTAATTCTCTTAAGAGTTTAACTTATTATTGTCTGTCTCTACTACTGGCAAGTAAAGTCTTTGTATAAACCCTAGGAACCGTGTTCTGAGCGCCCAGCATGCAACCTCGCATTCAGCCAGGGCCAGTAAATGTGGAAGGCACCTTAACGAACTCACATAAGCAGCGAGGCTAAGAGATGGCTTTCAGGCCCCTGCTGTTTCTCATGCCAGGACATTCTAGACCCTTGTTCATCTTGGACTCAGCAGCTCACCTCTCAGTGACATCTGGAAGGATCACTGGGTGAAGGGCAAGGAAGTTTCGGGTTGTACAGGAAGCTCTAGGCAGTAGGAATTCTGCCTAGGAAGCAGAAACAGGTTTCTTTAAAGCAGGGGTCTGAGCTCGAGTGTGCATCGGAACCTTCTGGAGGAGCTTCTTAAACCACTGAGAGCTGGGCCCACCCCCCAGCCTATGACTGGCGGGGAGGGGATAAGAATTTGCATTTCTAACAAGTTCCCAGGTGATGCTCATTAGGGGTGCAGGTGATGCTAGTCCGGGATCCACACTATGAAACCTGGATTTAAAGAACCTGGGGATTCTAGATAATCATTTGAGGGGTGGGGATTTCTGGTCTACCCAATCTTTGTGAGCGGCTATATTAATTAAATGAGTCTTTTGCAGGGAAAGAAGATAAGAAAGCATGTCTTTGTATGAATGAGGGAAGGAGTGCAGGAGAGAGAATAAGAATGAGAGAAAGGGGAGAGGTGGTGTATCATTTAGGGTGTATATGGAAGAGGGGTGTGCGTGTGCGTGTGTGTGGGTGTGTGAGAGAGAGCGAGAGAGAACCACACTTGTGCACTGGCCCCACTGGAATTTACAGAGCATTTCAGAAATACATAAACAGAGAATTAAAGCTCCAGAAAATGGAACTCAGTTTAATAAGAAAGTGGTTCTCAACTGTCGTGTACCAGATTCTCTGGAATCTAATAAAAATGTCAGAGGCCTTGGCTTGTTGGCGTGAGATGGGGCCTGGACCTTACATGTTACCAAGTCACCCAGGTGATTTGTATAAAATTCAAGGTGGCCAACTCCCCCAACAGGCTATTGCTCATGACCTGAGCCCAGCCGCCTCTGCCAGGCCGAGGCAGCCACAGCAAAGAAGGAACATGCTAGACTGATATTCAGATGGACATTCACTTGGTTCCAGATTCTATCAGTTATTTGTTCTCTGACCTGGGCAAGGGTGCCTGTGGACTCGTTGGGCTCAGTTTTCCCATCTATGAAATGGGCACAGTGATAATCTAGAGCCGATCATCAACCTCAGTTTTCCTATCTGTAAAATGGGCACAGTGATAATCGGGAGACTGACTGTCACCTGGCCCAAAGTGAGGCACTTGCCGAAGGCTGATGGAATCTGTTGCTTGCGGGGTGGTTATTTAGGGAGGGGTCTGTATTTACTGACATTAAATAAATGCCCCTTAATCAGGGAAATGGTTTCAACGATGAGGATCAGCTGTGCCCCCTTCAGCTGCAAGAAAAGGAAGCATGTGCCAGAACCACAGTCTCTCCCATGTCCTCTCGACCTAAGGGAGGTGCCACAGATATAAGGAGGAAATGGGGACATCAGCATCAACTTTTCTGGGAAGAAGGACACAGCTTTTCCCTCCCAAGGCTTATCCTTGGTGGCGACAAGGGTGGAGCTGCAGGTTCCCCTCCACTGGTGCAGATCCTTGTCCACTGTGAAAACAGCAGCCTCAATACGGTGGTCTTCACAGCACAGACCAGGGGGCTGGGCTGGAGGAGCCTGAGGCTGCTGAAGCCATCGGCTCTTTGATCATTTGGGGAAGTTAAGGCAGATAAATGGACATTTCCTTAAACTGTTTTTGCCTCAGCAGCCGTCAAAATACTCCCCATGGGCTGTCACCCTTCACTTTGGAAATTTCCCAATTTTTGCCCTCAAGGGCGGGAGATGCTGCCCCTGCCTGCGGCCCTTCACATAAAATCCAGACCCCTCATCAGGCTTTTAGGTCCTACAGCAGAGCTGCCAGGTAGAGTCATGTCGGCGGGTTTGGTACTGAGGTCCGAGCCCCATCCAGAGTAATTAAGTTAGAGACACTAGACACATTGTCCCCTAAGGGCGTAGTTCTTAACTGAGGTGACTTTGACCCAGGGGACTTGGCAATACCTGAAGATCTTCTGGTGATCACAACTAGGGACCTGGTACTACTGGTGTCTAGTGGGCCGGGGGCAGGGAAGCCATAAACATCCTTCAAAGCCCAGGATGGCCTCCGTAAATGAAGAATCTAGCACCAAATGTCTCAGCACCCGGTTGAGAGACTGGGGTATGTAGGGTATTGCTTTAAAGGCACTCCCCCCAAACCAGGCTTGAGAACCCCTCCTCTCCCCAGCCTGGCTCCTGCCAGCTTCTACCTTCATCTTCTACCCTCTCACCCTCACCCACCATGCTCTGCCACCACAGTCTTCCTTCTGGTCCTTAAACCCTCCCAGCTCAGTCCTACCCCCGGACCACTGCATTTGCTGTTCCCTCTGCTGAGTGTGTCCCGCCCCACATTTGCAAAGCTGCCTCCTAGCATTCAGGTCCCTGCTCAAATATCACTTCTTCAGAGATGTTGCCTGGACCCCCCTACACCCCTAAAATAGCCCCAACACTCAAGTCCTTCTGTAATACATCTCTCCATTTTTTTTTTCCTTCAAAACCATGGGACCTACCCGACTTATCTCATTATGGCTTTGGTACTAGTCTGTCTCCCCTACTAAAATGATAGCACTCTGTGAACTGGGTCCATGTCTGTCTTGCTCACCATTGTCCCCTAGCAACCAGCAAAATGCCTGATGTTTAATCAGTGTTTATGAAATATCCATTGGATGGATGGATGGATGGATGGATGAACAAGCATTGAAGGATGGGGTTTTCAAGCTGTCAGAGGATGAGGTGTACTCATGATGGAGATCTGTGCTCCTGTCCTGGCCCTCTCTCCTCTCCTGGTCTCAGTTTCCACATCTGTAATACAGCTGGGATGGGTTCAGCAGGATCAGGCTCCTCCAGGGAAGCCTTCTTGGAGACATCAGTTTCAGGGCTTTGCTTTGTCTTTGTCTCCATGGCAGCGAGCTAAGGCTGGTTGGCCCATATGCCTGTCACCAGATAAATAACAAATCTCCTCCCACTGAGATCCCAATACTTTGTAATTCTGTCTGGTCTAATTTCCTGGGAAAATTTCCCAGTTTCCATTTCTCTTTGCACTAGCAGGACACGTCTGGCATCAATGCTGGGCACATCATAGAACTCCATGGTGATAATCTCTAGGGAAGGGTTCCCAAATATTAGTTGAATTAGAATGGGTTGGGAAGCCTGGTTGAAAAGCCTTCACCGACAAACAGACAAATAGACCTGATTCACAGATTGAGGGTAATGTGGTAGACTGAAAAAACGGTCCCAGCTCCTAATTACTGGAAACTGTGACTGTTACTTTATACAGCAATAGGGACTTTGCCAATGTCATTAAGTTAAGCATCTTGATTTCTGTTGTGTTTTCATTTTTTAAAGTTGTATTGAAGTACTCTTGATTTACAACGTTCTGATCATTTCTGCTGTACAGCAAAGTGATTCAGTTATTCAGGTACACACATCCATTCTTTTCCAGATTCTTTTCCTACATAGAGCATCACAGAATATTAAGTAGAGTTCCCTGTGCTCAACAGCAGGTCCCTGTTGGCCAGTCACTCCACAGACTACAGAATGCATGAGCATCTTGAAATTGGAGATGATCTTGGATCATCTGGGTGGGTCCTACATGTCATCACAAGAGTCCTTATAAGACGGAGATATGACCGGTGATGATGGAAGATGCCGTGATGCTGACTTTGAAGACAGAGGAAGGGGCCACAAGCCAAGGACTTTGAGGGGTACAGCTCTAGGAGCTGGGAAAGGTGAGGAAACAGATTCTTCTCCAGAGCCTCCAGAGAAGAAGAAGGCTGCCTGCCTTCATTAGGCCTAGAGAGACCCACAGCAGACTTCTGACCTCCAGAACTGTAAGAGAATGAATGTGTGGCATCGTGAGCCATCAAGTTTGTGGCAATTTGTCACAACAGCCCTAGGAAGCTCATGGAGGTAGCACCCAGGAGTCTGCATTTTAACCACCTTCCTCCCTTTGGTAGCTCTGATGCAGAAGGTCCTGGTGGACCATATGTTGGGAAACACTGCTCCAGAGCTGGTCCAGGCTGCTTCTGAAACAGCCCATTCACAAAGGACCAAAGAATTTTGCTAGAATTGGAAGGACCCTGCGACAAACATCTGCTTCTACCTCCTCATTTCCCAGATGGGGAAACTGAGGTCTGAGAAACTCTGCTGCAAGGTAGAAGGACAAGAGATGCTTTCATTCGACTCTCTCTTTATTGGCTTTCAAATCCCATCTGGAGTTTTAAAAAATGAGTGATTGTGCAGACGGTCGATAGCTGTGCAATAGTCTCATAATGACCCAATCATGAAATGATTTAGCAATCCGGCTGCTAATTGCATTTGTGCATCTAGCAATTGGGTAACTAGTTGGTTATTACTCATTCCCCAAGAGCCATACACATCGCATTATGGGTAAGCTAATCTTAGAAATACTTGTTAACTTCGATGATAATTACTAAGTAATTGGCTAGGACACGCCATTGTGAATTTAGCTGGTATATGCCAGGTAATTATCTGGTCTTATGTTCCCTGTAAAATAAATCCATGGTCCAGAAACTGTTCCAGTTGGTTGGCTACCATCCAACCATCAACCTCTGCCAGTCAATTGCACGAATGCGAGTGATTAATCAAATTACTCAAATATTTGGTTTCAAACTGAACGTTCAGATAAGAAACCTGGGTGGCCAACAAGTGGCTGGTGCTGAATGGGAGAGAGGAGGGCACCCAACCCCTCCCTAAGACAAATATATAATGACACGATAATATGGGATAAGTGCCACTTCTTTGGGCCTCATCTGGCTTCTTCAAACAAAATACCAAAACACTTCAGAGACCAATTACATGTCCCAAAGCTGTGGAGTCTTTATCGCAGTGCCAGGAAAAGGCAGCGCTATTTGTGAAATCTGCAGGCAGTTATGGTGCTGGGGGGGGTGGGCGGGGCTCAGAATTTTGTATATAACAGAAAAGGGGGCCGCCAATGCAGCTGGCTTGCAGGGGGAGCGACACAGTTTCATAATGACCACTCTTTTTTCAAGGATGGCTGCTAACTGAATCCATCCATTTCCAATTAGCCAGCCTTTGGGAAAGTGGGAAGGGAGGCTTGGGTAATGGGGTTCCACTGATACCCCTGAAAAAGTCAAAGGCCGGGAGGTCCTTAGCAGGGCCAGGCCAGGGAGAAGAGGTGAAAGAGTTCAAATTTCTAATTTGGGGATTTGAAAAATAGGGGTTAGCAGGCTAGAGGGCGAGGAGCTGACCAGAAGGAAACCTGGGGTAACAGACTGGTGGGAACCGTGGGCAGAAAGCCAGTGATGGGGGGAAGACCACCCTTCAAACAGTTGTGTGCACCCTAAGTGAAGGGCTGTTGATGATCTAGATGATACATACTAGAAAGGGAAAAGAAAAGGGAGGTAAGGGTCTTGCTTGCAGTGGGAGGTTATAAAAACGGCCATAGATGGTCCATCTCCCGACATCACATCCTTACAACATGGCACTGCAAATTCTCCCATCCAGAGGTGGAATCTACTGTCCATGCCTTGGATGGAGCTTGGCCACGTGACTTGCTTTGGCCAATGGACATAAGCCAGTGTATTACAGAGATGTGAAAGGCACTTGTCCATCAGGGCTTGACCTCTTGCTGTCTTGCTGCACTTGGAACCCTTGAGACCACCATGGAGATGATCCCAAGCTAGTCTGCTGAGGGATGAGAGGCCATGTGAGGAAGGACTGAGGCACTGTAGCTGCCAGTCTGTCAACCAGCAGACATGTGAGTGAGGGCATCCAAGACTGACCAGCCCTCAGTCTGACCTGCCAGGAAACTATAGACACATCTAAAAGCCCAGGTACTGAGCTTGGCTCAGCTCAGAAGAACTGTTGGCAGACTAGAGAGAAACTATGAAGTCTGAGTAGTTTGTTACTCACCAGAAGCTTACTGATACACTTGCCTAATCAGAAAAGCCCTGGATCTGGGCTGATTATTTGAGAGCCACTTCTGGTCCTGTGTAGAGCTGGGAACCACCAATTCTTACCCTGTTTTAAGGAGGCAGTTGAAGGGCCATCCCCAGATCTCCCATCCTTTGCAATTACAATTTGACACATGGGTTCCAGTCAAACCACCAACTGCATAATTAATGGTGACAGACAATAATACACTGATCACCAAGGTCTGATAAATGGACTCAAAGAGGCTTTTTTATGAGTAAAAAGGGAACAGATCAAAGACATGGCAGCTCTTTCCTGAGCCCCTAGCTCCCACTACGGTACCTGCCAAGAAGCCAGGCTTGTGTATCTGGGAGTTGATTGCCTGGGCTGAGAGTAAGACTAGACTAAGACGCCTAATTGACCCCTGGTATCACAGGCCACACCATGAACACTGCTGCTATGGCCAGTCCCAATGCAAAAGGGGAGCAAAGGCCAGAGTTTAAAAACACACCAAAGGATTGTTCCACAGCTGTTTAGTGGAAACCAAAGTTCTTTTTTCCAATGCCTACATCACTGGGTGAGGTTAGAGAGAGCAAGTCCAAGAAAGTTCTTAGCTGACATTTTCTTAATGTCCATTCTCTGTTAACTACCCTTTTTGTGCAGCAATAGACCACGGATCCTGGATATTCAGAAAACAATGATAGAGCCCTACAAAAGCACTCTGAGGTTTTAATGAAAGCCAGAATAAATCATCAGAATGTGAGTCCAGAAGTCAACAAACTAGGGTCTGTGGGCCAAACCCAGCCCACTGCCTGGTAGTATGAATAAAGTTTTATTGGCACACAGCCACGTACACCCATTTGCATCTTGTCTGAGGCTGCTTTCACTCAACAGTGACAGCACTGAGCAGTTGCTACAGAAACCGTATAGCCTACAAAGCCAAAAATACTATTGAGCCCTTTACAGAAAAAGTTTTCTGACCCCTAATTTAGTTGAATCTGTTCAAGTTACATTTGGAGAAAGTGAATCTCAGAGATGCTGTTCATAAATAAGGAGTACAGGGTGGAGGGGTTCAGAACCAACTTTTCTGATGTCACACGTGGTGCTTGCTCCAAGACATTATGCTGCCAAAGCTAACATTAATAGTATTTTCTGGGAGTTCCCGTCATGGCTCAGCAGAAGCGAATCTGACTAGCGTCTGTGAGGACACAGGTTCAATCCCTGGCCTTGCTCAGTGGGTTAAGGATCTAGAATTGCCATGAGCTGTGGTGTAGGTTGCAGACACGGCTCGGATTCTTCATTGCTGTGGCTGTGGCGTAGGATGGCAGCTACAGCTCTGATTCGACACCTAGACTGGGAACCTTCATATGCTGCATATGTGGCTCTGAAAAGACAAAAAAAAAAAAAAAGTATTTCTGGATCTTCAAATCTTTTGTGTTTTTTGTTTGTTTGTTTGTGTTTTGGCCATGCCCACTGTATGCGGAAGATCCCAGGCCAGGGTCTGAACCTACACCATAGCAGAGACTCCAGCTGCTGCACCAACAACATCCAATCCTTCACCTGCTGCGCCACAAAGGAACTCCTGGAATCTCAAATTTTAAAACAGTTTAAGTTGTGGAGTTCCCATTGTGGCTCAGCAGATTAAGGATCTGGCATTGTCCCTGTGAGGATGCGTGTTTGAACCCTGGCCTCACTCAAGTGGGTTAGGGATCCAGCTTGCTGCTGCAAGCTGCAGCAGAGGTCGCAGACGCCACACAGATCCTGTGTTGCCGTGGCTGTGGTATAGGCCAGCAGCTGAAGCTCCGATTTGACCCCTGTTCTGGGAACTTCCATATGCTGTGGATGTGGCCATAAAAAGAAAAAAAAAACATATAAACTGTGACTGATAAAGCCAGAAGCTCTTTGCTCCCCAGAATGCTGAATCTACAAGAACCCTCATTTCTCAGCTCTACCGAAGCAGGGCTTGGGAGGGATGCTGGGGCGAGAAGCCCCGGCGGGACTGACCTGGTGATGATGGCCAGGTGGGGCGGGCTCATGCAGGCGCCCATGAAGAGCACCACGTTCTCGTGGCGTGTCTGCCTGTAGGCCATGACCTCCCGCTTGAAGGCCTTGAGCTGCTCTTCGTTATCCCTCTCGATGTCGATCAGCCGGATGGCCACCTCCCCGTGCCAGCGGCCGTGGTACACCTGCCCGAAGCGGCCCTTTCCGATGAGCTCGCCGATCTCCAGCTGCTCGAAGGGGATGTCCCACTCCTGCAGGAAGATGCTGGTCTGGCTGGCCTTGCGAGGGAAGCTCCGGGCCGAGAGGAGGGACAGGTTCATCTCCTCAAAGTCATCCTCCGACTCCTCGGCCTCATCGTGGCCCTCTTCGTTCTGTGGCCGGAGGGGGAGAGGGGTCAGTTCCTGCCACTGCCCCTACCTTCCCACCAGCTCCTGTTGGGTCCCTCTGTGCCTTTTAGGCTGGTGCATACGTGTCTATTTGCCCAGGTGCCTCTTGTCTAGAATCTACTACAGTGACGGAGCTGAACGGGAGATGACGGCAAGCCCCCTGTCCTGTGCTAAGGGGAGGCTGAGGCTCAGAGAGAACTGCCAGGGGGCCTGCCCACACCGCTCTCCTGGGACTTTGCTGGTTGGGGCACTGAAAGTCCCACGTGTGGGAAACCGGCCAACGGGGATGGTCGGTCGCCGTGGGAAGTGCTTCGCTCTAGGTCAGGCAGCCGGGCAGATCTAGGATTACGATTCAAGTCTATCAGCTCCTAATATCTGATGCTCTCCTATTCTATCATGATGGGTTTTTTTTATCTTTTTTATTTTTTTTGTCTTTTTTATTTTTAGGGCTGCACCCATGGCATATGAAGTTCCCAGGCTAGGGGTCAAATCGGAGCTATAGCTGCCGACCAATACTGCAGTCCCAGCAGCGCCAGATCCAAACCGCATCCGTGACCTTTACCGCAGCTCACGGCAACACTAGATCCTTAACCCACTGAGCGAAGCCAGGGATTGAACCCACATCCTCATGGATACTAGTCGGGTCCGTAACCTGCTGAGCCACAACGGGAACGTCTTATCATGATGTTCTGATTTGCCTGGTTATTTATGCGGGAGCAAGAAAGACGACAGGCTGACATATAAGTACACCCCACACCTGCATATACCACATGACAGCTCTCGACATGGAGGGCCTTGCCTTTCCCCGGGATTTGGAATTGATGAGGCAGAAACTGGGAGATGTCAGAGCGACTCAGTTCAGGCCAGAGGCCTGGGGTTCCCGTGCAGCTGGAGGGCTGAGGATGCAAGAATGAGGCTGACAGAACGAACTTAACCATTGGACCAAATGAGCTGGAATCTGGCGGCTGTGTGACCTTGGGCAAGTCACTTCACTCCTCTGAGCCTTCCTTTCCTCATCATACAGGGAGGCTAATGACAGTCTGCCCCTGTGAAGGCAGGTGAGCTTTTCCATGAGGCAAAGATTTATCGTGTTCTTTGCACAGACCTGACCACCTGTGTGGAAACATCCTCTGGGATGGCTGAGAAAACGCAGCTTCCTAGGCCCGACCCAGCTTTTCGGAATCAGAACATCAACAGGCCAGGGTCAGGACTCTGCATTTTGATCCCGTATGCCCACATGACTCGGGTTCACTTAGACGTGACCACTACAACAGACACTCAAGGTCTAGGGACCCGCCTTCCCAGCAGGGTGTCTGGGGGGTGCCTGGGGCTGGGGGCCCCTGTCCTTGGGTTCTTTTGCCAGAACAGGGAAGAAGCCAGGGGCCTGAGCCAGGTGGGGTCTTCAGGGGCTTGGAGCCTGACAAGACAGCCTCAGAAGGTGACCGCTCGTCCACGTGCAGGTCTGTCTGACCCCAAACCTGAGCAAGCTGTCCCCAGCAGCACACTCGGGGGAGAGGACACAGGAAAGATGGCTTTTTTTCAGGATCATTTTCCGACGACCACAACAGTTCCAGAAAAGGGCAGGATTTTCTCTGCAAATCCTGACTCCATTCCCTTCCACTCAGGACAGACCAGCAGAGTTGAGAAGTCTGGACTCCTGCAGCGGCTCTGGCAGGTGCGAAGAAGCCCCAGAACATCCTCGACACCCCGCCACACCCGCGTTCTGAGGCCCCGTCTCCTCTTCCCACGTCTTCTTTGGAAAGCACTGCGGCACATGCCCGTTGGTACTGGCCCAGGCCTGAGCTGAATTTTCAACTAAGAATGCAAATCACTTGCCAGCTTCTGCACAACTAGCTTTTCCGTGATGCACCTCACATAATGGCCCATTAGGCTTGGGGTTGGGGGGAGGCCCTCCCCCGGCTCGTTACTTTCCCCTCCCCTGGCTCGTTAGTCATCCTGGAGTTAGGACATCCAGCAAACAGGGCCACTGCGCCCCCGGCCCGCCCCGAGCCCTCTGCATCATCAAAGACAGCGACTGCCTGTGCCAAGGTGCTTCACAGCTGTCCCGTTCTCACCTCTGAGGTCGGCTCCACTTCAATTTGAAGTAATGGATTTCCTTCCAAGCTTTAAAGAAAGAAAAATAGACGTGACCCTCAGGTGAAAAGGAAGGTCCATGCATTGACTTGATTCACGTGTGAAATGCCTTAAAATGAGAACTCCTCACCATCAAGCCTTTCTCTACAATTTTACTTCAACGCGTGTGTCTAAAATAACCCATAACCTCGCCACCAAGGAGAGGTGTGCAAGGATACAGTTTTAAATAAATTTTCTGGTCTGCCCAGGGATCAGTTTTCTCTGTTCCTTTGGTTTCCACTAATCTAGCAGCTTCCTTATAAATTGGCCTAAATGCCATGGGTGGCAGGATACTCAGAGCTTTAGGTGTTCCCTGGGATAGAATTAATCAGATCTCTGCAGTTCTGAATCTTTGGGAAGTATCCTAGTGTTCATCTGTTTGCTCATTCATTCACTCACTCATCCATCCCTTCATTCATTTGAACAGAATTATGTGCCAGGAACAGTGCCAGACACTTCGAGGAATACGGAGTTGAAGCTGACATGGCTCTTGACTTGAAGGAATATCTATATTATTACTGGGGTGCAGAAAGGCTACAAGTGACAAAGGTCGCAAATTAGGTATGAATTGAATCAATGGAAGGTGATGGAAATTCACAGGAGAGAGGGTTACTGGATATCTGAGAAAGTTCACAGTGTTTTGAGTTGGACCTTGCCAGTCACATCCAACGGGGGTGTGTGGGATGAGAATGATGGGGAGAAGGGAGCCTGGACTGGACTGGAAGACACCGGCGAGTGTGTGTGTGTGTGTGTGTGTGTCACGCGTTCATGAGCTCCTGAGTTGCAGCTGTGTTCTGAGTACGGGGATGTGCTTTGTCTGGGTGCTGAGGGCACGATGTGAGGCTAAGAATCAAGGACTGTTCGGGTATTATGGGATGCATTCTGTGCAGGGGTTGTTCTGTGCGCACGTGGGTTGAGTGTACATACCGGGGAAGCTGGGGTGGGTGCTGCTGTTGATGGTGTCACTGGGGACGTGTGGGTGTGCTGGAGCACATGGGATGTGCCGGAAATGTGGGGCTGGTGTGTGTTAAAGAATCTGGCGGGGGAGTGGGTTTCTAGAGCAGAGGATGTGTATGTGCTTAGGATGAGCTGGCACTGGCGGGAGGAAGGGATCACCCTGGTTACCACACCCCCTTCCTGTTTCCCCAGTGGAAGTTTAGCAGATTCTCCACACCTATCTCCTCATTTGGGGGGGTTCCCCCATCACGACCCTCAGACCTCACCTAGGAAGCTGCTGACCCTGCAGACAGAGTCAATCCATTTGCTGGAGGGAGTCTGAAAGATCGTAAGAACTCAAAGAAGGAGAGAGAAGTAGCATTTGTCATCATATTAACTAACAGTTTCTAGTACAGCTTGGGAAGGCAGAAACCCCACTATAACAGCTGATATGCTGGGAACTTGATGCCCTGCAGGAGATTTGGGTGGAACAATGCAGCTGGAGTCCCTCCTCACGCCTAAAAAGATGGGACTGCCCTTCTCTGCTTGCATCAAGGCGTGACTACAGTGGCCAGGGCTATTAAATTATTCCCTTCTGCAAAGAGTCAGTTCCCATCACTCCACACACATTTAGGCAGATCGCAGGCACTTATTGACTCCGTTTTTCTCTGGCACTCCCTGACTCTCAGTTAATAAGCTAGAGTTCTTCTTGCACAAACTGTGGAATTGGTTTATGTGCAGCAGAGAAATGATCCGGGGCGAGATGTCAGCACAATATCCCCTGGCAAATTGCTGTTCCTTTGATTTCTGAGATGTACCATTTTGGTCTTTAACGAAGTCTATAACATGGATTAGAAAGGATGGAGCAGCTAGGGGAGCCAGAAGAAAAACTAAGTAGGCAAAAATGGGAGTTAGGAAAGAAGTCAAATCACAATTACATCCCTAGTAAGCCCCAGACTTGAGTCACTACCAAAGAAGGCAAGTTGAGGAAGGTGATTTCAGTTGCACTGCAGAAACAATAGACCACCTGCAAAAAGGGTCTATAGCCTAAGGAGGCTGAAGACGTCACACACAAAGATGTTCTTTATAGCATTGTTTACAGTTAAAGCAATGAACTACGGGAAGATGTAAGATCAAGCAACAGGGAAATGGTTAGGGAAATTATTCCACACTGATATGATATTTTACAGACACTAAAAGCAATGTGGATGAAGAGTCCAGAATTATATGAAAAAATGTGATGTTATAGCATTAAGGGTTATCAAAGCAGGATGGAGACAGCATATAGCATGAATCACAAGCAGGTAACATATGAATAGAAGGAGCACACATCGAAGAGTGGTGCGATTATAAGTGGATGTTTTCCCTGTCTTTTTTTTTTTTTTTTTTTACAGAATGGTCCAAATTTCCCCACATAAGCTTATTTTATTTTTATAATGCTATAAACCAGGGATTGGAAAACTTGTTCTGTAAGGGGCCAGAGAGTAGATATTTTAGACTTTGCAGACCACACAGTTTCGGCTGCAACTACTCATCTCTACTGCTGTAGTCTGAAAGCTGCTGTAGATAGCACGTTGTAAACAAATGGGCGTGGCTGTGTTCCAGTAAAACTTTATTTACACATACATGCAGCAAGGTGGATTTATCCCATAGGCTGTGAGTTGCTGATCCCTAGTATAAACCCAAATTACACTTCTTATTTCTGTTTTTTTTTAACCTAAACTATACTTTTTAAAATAGGGATAATGATGTAGAATAATTGCCTTTTCGTTAAGTTCTAGCTATGCCTGGGGAAAGTTGGCCTTTTGATCACAGGAGGGTCTGGGGTTCTGAAGGAAATGGTTCAGCATCTGGAAATCACACCTGATCTCCAAGTCCAGGGACACAGGGCAGAACTGACTCGTAGGGGCCAGCACTGCTCTTCTCTCTCGGCCTGGGCTGTCATACCCTCTCTTTGCCTGAGTTACTCCCTTTTCTCCACGGCTCCCTCACAACACCGACCCCGCCTCCCACCCCATCAATTCCAGGAAGAGGAAGAGAGAAGTCAGGGTTCCTGAGCAAACCAATGGGCAGAGCAGGGGCAAAGGTCTCTGTGCCACTTACATTGGATTCGAGGTCACTGGGTGCAGGATGACCTGGGGCGCCCGGGCTGGCGTCTCCGGCACCGGCACCACATCTGAGAGCCAAAGATTAGACAGTCAGAAGCCAAATGTGAGGTCCACAAACCCCCAGCCCCACCCCAAACCCCTATTCCTGGGAGATGCTGGCAGTCGGGAACTTCTCACCAGATCTCAGGTCCCTGGGGCTGACCAGTTCCCTCTCTCCCTTCCCCAGTCACTTGAACTTGAACTTTACCCGTCAGACGCACCAGTGGTCTAGATGACATCCTGCACAAAATTCCCCAGTGTCACCTAGGGGCCTGCCAGAGCTACTGAGCCTCTGGCCTGAAGCATCTGCTGAAGCACCGTCTCTGTATGCTCCTTATTCCTGAGTTCCCTTTGGGATTCACCTCACAGGGCCCACCTTGAGCTCCTCTGACCATCTCTCCCCTGCCCTGTGGTTCTGGATCCTTCTTCACCCTCGACCATCCTCCCCTTTTCACTGTGCTTTGGGACTTTGTCGGTCCACTGTGCCCTTGGACCTCCCCCCTTCCCTTCTCCACTTCCATACCCGGTGGCTAGCCTGTGGTCTGATGATTCCACCCCATCCTCTATGAGCTCGTCCACCCCAGCAACACTCGCTTCCAGCAGCTCCCGCACCTCAGCAGGCTTGCTCGGAAGGAACACGAACTCACCTGGGAAAATGAACTGCTGCCTGTATTTGTAGTAGTGGGACGCTTGCAAAAGAAAGAAAACACCGCAGTGAGTACCATCCCGGAGCTGACCCTTCACGAAACAGCTGGGGCCTCTGCAGCCACCATGTGGGTCCTCTGCCCGCCCTTGACTTCTACAGACACGTCGAATTCCAAGGGACTGTGAACATGCCTAAAGAAGCCAGAAACATCCAAGCCAACCCTTCCACCGACCCTCCTTGAAAACAGAACACCCCACCTAGGAGAGTCAAGTTGAGTGCAATCCCATCTTTGTTAAGTGCATAAGGACACATACAATAGAGAAAAAGTCTCTAAAGCCATAATCTAACACATTAATTTTCTCCCTCTGGCAGAGTGATCACAGTGGCTTAAAAAAATCCTTTATGAGCCCAGTTAGCTATCACCTCACACATGTTAGGATGTCTATTATCAAAAAGACAAGAAGCAACAAATGTTGAAGAAGTAAAGGAAAGGGAACCTTTGTGCACCGTTGGTAGGAATGTAAATTGGCACAGCTACTATGGAAAACAGTATGAGGGTTCCTCAAAAAATTAAAGTTAGAATTACCATAAGATCCGGCAATTCCACTTCTGGGTATAAAGTTAAGGAAATGAAATCACTATCCCAAAGAGATATTTGCTGCCCCATACTCACTGCAGCATTATTCACAATAGCCAAAGCATGGAAACAACCCAAGTACCCATCAACGGATGACTGGACAAAGAAAATGTGCATCTTGTACACACATATCCACACACACACACACACACACACACATCCACTACTCAGCCATAATAATAACTGAAATCCAGGCATCTATGACAACATGGATGGACCTAGAGGGTATTGTGCTCAGTGAAATACATCAGGCAGAAGGAAACAAATACTGTGATCTCACTTACAAGCAGAACCTAAAAAAAAAATCAAACTCACAGGAACACAGATCAGATTTGTGATTGCCAGAAGTGGGCGATGGAGATAGGAGACTTGGTGAAGGGGGTCAAAAAGTAAACATTTCTAGTTATAAGACTAATAAGCCCTGGGGATGTCATGTAGGATGACTGTGGTTAATACCACCTTGTCCCTTATGTATGTCTCAAAGTTGCTTAGAGAGTAGATCTTTTTGTTTGTTTTTATGGCCACACCCAGGGCATATGGAACTTCCTGGCACCAGGGACTCAATCCGAGCCACAGCTGTGGCAACACTGGATCCTTTGACCCACAGCATCAGGCCAGTGATCGAACCCGCACCTCCGCAATGACCCAAGCCACTGCGGTCAGATTCTTAAGACACTGTGCCCCAGCGGGAACTCCTGAAGAGTAGATCTTAAAAGTTCTCATCACAAGGAAAAAATTTGTATCTACGTGAGATAATGGATATTAACTAAACTGACTGTGGTAATAAAATCCTTATGACGTACACAAATTTATACTAGGTTATATGTCAACTATCTCAATAAAACTGGAAAAAGTCCTTTATGTGTTTTTCAAATGTTCTGCATTGAGCATTGTATCATTTTCTTGTTGCTGCTATAACTAATCACCATAAACTGGATGACTTAAAACAGCACGCACTTGTCCTCTTAGAGTTCTGGAAGTCAGCAGCCTGAAAACAGTCATAAGGGGCTAAACGCAGGTGTCGGCAGTGCTGGTTCTTTCTGGAGGCTCAGAAGGAGAATGTGTTCCTTGCCTCTTCCATCTGTAGAGCTCGCCCTGCTCACAGTCCCATCACCCCACTCTCTGCTCCTTTCCTAACATCGTCTTCTACTGTCTTTGACCTTCTCGCCCACCTCTTAAAAGGATCTTCATGATTGCAACGAGAGTCTATCCAAATAATCCAGGGTAATCTTTCCCCCTCAGGATCCTTCATTTAGCAACAGGTGCAAAATTCCTTCTGCCATATAAAGTAACATATTCACAGAACCCGGGATTAGAACCTGGTCCTCTTTGGTGGGGTTTGGGGAGGCCATTATCCTGCCTACCAAACATGTGAATTAATTTCCATATTTAGGGGGAAAATCATATCAAAGAAGCTTCTTCAAATTCACAGCTGATTCTCCTAGAAGTCATTTTACTTCCAGTCCGCTCCTTGGAGGCCAGCTGTCCCCCACACCTCCAAGGCTTCCAGCGTTACCACTATTTTGGTGAGGGTGGAGGGCCTGAATTAGGGAGTTCAAGGGGTGTTAGGGGAGGGGGAGAGGTCACACAGAGCTTTGCATCCTCAAGTAAAGGCAGGTATGGGGTCAGATATGAGTCTGAGTTGGTGAACGTACTCCTGGAAACAATTCTGTTCATTCGGGGACAAGCTCTAGCGGGGAGCTGACTCCCCAAGATTTAACACAGTGGTTCCAAGCCCAAGATCTAGAAGCTGATCTTGTAGGGCTGAATCCTTGTTCTCGCTTTGATTGCTTGTAAAAGCCTAGGCAACGCTCGCCAAGTCTCAGTTTCCAGACGTATAAAATGGGAATAATAATAATCTCCCCTTCACAGGGCTGAGCAATGAATGAGAGTAGGGACAGAATCGGGATTCACTGTGATGGCTAAGCCAATATCTTTCTAAGCTCACTTAATTAACAGACAAGAATGCTTTCTAATTAATAGACAATCAGATAGTCTTCAAGAGCTAAATCATTAGCTGTCCCAGAGGTGGGGACAGATTTAGAAGCTCCCCCCGGGATAGACAATAAGTCTCAGCATCTCAGGATCCCAAGCACCTAGTTTGGTACCTTGCACACAGCCGGTGAATCGCTCATGTTTATTGACTTACAAGTCTTTTAGCACAGCAGTCCCCAAATATCTCAGATGGTTGGAATCCAAAGAGATGCATTTCTGATTCTGGAAAATGAGGTGCCCGAGCTGGGAAGCAATTCATTCAGGGTTACAAAACAAAGTTTGAAAAGAGATCTGACCTCCGTGAGGTCAGGGACCTTTCTTCCACCAGATAATTTAAGTTTCTTCACTGCATGCAGATATTGTGTTGGTCAACAAGGGGTTAAAATTTGAAAAAAGCAAAACCACCCCCTGGGATTCTCAAGAGACTCAGCTGATCTCTTTCCTCCCCAACTGTACTGGGGATTCGGTGTCTACAGAAAAGGTTAGCTGGCAATTAAATGTTCTTTTAAGGAGGAGGGACTGGGTGACGGAGAGTAAGCAGGGCTCTGAGAAGGGACAGGTGCAAATGCCTCCACAGCCCAAGCCAGCCCCCGCCTGGACCCTCCATGTGCCTGAGGACAGCTCGTTCCTGATGGCTGAGAGGGAGTCTCAGCCAGAGGACGAGGGAAACGGCCCCGTGAGCTCCCCCTGTTCTTCTTGCTAATGAAGGACACAGGCGAGAAGCGGCTCCAAGGGGCAGCTGGTGAAGCCGAGAGGCTCCTGGCTGCCTGGCACCAAAGAGGACCTGGGGACTGGGAGGCTGCAGATGACCAGAGTCGGAGGGACAAGCAGACCCCTTTGGAGGCCCTTCCACTCTGAAGCCCCTTTTCCCTCCCTATGGGCTCCCTGGAGAGTAGCCTGCGTGGTCATCTGAAAGGAAGATCAAACCACTCCCTGCCTAAGCCTTTCGATTGCCTTCTAGCGCATTTTAAGTAAAATCTAATGATGGAAAATAATATAGGAAAGGAATGTATATTTCTGTATGACTGGGTCATTTTGCTGTAGAGCAGAAACTGGTAAACATCATAAATCTACTATAATTTTATCTTAATTCTTGCCATACCTCTGAGCCTTGCTGTGTGCCTTGTTTACGGCACTCTAGCCACTGGGACATTTTTTTCCAGCTCTTCCCCATGGCAGGGCCATTACACGCGCTCCCTTCTCTCTGCGTGGGCAGCTCCCCCCCACCCCCGTTTTTGGAACTAAGCTGCCTCTGACTCTTCAACCTAAACCTGTTCCTTTCTCGAATTCACTCCTAGCACTGCTCTTTCCCTTCTGAGCCCTTGTCACAATTTATAATCCTATTTCACATATATTTTGCTTGGCTAACACCTGTCTCTCCCACAAGGCCATAAATTCCGTGGGAACAGAGGCCGTGATGGGCAGAATAATACCCTCTCCCCCATCCCTAACCTTGGGACCTTCAGCTTCTCTTCCCTGGAACCTGTGAATATGTAACCTTACATGGCAGAAGGGACTCTGCAGATGTGATTAAGAGAAGGACCTTGAGAGGCAGAGATTATCCTGGATTCCCTGGGTGAACCCTAAGTATAATCACCAGGGTCCTTATTAGAGGGAGGCAGGAGGATCAGAATCAGAGAAAGAATCAGAGGAGAACTGATAACAGAAGCAGAGGTTGGAGCGATGCAGGGCCACGTGCAGAGGGATTCGGGCAGCCATGAGCAGCTGGGAAAAAGGAAGGAAGTGGATTCTTTGCTAGAACTTCTAGAAGAAACTGGCTCTTCAAACACCTTGATTTTGGACTTCTGACCTCCATAACTGTGATAATAAATTTCTGCTGCTTTAAGCCAATAACCTTGTGGCAATTTGCTACAGCAGGAACAACAAACTCATATGGGGCATGTCTGGTTTGTGCCTTGCTCCATACCTTGTGCCTTGTACAGTACCTGGTACATAGTAGATGCTCAGGATATATCCATTAAGGAAGTGAATGAATGACAGCAGTCTGAGGGCCAGAAGACAGATTACGGGGGGAAAAGATGCGGCTTTAGGCAGTGCATGAACCTCAAGTCACGTGATCACACATTCATTCATTCAACAAACACTTAATCAGTGCCTTCGGCAGTAGGTACTCTGCTGGGCTTTGGGTGTAGAGAGGTGGATAAAGCAAACATATTTCCTATTCTTGTGGACCCGGCATTCTGATGGAGAGACAGACACTAAATGTGGCGCCAGGTTGCTCTAAAGAAAGGTGTTTGAGCACTCCAGTCTCTATAAGCCACCCAACAGTCCCTTACAAAGTCCCTTCATGTACCTTCCTACAGCAAATGTCACACAAGCTAGCATGTTAGACCTATTTTGCAGATGAGAAACGGACCGAAACAGAGTCAGTGCCACACTCAAAGCCAAGACGTAGGAAGGGGCAAATCTGGTTGCAGACATGGCCCTCTTGACTCCACCCTACACTGTGCCATGTCCAACATGGCACCAGGATTCTGAACGGTGTGGCGGAGAATAAGGAGGTGCACCCAACCAGCACAGCACAATCCCAAATCCCACAAAGCCTGTGGGTGTCCTTCATGTGTCCTGAGGTTAACAAGTGAGCCAAATGCCTGTAAACCGCACAACCTCTTTTCAAAAAGAATGTTCTAGATCAACCAATGCCAGGGATGTTGTTATGCCTAGGCATTAGCTTGGATAGTCTTCAGAAAACTCAATATTTGGCAAGAAACCAGAGCCAAAGTTCCCTGTCCCATTGACAGAGGCTCACGGTCTAGAGGATGACAGGTGACCAGAGCTTGTCAGACACCTGTCATCTAGGAGAAATATTGCCAAAACCACCTAAGACAGGAGGAAGGTCTGGCTGTCCTTCTGGAGGGTCCTATTTTGTCTTCCAGTTCAACGTTGCATTTTATTGTTATTGTTTAATTATAAAACTGGTGCATGTCCCTTCCTATTATATACATTACAGAAGTGCATGGAATAAAATTCCCCTTCTTAGAAAGAATATCTACTTTGAAGAATTGCAGACATTTTTGTACATATACAAATATATACATATACACATAGAAATATAAATATGCAAATATATAAAATTATTTTACAATAAATAGGATGTTATTATATCAAACGCTTTGCAAATCACTTATTTATTTTCCACTTAAAAGACAATATGGATATCTGGCCATGTCAGGGTGTCTACAAAGAGCTACTCCATTGTTTCTAAGGGTGGCTGAGTATTTGGTTACACAGGTATATTACCGTGTATTCAAACACTCTCCTCCTGATGGGCATTTGGGTTGAGTCCAAATTTTTCACCGCTGCTGTGAAATCCTCATACACAGACCCCTGTGCCCTGTGCAAACATTTCTGCTTATAAATTCTGATATTGCTGGTCCAAGGAATGCACATTTCAAACTTTGACAGACAATGCCAATTTATCTTCCCCCAAAGTTTAATTTGTTCCATACTCCCAATACCAGGGGATATGGGGATTTCACTTTATTTCCACAATTCTCGTTAGGCCTGTATTACTTAGCAGTGGGAGCCTTGGTATTTGTTATTCCCGTGTTTGTCCAATAATAATGAAAATAGCTCACCTTTGTTGACGAGACAGGCACCCTGCTAAGCTTTCTACATGTATAGTAATGTTTGATCCTTCCAGGTTTCTATGGAGTAGGTACTCTTAGCATCCCCATTTTACAGATGAGGAGACAGAGGCACAGAGAGGTAGGCAGCTTGCACAATATCACTCAGATATTACGTGTAGAGCTGGGATCTGTCCCAAGCTGGTTCCAGAGGCCACACTCTTAACTGCTGTTCCAAAGTGCTTTCCCCCAAAGGATCCCTTAGCCCACTCCCCAGAGAGGGTCAGGACACTGTTGGAACCCTAACCCTAACCATGCACCCCCTACCCGAGAAGTGGAAATGATCTACACTGGAGGTGGCAGTGGGAGCCTTTGGTCTATGGAAATACAGGGCAATTTAGCCTCACTGACTCAGGGACACTTACTGAGATGATTCCAGCTGGTGACTCACATCATGGTCCTTGCTGGTTGCCAGGGGGATGGCCTTCAACCATAGGTATGAGGCTGCCTCAGGCTTAAACTTGACCAAAGAATCCCCATGATGCAAGGCTTCAAAATGTACTCTACCCCTTTAGACACAGCCCAGATCTAAACAGTGTGGGCAAGTGACTTGATCAACTTGTCCTCAATGGGTGGTTGTATCTGGGTGTTGCCCAGATGTAGGGTTGGGTCTTTGTTCATTTCCCAGATAGTCACATCTGGCTGAATAGGCTTGGAGGTGTGACCTGTGGCTGAGGACCTGGGATTTTTTCCCCCTGAGTAAAGCTCACTGGCTCGGGAGGAAATCAGCCCCTCCCTAGACCAACATTGTCCACTGGATCTTCCTGTGATGGTGGGAAATGGTCTATACCTGTGCTGTCCAGTATGGCAGCCACTAGCCACACCCGGCTATTAACCACCTGAACTGTGGCCAGTGTGACTGAGGAATCAAAATTTTCATTTATTTAATTTTAATGCATTTAAATAGCCACATGTGACAAGAGGGTAACATATTGATCAACACAGACCACGTCTTTGGTCCTAACGGGCCAAGTCAGACCTCATCCCACCAGCCTGTCTTGAAGCCAGATATTGTGCTGCAAATACAGCTAAACTGGAAGCACCCTTGGGGCCCCAGAACATAAAGTGGGCTGGACTGGGCCCCAGAAGCAGTGGGAAGCCTCTTAGGTCTGGCCTGCCTGAGAGCAGTGAAAGATCCCTTTCTTAAGTTCAAGAAGCCGAAACATCACATAAGGGCTTCTCTATCCCACAGCCCAGTGCATAGTTTCAGGTCAGCAGCCGATGCCATGGAATTTGCAAGGAGCTGGAATACCCTTTTGGGTCCTCTCGTCCATCTATATCATTTCAGATATAAGAGAAAACTGGAATCAGAAGTCACACGCAGGGATATGAGACAGCTGGATATTGAATCCTGGACTCCAGCCCGATCTTGACGTCTGGGGTAAGAGTCCGAATGCAACCCTGCTCGGGTGCGTGGCCCTGAGATCCTTGGCACAGGAACCCGTTGCCAATTTCAACTGATTTCGTGTGTAAGACAATGGCCAGCTCCAGAGCAGAAGGCTCTCCTGGGACTCAGACCGGGGTGGAGACCCTGGGTTGCTGCTTCCCAAAAGACCTAGTCTCTAAGAGTCCCTGTACTTCCTGAGCCTCAGCTTCCTCCCCTGTAAAATGGAGCCGATCATACCTCATGGCTACTCTAAAGATCAAATGATGGAGCAACTGCCCTACATATGCTAAGACGCATTCCCTATGCCTCCAACCCATCATCTTTATGCGCACACTAGCCTGGACATGGCTCTGGCATGAACCCAACTCCCCCTGTCACGAACCCAGCTCCTCCTGTCACTTCCCACACATGGAGGTACCTGGCAGGTTGAAGTTCTTCTGCTGCCTTGTACACTGCGGAGAAGGGTGCAGGGGAGAAGGTGGCGTGGCGCTGGGAGGGAGGGGGGGCGCTGGCGAGGAGGGCGTGGAGGAGGTCGTGGACGAGGGGTTGCTGCTAGAGTCTGGCTGGTAAGGAACCGAGATGTGGTCCTGCAGGAAGAAAACAGGGCAGGGGGCAGGCAGAGATGCAAAGTCACAGCAGTGAGGCTGAGTTGCACGGGAAGAGAGCCCATCCCGGCATCCTCAGCACCTCTTCCATTTTCCTCAACCACCAGTTCCTTCCACAGTCCCACCTGCTTAGGCATGCCCACCGGGCTGCATCCAGCTGTGGAAGAACAGTTTCTGGAGTCAAATTCCTGTCCACTGCCTGGAGCCGAGATTGAAAGGTTACCACGTAAGGAAAGCCACGGAGGTGACAGCTACGCTCCCTGGGCCTCTTTGATTTTGGAAAGTCCCATGCAGAGGTGCCCAGAGTGCTCTTCCCATCCTAACACCTCTCCTCCTGAGTGTTTATTAAAGAATCAACAGCCTGACAGCTCAAGAGAGCGTGAGATTGAGCCTTCAGCGTCTTCCCTTGTGTCTCAGCGGGAGCCAGGGCTGCCTCTCCTGGCCCTTTAAACTCTTCTAAAGCCAAGATGAAGACAGAATCCATGTGTGTGTCCTCAGAATGGCACTGGTCACGGTGAGGTGGAGGGGGCTGAGGAGTGTCCCTCCTAAAGATATGTCCACTCGGAACCTCCGAAAGTGACTTTATTTGGAAGAAGGTCTTTGCAGATATAATTAAGGTAAGAATTTCCCCATGAGATTATCCTGGATGTGGGCGGTGGGGATGGGGGGAGGGGCAGTGTGAATTCCAATGTCAAGTGTCCTTACAAGAAACAGAAAAGGAAAGACACACAGAGAAAAGGCAGAGGTAGACAGGGGATTGGTGCTTCTACAAGCCAAGACATGCCAAGGATTGTTGGAGCCACCAACGGTTAGCAGAGAGCCACAGGATGGATTCTGGGTTCTCCATAAGGAACCAACGCTGCTGACGCCTTGATTTCAGACTTCTACACTCCTATGGTAAGAGAATAAATGTGCTTTGTCCTAGCTACCGAGTTCGTGGTAATCCGTTACTGCAGCCCCAAGAAACGAACAAGAGCAGAATCCCCAGTGAGACAAACATGGATTCAAAATCCCACGGCCACCTCTTCCCCATGCATACCAGCCTAGCCTCTCCATTCCTTGCTCTTGCCCAAGGCAAATGGGAATAATACTAGCAAATCTCAACAGCCCAGAGAAGTGGTTCCCGCTGCTCAAGGCCGGCAAAGCTGAGAGTTCTCAAGGGCACCTCAATCTGTTCACCCCTCCTACTAGACTGTGTCTTATTTACCTTGGAATCTGCAGAACTTAGCACAGAAACCAAAACATAAGAGGGGGCTAACAACTGTTATATGAATCAATGAATGGAAAGGAAGGAGGGATAGAGGAAGAGATGACGGGAAGGAGGAAAAGAGGGATCATCTTACGGAGGAACTAGTTACGGCAGGAATTAAGTCTCTCTCATCTTGGTGGCTCAGGGCTGATGGGAATGAACAGAATCAACAAAGGAGAAAGCAGCACATGGTGCCCACGTTCCCTGGCAGAACTGCTATAACAGGAGGGGGAATCCCTCCTCAGGTCAGACCTGCATCTGTGTCCCAGTGGGACCAGCAGCTGGAGGTTGCAGTCCATCAGAAGGAAACTCAGAATCTGCCAGACCAGGCAGGGAAGGGCTAATGGCATAAGTGCTCCTCCTGAGCACAGCTGAGAAACATCCTTCAGAGACCACCCAGTCCCACCCCTTTCATTCTGCAGCTGGGGATGCCGAGACTCAAAGTTGGAGGGTGACCTGCTGGAGTCACAGAGAGTGGGTGGCCCAGGTCCCCATCTCCAGCCCAGAAGCAGAAACAGAGGGCTGAACCAAGTAATAAGAAACTCACATCGACTCTGAAAATCAAACAGAAGCGTGTTCACCTCCCAGGATCCCCCTTCACCCAGGTGTGCACTGATTTGGATACAGCAGTGGTCATTAACTATCTCTCCCATGGGCTTTTCCTAAGGAAACTGTCCCCACCCTCCAAACCCATGGACTTTGGTGAAGGGACAGTCCTAAACAGTCTTACTTGTCTTGTGACCTCCATGACTACCAACTCAGGGCCATAGGTCAGGGCATCATGGCAGCTTGTCAATGACCTATGATGCGGGACAAAAAGATGAGCAGGGCCAAGAGGAAGAAAAGTGGAAAGCAGAGCAAAAGGGAAGAGGAGATGAGATTCAAGAGAACAGAAGAGCCACAAGAGGTCAGAAAACAAATCGGCTAAGGCCACAAGGAGTAGGAACTAAATGGTGGCACAAGCAATGATGGACAGAAAAGACAAGAACAGAGAATGAGGAAATCAGTCAACAGTAACAGACCAGAGCAGATGCATAATGAGTAGCCAGGCCATGGTCATGCTGGAGGAGCAGAACAGCGACCCATGATCCTGCTGAGAGTCCAAGGAGCTGCCTGAGCACAAGACTGTCCCCCATCTCCAGTTTCATGAGACCTAGCTCCTCATGAAAGGAGGTGGTTTCCCTGTGTCCATGGTTTCCCTTTCTCTTATTACCCTGTGTCCATCCTTCCAACAGACAACTCCTTGTCCTGAGCTAGCCTACGTGAGTCTCCATTCTTTGCAACCAATCGAAAAGGAGAGCCAGTATGCAGCTATTTCAACAGGCATAACTGTAGCAGGCAGATCTTCAGCCTTGGACACCTCTGCAGATGGGACTTTTGATACCTTGATGTGGAAGCACGAGTGTTGTAGACTGATCCCCTCAGGAGTGGGCAGATGCTGCTGCCACTGCTCCTCTTCTGCCTCCTCATCCTCTTCCATCTCCTCCATCCTCCCCAACCCCCTCATCCTCTTCCATCTCCTCCATCCTCCCCATCCTCCATCCTTCTCATCTTCCTCATCCTCCATATCCTCCATCCTCCTTATCCTTCTTACCACTTCCTCCTCCTTCCTCTTCTTTCTTCCTCTTACTCTTTCTTCTCCTTCTACCTCTTCTTCCTCCTCCATCCCCTTTCTTCCTCCTACTTCCATGCTGTTCCTCATCCTCACTGTCTTCATCATCAAGCTCTTCCATCCAATGTTGGACTAACCCCTTTACACATATCACTGCATCTACTCTCCACAACCTTAAGCACATCTACTATTATAATGACCATTTTACGGGGGTGGGGGGAGGAAACAAAGGCAGAGGGATCTTGCCCTGGTTGCACAGCACATGAAGAAACTGAGTTTCAAGCCCAGACCTTCTGACTCTAAAATGCACACTCAAACCATGATGTTGGGTGAACAAGCTGGGCTTTTGTGAACCTGGATTGACGGAGCTAGACAAGAGAAGAGACAGAGAGCAATGAAAAGGAAATCTTCAGACCAAATTGGCTCAGAAATCTATTGCACTAACCACATCATTACCTGACAAAAAGAATCTGGGTGAAGCCAGTGAGAAGAGAAAGAAGGGAAAAAATAACCCAGCTTCTGATAGGTCCTGTCCACCTTCATGTCAAAGCTGCTTTCTAAATAGAGGTTAATTTATTTCTCTTATCAAATTCTCCTGCTGGCAGACAAGGCAGAACAACGTCAAAGTCTCCGATCTGTCTGACCCATGTTTCTGTCCCATTTGACACCAAGGGGCTCACTACATCTATAGAGCCAGAGAGAAAGGTCTCAAAATGACTCTGAGCCAGTTACCCCCTCTAAGAGGTCACAAAGGAAAGGATGGTTATAGGCGTGCTCAGGTGATTCCCAGGAGCCCCCCAAGCACCCCTACCCCCGAGGTGGGGAGCCCATCCCCTACAGACCAATATCTTTTACAAATGACAGAGGAAAAATGGACCCAGCCTGACATTATGATTAGAAGCCAAAGAGTTAAGCTTACAAAAATAGCTAGAGTTTCCTGGACACTTACCATGTGCCAGGAACCTCTCTAAATGCTTTTATGTTGGTTATTTCATTTCATCCCCACAACACGCCTCTGGGGTTGGTGCTCTTTTTAGGCATGAGGGGACATTTTAAAACATGGCCACAAATTCCTTAGACTCTTCCCATCCACAGGTGGGATCACGCCTCCTCTTCCTAAATCTGAGTAGGCTTGTGACTGCTTCCATCAACAGAGAACAGCAGAACTGACACTGCCAGCTCTTGGCGAGTGACAGGGCAAGACAATGCATGGGCTTTTATACTGCTAAGTTATAAAGCCTTTGCAGCGTCCACCTTGGTTGCTGGGATAGTTGCTCTTCAAGCCCTGAGGTGCCAGGAAAGAGGCCGACTACCCGGAAGTAGCCATACCGTGAGGAAGTCCAAGCCACAGGGCAGGCCCACAGGTTAAGTGCTCCTGCTGAGTCCCTGTTGAGCTCACCCTTTGACTCATCCCAGCCCAGGTACCAGATATGTGAGTGAAGAAGCCTCTAGCTCAGGGGTTGACAAACTTTTTCTTGAAATGGTTAGATAGTACATATTTGTGAGCCAAGTAATCATTAATGTAAGGACTCAACTCTGCCTCTGCAGCATGGAAACAGCCACAGACAATATGGGTATGGCTTGTTCCAACACAATTACATTCACAAAAACAGTCATAGTTTGCCAATCTGTGTTCAGATGATTCCAGCCCCGAGCTGGGTGAGTTTTCCCAGTTGAGTCTGGACATCACGGAGCAGAGGCAAACCGTCCCCACTGTACCCCCTTCCCAATGCCTGCCTCATAGGTTCTGAGCATTAATTGAAGGGCTGCTTTGTGTCCATCACTACGTTTGAGGCGATACAGCAGTGAATAACTGGAGCACACCCATTTTACACACAGGAATGCTGAGGCTCGGGGAGATTAGGTTACTTGCCCAGAGTCTCAAAGCTAGTAAGTGGAGGAAGCCAAGACTGGTTGCCATGGTTGCTTGACTTAAGAGGCCAAGCTGTATCATTAAGTCCTAAGATGATGCCACAAGGAGCCAGATGGTGAATGACTGAGATCCAGTAGTAAAAACAGTGGGTGAAAGCATGAGAGAGAAAGAACATATGGGCTTTAGTGGGGAGGCACGGAAAGGGAGGTCAGAGACAGAGGGAGGGACCAAATTGTGCACAGCCTGGGAGGCTGCAATAAGGAGTTTGATTTGTTTCCTCAATGACACAGAAAGCCACTGATGGTTTTTAAACAGAGGGTGGTGTGATTCAAATTACATTCCTTAAGAATCACTCTGGCTGCTGTGCAGAGAATGGATCAGAGCAGAAGCATTGCCTTCTTCAGCCTTAAGCACAGAAGGGAGAGTATGACTTGCTAGAGAGAAGTCACATGGCCACTGGGATGCTCATTTGGGACCTGAACACAGGTTGATGACTTCCCACATGTTTGGGTTGATCCTCATTTTATCTGCCTTCTACACAATAAACGAAGGCATGATAGGGCTTGAGAAATCACCTTCTGACATGGGTAACCTCTGTGGTTACACATGTGAGGCTGGAAGTGTCCCTGAAATGGCTTTGGTGCTGTCCAAACAACAGACCTAACAAAAGACATGGAAATCACACTGGAAATTTCCAGGCCACATTGGAAAGAAAGATGCACAGAGAGGCCCTTGGCTGACCACCATCCAGGAATCAGCAGAAGCCAATCAGACTGGCTAATGGCTCAGAGCTTGGGGCCCCCATATAGACCCATCTACCTAGTCTCAGCAGGAGCTCAGAAATGACTCTTGTCCCTCGGTGGTTAGATTCAACAGATGTATCAGAAAGCGTAGGACCATCTGCATAGCTCAACCTGGCAGATCATGAGACCTCTCACAGAGCAAAGAGAGCAGAATCTGGACCACAAAGGACCCCTCTCAGGTTCTCCTTCCATCCCACTGTGCCCCTGTCAATACAGTCATTCATTCTCATTTCCAGGTGCCCTCTCTCTAAATTCAACAGAGCCCAGGCTCGCTCACTCTGCACTGATGGCTGGATGCCCCCCTGAGCTTTTCTAGACACAAGCTGTACAGAATGAGGAGAGCCCAGGTGGGCTGGGAAGTAAGGGCAAAGCTCCCAGATCATTCCACCCATCCCTGTTCGAGAACCTTCCTCCCTCTTGCTCTTTGTCTGGCAGTGGCAGCCCCAGCACGCCCCGTCCCAGCAGAACCCCAGTCTCACCTTGTTGATTTTGTTGGTTTTGGGGAGCGTCTGACTGATGTGCAGGTCCGAATACCGGGGTGGCTTTCGGAGAGGGTTGTTGATGTCACATGGGACGGACTCTGTCCGGACTAACCTTGCTGGATCCGTAGGGGTAAAAACAGCAATCGAGGAGTTTAAGTACCACGTTCACTATGTACTGTCATGCCAGGAGAGCAGAGCTTGGACCCCACCTCAAAGGCCCACCCCCAAGACTCGAAGAGAATGTCCTAAAGATGACATCACCGTGTAATGCTACCCAAGTTCTTGTGTTTTCTACTTCCTTTTTTATGTTTTTCTTTTTAGGGCCGCATCCGTGGCATATGGAAGTTCTCAGCCTAGAAGTCAAATCAGAGCTGCAGCTGCCAGCCTACACCACAGCGACAGCAACACCAGATCCAAGCCACATCTTCAGCCTACACCACAGCTCATGGCAACACTGGACCCTTGACCCACTGAGTGAAGCCAGGGCTCGAACCTACATCCTCACAGACACTGTGCTGGGTTCTTAACCCACTGAGCCACAATGGGAACTCCTCTGTGGTTTCTAAAAATGTTTGTGTTGTCAATATACAGCTTATGACAATTAATATTTATAAAAATTTATATTTATTAATATAATATTAATATGTATAATAATATTTATAACAAACTATCAGAATTTTCCCCTCAATATCGTAATTGTTTCACATTGGTGTTCTGGTGTTCATTTTAGAACTGAACCTCCTCTGAAACACAAAAGAGGTCCCTGACTTCTTAGGGACTGGCATTGGTGGACAAGCTTATTGTGGCCACCTGTCCCTGCCCCCATCTAAGCCTGTGTTAGGATCATCTTGTACTACTTGTGGGATTTCTCAGGCCCCAGTGGCCTGTCGCATGTCAAAACACATTTGTCCTAAACAAGGCCACCGTGGATCCCAGCTTTCCCTCTACATCACCCCTAAAGGCACATGAAAAGCTGGGCACCTGACGATGCTAAATAAATGCATCCTGATCCAAACCACATCACCCAAGCCCCTCTCTGCCGTTACCCCTCTGTTATTCACTATTTACGGGGACCACAGCGAGGGCCAGAGTGAGAAGCTCACATTCAAAGTCGGTGACTGGTAATGTTACTTGTGAGATGTTTTTTTTTTCACTGTGGGGGTGAGTGGGGGTGTTGGTGGAGAAGTTAAAGCTTTGGACTGACCTAGGGATTTAATTTATCTGCTTAGCCGGAGCTGCCATTACCATGGAAACCAACTATATTTTCAACTTCCAACCAAGGAGGTGTGGGGTGGGGACAAGAAGCTGGAGGACCTCTGGAAAAGTTCCATTTGCTTCACATGTACAGGCACCTGCCACCTTTGAGTAAAGAGGCCATGGCCGTGAAGGTGGGTGGGAGGGCGCCCTTCTTCAGATGCGGGCGTCTGAGAGCAGGTCGCCTCTCAGCAGGCTGGTGCTGGTCTCCAGGTGACAGCCGGGCTCCAGCAGAGCCCACAGTGGGAGGTGAGCTTCCCAGCGAAGCGGACCCAAGCCGAGGGTTCAGGAGCGGTGGGAATTCGGGTTAAAAATAGCCTCGTGGTGTGTATACAGTGGTTCCAGGACCAGATGGTTCTTAATGAAGGACGTGAGGTGGGAAAGGGCAAGACAAAGGAGCTGAAGACTTTTCCTTCTCTTGCAATTTCTTCTCCTTGTGGAGGAAAGCAATGCAAAGATCATCGAAAACCAATGGTCCATTGGCTTAGGGAGCCATGCCAGCACTTTGGGCAGTCAGCAATCTGCCTCCTTCTTTGAGTTTCCCTTGGTTTCACTGGAGAACAAGGCAGATTCCCCCACCCCCACCCCCAGAGCCCATACTGACCCGAGGCCAGGAGGGCTGAGAAGGGTGGAGCAGGGGGGCAAGGATGAGCAAACTGAGTTCCCCAAGGTTGGTCTAAGCCTCCATCCAACCTACCAGTGGGAGGGGGAATGGTGACAGGGAGGGGGCCAGCAAGAACGTCAAAAATTTTAATAAGCTGTTAACGTTTTATTTTATTTCAATTTTTCTTTTTACGGCTGCACTGGGGGCATATGGAAATTCCCAGGCTAGGGGTCGAATCGGAGCTGCAGCTGCTGGCCTATGCCACAGCCATAGCAATGCAGGATCTGAGCTGTGTCTGTGACCTACACCACAGCTCGCAGCAATACTGGATGCTTAACCCACCGAGTGAGGCCAGGGATTGAACCCGCATTCTCGTGGGTTCTTAACCCACTGAGCCACAACAGGGACCTTCTTGCTCACACTGTAAAATAAGCACATCCAACTATGAGGGCTTTTCTTTGAGACACAAAGACCACTACAATGAGGTCCACGTTGCTGGAGTGTCCTCCACTCCACCTGGCGCCTGGGCTCTCTGACAGTGCACAGCCCCACCCTGGGGGCCAGCTTCTCTCATTTAGGGTACCTACTTGGCCCTGGCAGGCGTTCGAGTTTGCAACTTCCCCACTAGAGCAGAGCTTTAAAGTGTCGATGAATCGCCTGCAGATGCTGTTTCAAGTGCGGATTTTGATCCATTTGGTCTGGAGTGGGGCCAAAAGTTCTGCATTTCTAACAAGCTCCCAGGTGATTCCCACGTTGCTGCTGGTCCATGGATCACAACTGGAAGAGCAAGGGACTGGACCGTCCAGTAGAACTTTCTGCAGCAGTGTAAGTGTTCTATACACCCAATATGGTAGCCATATGTGGCCACTGAGCCCTTGAAATGCGGCTGGTATGACAGAGTAATTAAATTTTTATTTTTGTTTCACTGTAATGCACCTAAATTTACATCGATGTGGCTGATAACTACTGTACTGAAACAGCGCAGGCTTAGAGGATTCCCCAGTGGGTGGAGTGCGGTGTGGATAATGGAATCTGGGAATAACTACCCCACAGAACAGGAATCAGAGGAACAATTTGGTTTTGATTTGTTGTCATTTTTGGCCACCCTGTAGCATATAGAGCTCCCGGTACAGGGATCAGGATCAGAGCCCCAGTCGGGATCTAAGCCACAGCTTTGGCAAAGTGGGATATGTAACCCACTGTGCCAGGCCAGGGACTGAACCCATGTCCCAGTGTCTCCCAAGACACAAGACGCCACTGGTCCCATTGCACCACAGCGGGAACTCCCAGAGGAACATTTTGAAAGCTGGGCTGTAAGGTCTCCTATTAAGTCCTTGGCAGGCAGGGAAAAGCCTTTCCTTCTAGTTTTTCCTTCCCACTAAATTGGTCTTGATTTGCCTGGTGGAGGGCTGGGAGTGGCTTCCCGGAAGCAGCAGCAACCTCCCTGCCTGGACAGGTTGGCCCGGACACTGCCAGGACCCCAGGAGATGAACACAGATGGCCCAAACCAAAAGGCCCAAGCAAGCACCCACCCCTCTCATGCCTACTTCTGTAGGGCCAGCTGACTGAGTCTGAAGAGCACATAATGGGAAAACATTCAGCTAGCACTCTTTTTAAGTGGAAAGGGAAAGGAATGGGATAGGGGGAAAGGGAGGAGAATACAAATTAGGAGAGAGGACAAGAATGAGAGAAAAAGACCTAGGGAAGGGAAGATGGATCTGAGGGTTAAAGTATCAGAGAGACCGGTTCGGGGAGCAAGGAACAGGGAGAACGGGCATGGCGTAGATTAAGGAGACAGATGTCAGGAAGAAGGGGGTTGGAGGGAAAGAAATGAGACAGGCAAGTGTCAAGAGGTATCCAGAGTTGACCTGGTTGGGATGGCTATCTCAGGTGGCCTGCAGGAGCCCCCCACCCCACCCCTACCCCAGGACAGTAAGTGTTAAATACTTACCTCCTCGGTGGATAATTAGGAGATGGCAGGGCGGGGCTTCTTTGGTGCATTTGTTGTGGCACTTTAACCTGAGAAAGAGAAAGAGAGAGAAGGATGGATGTATGTATGGATGGATGTATGTATGTTCAGGTGGATGCGTGGATAGATGGGTGGATGGGTGGATGGATGGATGGATAGGTAAACGGATGGGTGGGTGGATGGATGGATAGATGGATGGATGTTTGGATGGATGTTTAGGTGGATGGGTGGATGGATGGGTGGATGGATGGATGGATGGATGGATGAATAAATGGGTGGGTGGGTGGATGGATGAAAAAATGGATGGGTGGGTGGATGGATGGTAGATGGGACACATCAGTGGAGCAGACAGCTCTGGGTGCTATAGACAGCAAGATCTGAGATGAGATAGGGCAGCTACTGCAAAGCCATACCCTTGAAACCTAGGAAGTTACCTCTGGAGAGAGTCTGCTGCCATCCTGCACTCATCCGGGCAGACCAAGAGTGGGTAGCAAGTGTTTCACTAACAGTGCCCACCTGGACTTCGTGCTTTGAAAGACACTGTTATCTATTGGTCTATACTTATCATCATCATCATTCAATCCTAATAATCACCACTGGCTTACCTGAAGAATTATATGCCAGCCATTGTAACAAACCTCTTACATCCACCATGTCATTAGGCCTTTATAAAAATCTTAGGAAATAGATACTATTATTCTTCCCATTTTATAGCTGGAAAAACTGAGATTAACTGACTTGTTCTGGTCAAAACTCTGGGTCAATGGTGCCAAAAGTGGCCTCATTTTTGAGGCGCTTGGTGGCCCAGCACCCACCAAGGAATCAGCCTTTGATTCTACAAATAAGAGGAAGCCACTGGAGGCTTTGGGTGACCATGATTGGGTCAGACTGGTGTTTGGAAATCCCTGTGTGTGGGAAACTGCTGAGGCCAAAAAAAAAAAAAGTGGAACCAACAAGCATTTGCACTCTTTCCTGTTGGAAATAGCTCAACTTTATCCAGAAGCTTCCAGAAAGAGATTGTGCCTATCTGCGCACCCCACCTAGGAGTCTCCTCAAACAAGCCCAGCTGGAAGGCTAGTGAGCAGGTGAAGCAGCTCGTTCGCTGTCTTGGCTGTACCACAGAGCGAGGGCAAGCAACTCAATGAAACCTCTGGAGCAGGTCCCACCAGGACGAGGCAGGCAAGACCACTCGGCCATTTCCTGCCTCCGCCTGGAGCTTTCCTCTCTGTGTCCCTGTTGCTCATCTCTCGCAGTAAGGGAGCAGCCCTCATCCACCTGTGGCTGAGGGGGGTGATGGAAGGCTGGTCCTCCCGGCCAGGGCTTCGACAGGTGGCGCTAGAACCGGGAGCACAGCCACTGTTTGTTCAGAAAACCCAGGAGAACACTCCGCGATGCCCACACTTAAACCTTGCATGAAGGTTCACAGAGTCAGGAACTACAGCCCACGTATCCAGGACCTGCTGATCAAATCAGAAAGAACAGTCGAGCACTGAAATTGCACAGACCCTGGAGGGGAGGGGATCTAGAGACCGAGACCAGACTTTTGCACGATGCAGACACAATGTCACACTGAGGAAGAATCATTTCTACAGTGGGAAACACACACGATTCCACTCAAGCTAGACTTTTCCTTTTCACTGCCCATGAAAGAAAAGAGCTGCTAGTGTGCAATCTGTCAGTAGACCACCTGCTTCCGAAGCAGACTCCCAAGGCAGGTCCTCCCGGGTTCTGACTTGGGAGGGTGCTAGGATGTGAATTTTTAGCAAGTGCAAGAGAGCTCAAGGGCCATGGAAGAAGAGGGCTGTCTTCCCAGATGAGAGATGTCTGGATGCCTAAATCTTCCAGAAGGCAGGGTCCTTCCCCTGCAGCACCTCCACCACAAAAAAAAAAAAAAAAAAAAAAAGGAAATGGGATCAGGATAATATACAGAACAAATCTGAGTTCAAACCCTGACACCATCGCTTCCTGGCTGTGACAACCTTGGCAAGTGGCTGACCCGCTCTGAACCTCGGTTTTCTTGTCTGTAAAGTGGGGACAATCACAGTATCCATCTCATAGGGTTGCAGAGAAAACTATGGATATGACAGAAGTAAGGTCCCTCTTGATTTTTTTTTTGGTAAAATTTTTATTTTTTCTATTATAGTTGATTTACAATGTTCTGTCAATTTCTGCTGTACAGCAAAGCGACCCAGTCATACACACACACACACATACACACACACTCTTTTTCTCATATTACCTCCACTATGTTTCATCACAAGTGACCAGATATAGTTCCCTGCGCTATACAGCAGGATCTCATTGCTTACCCATTGCTAATCCCAGACTCCCAGTCCATCCTACTCCCTCCCCTTCTCCCTCCCCCTTGCAACCACAAGTCTGTTCTCCAAGTCCATAAGTTTGTTTTCTTTCTGCAGATTGGTTCATTTATGCCATTTATTAGGTTCCAGGTATAAGTGATAATGGGTACTTTCATTTCTATTGCAGGGGTTGTCTTTTTCCTGCTTGTTTGTGCAGCGCTCACGGCTAGCCCCTACGATTACCCTCCCCTGCAGGACTTCTGGCTGGAATGTGGGCTGGCGGGACTGCCCCGAGCCCTGAAACAACCCTGGGTGGGAGCTGGTTGATGGACTCCTCTCCCTTGGGTGGGACAACTCAGGGTGTGACGTGGGCCTAGATGCCAGATGCCTACAGCTGTCACTGGCTCTTCCAGGCACCCAAGCCAGGCTGCACGCCTTCCCTTCCCACTCCCCTGAGTGTGCGGCCTGGGGTCACCTCTCCAAGAAAGCACTTGTCCCCAGATCCTTGTCTGAAGCTGTATAGAAACAGCGGAGCCCAACTACGACACCACGATTCTTCAAGGAGGAATGCCGACATGGTCTGCCCCAAAGCCCTCACGCCAAAACCAAGCCCTCTGCTCCTTGTCCCTCATGTGTCCCTTTAGCCCACAGTTCTTAGGGAATCTGGTCCTTCATGAGGTCTGTCCCACCAGGAGGAAAAGGGCGGGTGGAGAGGACACAGCCGACTGCCCTGGACAAACCTCCAGACGGACGTGGCCTGGAGGAGCACCTTGAGTTAGATGGTGGCTCCGTTCACGTCCAGGCTCAGGAAAAAAAGTCATATGTGTTTCCGGAAGTGGTGAGAAGCCTGGACTCAGGAATCCAGCCAGCCTGGGCTCGAATCACTGTCTGACCCTTCCCAGAACGAGCAGGCGGCCATCCTCCTTGCCCAGTTCCAGGTTCCTCACCTGCAAAACTGCCCAGAGGAGCCAGTGAGAAAGCGCCCGGATGGTGCCCACCTGGGTGGCAACTAGGTCATGGTTTCTGCGGGTGAGGCTGAGGCACCTTTGAGGATGTACAGGGCATGCCAGGCCAACCTCAGACAGTCTGGAAATTTGGAAAGGATTTATTTAAAACTTCTATTGAAAAGAGTTCATTTCACCCCCCCCCCCAACTTCAAAGGGTAATAGGATAAGCTTCAGTTATCAAGAAAAGTTGCTTACATGGGCTGTCTCTTTCTGCAGAGGGGCTGCCGGCTGAATGAGACAGCCTTTCCATCTGAAAATTCAATATGTGAGTTTATCTGGAGGGCAGGATCTGGGTGCTCCTCGTCTTTGCAGCCATCCTTCCCACCCTGCTTTCTGTGCCTGGCCTGGTGGCTGGTGCCTGATACGTGAGAGATGGAGAGAGAGAGGAGGAGAGAAAGAAAAAGGCAGGCCCAGAAGGGAAAGCCCATCGGATGCTCCTTGTGCGGGGGCATTAATAGTCTCCACCAATTTTTTAAAATGATTTATATTTCTTGGAGTTCCCACTGTGGAGCAGTGTCTTAAGAATCCAAATGGCGTGGCGCAGGTTCGATCCCCAGAACTGTGCTGGGGATCTAGCGTTGCTGCAGCTGTGGCATAGTTCACAGCTGTGGCTCGGATTCAGTCCCTGGCCCAGGAACTTCCATATGCCACAGGTGCAACCATTAAAAAAAAAAATTTTCTACTTATAAATTGTATACCTTGCAGTTTGTGAAATGCAAACACACCCCCTCCAGCATTCCCTCTTTCCTGCCCTCCTTCCTCCCCGGATGAAGGGGTGAGGGCAGAAAACTGGACACCCAGGGAGCTTGCCTAGGAACTGCAGGGGACAAATGCCCCTTTTATCAGTAGTTCTGCTGTTTCCTTAATGGATCTGTCCGGCCCCCAGCAGCCCCGTGGAGCAGACAGAAGCCCAGAGGCAGGTGTGGGGCCAGGATGAGAAGGGCAGCCTTCCTGGAGGAGGAGTCACCAAGTCTCTCGCTGGTGAAGACAGTCAAGTCCATTTCAAATAGTTCACTGGGTGATTCTAACCAATCAATGAAAAGTTTGCTTCATGCAGCCCAAATCTCTGATCCTTTCTCTTGTCTCATACCAGCTCACTCTGCAATCTGCCTTTTCTTACAGAGGGCAAATGGGGTGTTTAAAAAACCAGGCCCCTTACATTTAGAATGGGTAAGCAATGAGGTCCTACTGTCCAGCACAGGGAACTATGTCTAGTCTCTTGGGATAGAACATGATGGAAGACAATAGGAGAAAAAGAATGTATGACTGGGTCACTCTGCTGTAGAGCAGAAATTGAGGCAACACTGAAATCAACCATAATAAGAAATTAATTTAAAAAAAACCCTTGGAGTTCCCACTGTGGCTCAGCACAACTAATATTCATGAGGATGTGGGTTCGATCCCCGGCCTCAATCAGTGGGTTAAGCATCTGGCATTGCTGAGAGCTGTGGGGTAGGTCACAGAAGAGGCTAGGAACCTGAGTTCCTGTGGCTGTGGTGTAGGCTGGCAGCTGCAGCTCCAATTTGACCCCTAGCCTGGGAATTTCCAAATGTTGCAGGTGCACCCTTAAAAAAAAAAAAAAAAGCAAAAAACCCAAACCAAAACAAAACAAAAAAACCTGGCCCCTAACTCCAATTGAGGGAACGGTCACCATTTCAGGCCAGGTGTTCTTACATAACCCTGAACAACTCCGACCAACAATCCTGTAAGAGAGGGTTACTGTTACACCCATTTTAAAGTCAGGAAGAGTGAGGCCCAGGAAGCAGCCGAATGGAACAGACGGTAAATGGCAGAGTCAGGATAACCATTCGTTCATGCGCACAAAAAACATCATCAGCTTCCTCCTCTGTGTCAGGTGATGTGTGAAGCACTGGGGGCATAAAATAAAATAGGACAAGAATTCTTTCTTTAATCCTCTTTCTTGGAATCATCTAGCAAGGAGTTTACTATCCAGATGGGTATGTAAAGTCCTCTCTCGTCCTTTCAAACGCAGACATCTTTCCACTCATCCTATCACCTCAAAACTGCCTCCTAGAAATGATCCCATTTGGACTGGAACCAGGTTCCCAGCATCTTGGGTTGGCAAAATCACTTTCCCTCCAGAGGCTCCATTTGGGATCTATTCCACCAACCATTGATTCCTGAGTGCTTGGTATGTGCCAAGTGCCGTGCTTGCCCTGGACGTATAAACAGTGCACAAAACCAGACGTAGCCCTACTGTCCAATAAAGTCTGGTTGGAGAGACAGGCAGGTAATAGACAAACACCAGGTACTATCTTACGTGGAATGATCAGGAAGGTAGGGTAGGGCACTTTGGATCTGAGGGGGGTCAGGGATGGCTTGCTGGAGGAAATGATAACGGCGCTCATAAGCCCGGAAGAAAGAGCGGAGCTAGCAGAGGTGTGCAAGAAAGATCTAGGCTGAAGCACTAGGGTGCAGAGAAGCAGCAGTGAGTGGGCACGGGTCCTGCTGCGGGGTTGGATGGCCCGACGAAGCTGGAGCTCTGGGCGTAAGGCGGAAAGTGGCGAGGGGGGGAGGAAGGTGAAATAAACAAGGATGGTGCAAGGTCTCCTCGGGAGATGGGATTTTATCCTGAGAGCCAGGGGAACAAATGAAGGGTTTTAAACAGGGAGGTGAAGGCTGAAAAAGCATTCTGGAAAGACCCCGTCTGGCAGCTGGTATTTACAATCGCAGGCACAGGGCAGGGGAGCTCCCTCCCTCGTTATCTTCCCTGCTCCCTGCCTCTGCTTGCGCCCACCCCGTCACTGCATGAAGTGCTCCCTAAGACTTCTTGAAAAATCACTCAGCCAAATCATGACCCCCTTTGCAGTGGGCTTGTCTCACTGAATAGCCCAACGAGGCAGTTCTGTCTCGTTCTGGTTCCCCTGGGGTCTCTGACTTGAGCCCATGCTTCTAGAAATGTCTCCATAGGCTCTCAGTGAAGGATCGCAAAACATCCTGCCCCTGAGGCTGACAGATCCATGGGGTTGAGCTCTGTGGCCTACAACTGGCTTAGAAAGAAAAACACAACAGCAGAAATGAGCAAGAGAGATGTGGAGCATGAATTTAAGAATCAGACCGAATGCTCCAGCAACATAATGAAAAATCATCAGGAAAACCCCGGCACTGTTCTCTCCACAAGAGGATACTGGAAGGAAGCCGCATCCTTATTTCCTCTTGGGGGTGCCTCCCCCGACCCCCTTAACTTCCCCGAGAGATGAGAGTGTGACCACAGAGTCTGCTTGGTTCCCTGAACCCGGAGGTGTACGTACGTCCCAGAGACCCATGTGTCATTTTTCAATTCCAGAAGGGATGATGGGAGAAGGGGGCAGGCAGGGGAGGAAAAGACTCATAGCTCTGGGTCATGGTCAGGTTGAGATCAGCCTGTCATCTTCTGTGCCGCTTATCTGGTTCAAGGAGAAGCAGAGTGGGGGCCAGCAACTGTGTGGCTGCTCCTCCGTGAATGTAAAGCGGTCAAGACGCTGGGATCTCGAATCAGAGGGATCAGGGGGTTTGAGAAGTGGACCCACCCGCTGGGAGACTTGGGCCAACGATTTATTCCTAAAGGCCTCTGTTTTCTCATCTGTAAAATGGGGACGATAATAACAGACCCTGCCTTCCCTGGTTGTTGTAACAATTAAATGAGATGATGCACTGATGGACATAGCAAAATGTCTTAGCAAAATGATGCTGTCATCACCACTCTCATCACCATCCTTACATCCAATCCCCACCTCAGCCTCCAGGAGAATTATAATCATCCCGCATGGATGACTGTAATTGGACCCCAATTTTTGCTTAAAATAAGTAAAGAAAATGCATCTGAGACCATTAATTCCCATGATGATTATTGCAAAAACTGAAGTGTTTCTATTAATGGAAAAGTAAGTTCAGCCTTCAAGCTGGTGATCTCTAAAACGCACACTCATAATTATATCCTGCCAATATCCTGCCTGTTGTACAGATTCCTGAAGCTTCCAGGAACTTCACGGCAGCTGCAACACTGGCTCATCGTTTCCCCAGAGCTGGGAAAATGAGTATGCCCAGTGGCTCAAACCAACCATGGCTTACTTCACGCTTTTATTTCCTTGTCACCTATGGCTGGAGTCGTTTTTGCAAAAAAGGAACATTTCAGGTAAAACACCGTATTTTGATGCAAGGACAGGAGCTAGAAGGATAGGACATACAAGGCAAGGAGGGAACCAAAGAGTACATGAAATCCAAGTGAAAAGATCCAAAACCAGAGCAAAACCAGATAAAGAAGTGCATGGAAATGAGCAAAGTGACTGCTTATGTGAAAAGAACTAAGTGCAAGCGTGTTCAGCCAAGCTACTGTGAACAGGAGGAGGGGGGACCCGGGTAAAGCACATTCAAATAGCACTGGAATAAAATGGAAATCTTGTGCTGTTTCCAAACACCCCTCACTGCCTTTCCAGGGAAGTGATTATGGGTCTCAAGCCTACACAAGTGAGCAGTGACCTTAACCTTAACTGGAGTATGGACAATGTTTCTCCCAGCATAGACCTGCCCCCACCAACCCGGGCCGCCTGGGACATGGGACTCCCAGTTGTCAACCCAGGGAAGTTCGAAGCAAACCGCGCTGTTTGATCGCTCTGCTGAGTATTTTAGTAATGGCACGCTAACGCTGGCACTCGAAAACTGAATGATGGCTAGAGTCCCATTGGCTGGGAGTGAGGGATTTATTATGTGACACACATATGTATTATATATTATTAACACATTCATTATATAACACATATGTATGTGTTACCTATACATATAAATATGTATATTACATATACATGTTTGTGTGTGTGTGTGTGTATACACACACACACACACACAATCTCCTCCAAGGGCAATTTTGTTCCTCTCCCCCACCAGGGGACAGACATTTTTAATTGTCACAACTGAGGGTGAAGTCGGGGGTAGAAGCAATGGTGCCAAACCTCTTTCAATGAAAGCCCCCATTGCAAAGAATTCTCAAATGAGAGAGAAAAAAACAATGTTAATAGTGCCAAGGTTGAGAAACCTTGATACAGATCCTTTAACATGCCTCCCAAGAAGCTGGCTGGTTCTGAAAATCCCCAAAGAAAAATGGAGAACAAGAACTACAGAAGAGTAGGAAGCGTGCTAACTTTTCTAGAACTTTGACCTTGCTTAAACCCTCCATGGAGGTGAGTCTGTTTCTTTTTCTACTTTGTATTAATAGAGAATCCACTTCTGCAATGACATAAGGGCCGAACAATTAAAGATTCTGATCTGTGTCATTAACGTGATTAGGGCACTCACATGTCTTAACACATCAAATGAACCGATTAGCCTCATTTTACATCAGAGGTTCAGAAACTTTTCTAGAGCCACAGAAATAGGAAGTGGCAGAGCCAGAACCTGCTGTCTCCGGCTCCAGAGTGTGGAGCTTGCTGTTGCTTTACTGTCCTCAGCTGAGTTCCCTAGAAGCAGATCCCGAGATGGATATTCTTGCAAGTGATTTCTGGAGGCAGTTCTCTAGGATATTCCTCAGCAGGATGGGAAATGGGGCAGCGGGTGGGGAAGCTTAGTAAGGATGTTGTTTTAGGTGACTCTAGTCTCAGCCTGATCCCTCAGGGGGCTCTGGAGTGTGAACTGTACCATAGAGTCTTCTGTCTCGAGGCGAGAGAGCTGGCCTTTGGCACGACTGTGCCATTCGGGCCCTGGCGCTGAGCCACCTGAGGGAGGAGCTGCAAGTGCCAAGGGCGAGCCTCCAGAAGGTCTCAGGTCTGAACCGTTAGCACCAGCATCCCCAAGCGAGCTCTTCAGGGCAGTGAGCAGGACGTCCCGTCTCACACACACGTGGGTGAGATAGGGCGGTGTTCAGTGGCCACACATTTTATCATCCTCTCTTCAAAGGAGAGGGGTGAGTACTCCGGAGTCCTAGAGGGAAACAAGTCTGAAACATCTGCAAGGTCTTCTGACACCCATACCCTTCCCATCTCAGGCTCTGAGAGCAGGTGACTCTGGGAACATCAGAACACCTGGCTTCCGCTCCCTGTTCCACCACCCAGAGGAAGGGCCACCCCGACACCACATTCTCCTTTTGGGGGCCTTGCCCTGCCAAGCGAGCTGCTCCAGAGTGATGAAAGCTCCAGGGTCCAAGACTACTTTCCCAGGAGCCTGACTGGCTGGGCAGTGAGCAATGCCCCACTCAGGCCTAGAGCCTCAGGAGGCACCAGGATGGGTCACAACAGCAGGGCCGGTAATGTGGCTGCAAAGCAGACCCAGTCTCCTCTCTACCCTCGTCCTGCCTGCAAAATATGCTCCAACTCTTCTAAGCCCTGATCCTTGCCCTTGCTGTCTCCTCAGCCTAGGACACTTACTTATGTGCAAATATGAATTACCTGGGAGGTTGGTTAAAAATGCAGATTTCAGAGTTCCCGTTGTGACTCAGCAGGTTCAGAACCCGACTAGTATCCATGAGGATACGTGTTCGATCTCTGGCCTTGCTCAGTGGGTTAAGGATCCGGTGTTGCCACGAGCTGTGGCGCAGATTGCCGATGAAGCTAGGATCTGGCTGTGGTGTAGAACAGCAGCTGCAGCTCCAATTCGACCCCCTAGCCTGGGAACTCCTATGCCGCAGGTGCGTCTATAAAAAAATGCAGATTTCTAGGCCCTATCCCCAGAGACTGGGCCAGGCTGGGGCCAGGAGTCTGGGCAACTTCTCCACTGGTGGTTTGGGAAGATGTTCCCTCCCTTCTACACTCCTGCCTGTGCAGAAAACAACAACAACAACAAACCTGGGTTCAAATCAAACTCTTGTTTTCTAGAGCACAAGCTACCGAAGCACCATTGTCAGTGTTCCTGCAAGAAATGCAGATAGAAGTGGACAGGTTTCCAGGGAACCAGACCTCAGCTCTGCAGAAAGGTCCTTCTGTGGAAGGACCCTGAGAAGGAGGAAGGATGCAGATAAGACATGCCTAAGGCCCGGGAAATCCATCAGCATCTTACTGCAAAAGCAAACTTCAGGCAGCTGAATCCATCGTCATCAGACAATGTGTGGATTGTGCTGACATCCGACCACTTAGAACTAAACTCCATTCCATGCTCATGAACCTATTAGATGAAAACGCCTCGATTTAGATAACTGCAAATTGCTTTCTGAACATAATTTCCTATTAGTTCATTAATCTCTCTATTCAGAATGCCAACAAGACAGCTGATGATAATTCCGGAGGAAGTGGGCATTGAACCAAAGCAGGAGGGAAAGGGGTTAGACATTCAGAAGTATCCCGGCTTCCTGGGTGGAGGGGTACCCCAAAATTAATTCATAAAGTTTATAACATTATCTTCCATTTATAAAGTGCTTATAAAGGACCAAGTACTGGGCTAATAAACACTTTCCCTTATTTATCTCAGTGGTGTTTTAAAACAATCTGGTAAGGTAGATATTATTTTGTTCTTTTTATAGAGGAAGAAACAGAGGCTCCAAAGTGATCATGCAGTTAGTAGCAGAGTCAGGATTCAAATAGAGGTGTGGGTGTCTGACCTACAGCCTGGGTTCCACACAAATATCTACTAGATGAGTTTCCTGGAGAGACGACGATGAATGATACTCGTGTCTACAGAGTGAGGCCAAGGGAGTAACAGCAGAAGAGCCTGAGAAATAATTAGCAAAGATGGACCAACCTCAAAAAAAAAAAAAGATAAAAAACTCATATGCCAAAATGTTAGCCTGGAAAATAAAGTCTGGTTTTGTCAAACTCCTACTTTTATATAGAGCAGGGGTTCTCAAATTGTGGTCCTGGGACCAGCAGCACCAGCATCTGCTGAGAACTCATTCGAGATGCAGATTCTGAGGACCCGCCCCCCAGACCCACTGAACTGGAGACTCAGATAGGAGCAGGTCTAGGAATCTGTGTTGTAATACACCTTCGAGAGGATGCTGATTCTCAAGTTTGAGACCCATACGCTAGAAAAATAAAATTGGCTCTGCAAGGGAATTTGGATCTCACAAGAGGAGTGCTTCTCAAACTTAACGTGCATGAGAATCACTAGGACAAACTTAAAATGCAGTCTGGGATGCAGCAGGGCTGGAGCCTGAGAATCTGCATTTCTAATTGGCTCCCAGGTGATGCTATGGCTGCAGGTCCAGAGACCACACTTGAAGTAGCATGGGTCTAAGCCAGTCTCTGTCAACCTGGGAGTTTCTGGCAATAACACAAGCAGAACCGCTCTAGGTTAAAAAACGAGAGGGCGGGGGGGGGGGGAAGAGAAGGAGGGAGAGGGGGAGGGGGGGAGGAGGAGGACTACAATTCCAGGGGCCATTTTTGCACCGGGTAGAGTGAGAAGCACATTTGATAAAACATTGTCACCTGGGTCAAGGGCATTTCACTGACTCCTTCCAACAGCCCTGTGGGAGGGGCGCTAATACCACGCCCACTTTGCGGGGAAGGAAACCTGAGTCTGGGCTGGGAGTCTCCGGCTCAAGCTCGCACACAGGGAGTTTGGTAATGCAGGTGGGGCCCCAACTCCGTTCTAGCTGCTCTCAAAGCCTCTGCTTCTCGCAGCCGCCTCTTTCCCCTAGCTCCCTGCCCCTCCGCGAAGCCTTGGCAGGGTTGGAGCCTTTGCTCATTACTTCTAGAACACAGAGCACAAGGGAAGGCTTCCTCAGACTTCTGCCTCTAGCCCTGAAAATTAAAACGGCTCAGGAAGCCTTCAGCCTTGATGACTCCTGGCCGGGTCCCTGTCACCTAATTAACTGACTTCAAAGCCTCCGCTCGCATGTGTGAGGATGTGAGAGCTGCCGTGGTGTAGTAATTGCACAGACGAGCTGGGCCCCTGGAGAAGCTGGTGCGCGGGGGAAATCAGACAGAACTTCAGGCTGGACCCCGGAGGCCTGACTTCATGCATCTCAAAGTCAGGCAGACCAGGAGGCACCATCCTGGGGACTCACCTGGGTCTCTAAAGGACCAAGGTGGGGATGTAGGCCTCCAAACACTGAGTCTTGGGAGGTGCTGCCCCAAGCTCCACCCTGTGTCATAGAGGTCAAGACTCCTTAGGGGCTGGAACTAAATAATCCCCCCCCACACCCCAGACGACGACTCCAGGAGGGAGAAGAGCTCAATCTGAGATGCCCTGGGCTCGGGGAGGAGTAAGAACTCCATCACAGGACAGGTATGGGGTAAGGTCTGGGTGGAAGTCGCCAGTCTGGGCTGCACCAGGAAGGACAACGATCCAGGGGAAAGAAGGATTTCTGCTTTCCAACTTAGTGATTCCTATAAAGCCATCGGATGGACACTCATTTGTAAGTAACCTTTAGATACAGCTGAATGCTACTGACTATTTTACAGTGATTGGACCAAAGCGAGTCTTTAAAACAAGTTTATAGAAGGAAAGAGGAAGGCCATATGGAAAGGCATTTAGACAGAGGACAGAACTCTTAAGCCTGGCCCTGGGCTACGTCCTTCAGGGCTGATCAAGTCAGCGCTCACCGCCACACCAGGCAGGCCTGACAATGACTCCTTTCATGCAGAGGAAAACACTAGCAACAGAAATGTGAGGGGACTCGCCCAAGGTCACTGAACTAGGCAGTGGCAGGACCAGGATGTAAACCCATCTCAGTCTGACTTCAGGGCCCGTGCTGGGTATCACAGTCTCTCCTGCATCCCTACCTGTTGCTAGCCATGACCTGGGATAGGCATATGGATGCCAGGGGAAGGGGGGCAGTGTGCCTGTGTGGTCTGGTCTTCTCACCAGAACTTGAGACCAACATGATGCCACAGAAAGGACAGGAGTTAGAGGGTCAGGGTCCAAGTCTTAACAGCTTCTTATTCTGTGTGACCTCAAGACAGGTGACTTAGCCTTGCCGGGACTCAGTTTTCTCATCTGTATAATGGGAAGAATCAGAACATCCTACCCCGAGAGAGGCACCACGAGGAGAAAAAATAAAGAGGAAAAGGCCTTTGTAAACTCTTAACTCCAGGGATCAGCAAACCATGGCTGAGGAGCCAAAGCCACCCACAGTGTATTTTTGTACAAAAAGGTTTTATTGGAATAAATAAATTTTGTCATGCACATCTGTTTATATACTGTCTACAGCCGCTTTTGAGCTAACACAGAGGACTTGAGTGGTGGCCACAGGGATCCTATGGACAGCAGAGACTAAAATATTTTCTCTCTGGTTGATATTTTCTATCTGGTAGACCAGAGAAAAAGTTTGCCAAGCCCTGGTTTGAGATGCTATGAAAATGCAAGTTCCTGCTGTGCCTCTGCAGACAGCGTTATGCGTTTCCAGTGGTAGCCATCAGTGCTGGTTCTTATTTCCAAGTGCTCTCCTTGACCTTTTACCTAAGTGTAGAGGTTAAGACCTATTTCTGAAGAACAGAGCAAGCAACCTGAGGACCAAAAAGCCAAAATACCATAAGCTATTTCAGAGCGCAGAATGGCTCCTGCTGACATCAGGCATGTGAAAACGTGCTTCTAGGAACAGCTACTTACTTGCAGTTTTTACATTTGAGGCCAAAAAGCATCCCTTTCCCACAGACTGTGCATGTCTGAGACATCCAGTACTTCGTGGAAAACCTGCAAGAAAGAGATAAAAAGCATTCAAAACCAAGGTGATGGTGACTGACCTATCTCTACACGGATGACCACTGAAGGGATAAGCACATGGGCCCTGGATTCCAGCTCCACTTTTTCCAAGATAGGTGACTTTATCCAGTTGCTTAAGCCATTGGAGCCCCAGTCTTTCAACTGTAAAGTGGGGATAATAACACTATTGACCTCATAAGCTGTTCAGAGGATTAAGCAAGGTAATGCACATCAACGGCTTCGCAGAGTGTCTGGTAAATAGAAAGTGCTCACTCAAATGGGCTGTGATTATATTATTACCCAAACATTCATAACAGTCATTCAGTCATTCAACAAACATTGCCTGCTGGCTTACTATGTGCCAAGTTCAGCTCTGGGACAGATGGATGGGGCTGGAACTGTCCTCAGGGAACCACAGAGCAAGGTGTCTGTGGCCCCATCACTGAGCTGATTCCCATCAGTTCCCACCACTGCTAGTTACATCACCTGAGGAGCTTCGAGTGCTGCCACCTCCTCCCCAAAAAAGTGGAGACCTCAAACTTTAGTAGCAGAGCAGAAGCCCCTAGAGTGAAATCCTTTTCCGACCATCAACTCGTCTCCCTCCCCAGCCATCACCACCTGCTGCAAACATGAGGCAGTTGGGAGGTTTCAGATACACAGCTAAGAACTAGTCAGAACAGAGGTGTATTCGATTAACTTCCGGGGCCCCTTGCTGCTGCCAGGGTGCTTTCTTCCTCACGTGATACCAGGCAGCAGCAGGGCTGGGCCCAAGAAGAGTATTGAAGGTTGCCAGGTCAGAGTTAATTTTCATTTTCAATTTCTGTCGCCTTCAGCAGTTGCATCTAATCTCCATGGCCTCACAGTGTCAAAATGAAAATCGGAAGTGATTATGTAACTTAGCGCTTGAGAATTGTGAGGGCAAGCCTGCATCCCTCTGCTGCACCACCTTGCCTGATTTGGGTCAGTCACTCTCCAAACAGAATGAGCTGCAGCCCAAAGCCTCCATGTCTAAGCAAACAGCAATACTCTGAACAGAGACTCTTGTGACCATGAAAATTCCCTTTCCACTTTTGTACTGGGGACTGATTGAGTCCCTTCCTGCCCCTTCATCGGGGCCAGCAAGTTTGGCAGGATCTGTTTTGCAGGATTTGGCAGCTCTGGGGAATGGCAAATGGGCTCGTGTTCCACTCACATGGGAACTGAGAGAGTACAAGTGGCAGTTGAGAGTTGCTTCTCCTTTCCAGCCCTCCCCCATCCCTGGGATCAGCAACCCCTCTACCCAAGCTGTGCCTGAGGTGACTCTGAGGACAGTGGATGGTATAGGATTTTAATTTCATTTTTTCACCAAGGCTGGGATGAGTCTAGGGCTCTCGGTCCTGGCATGGAGCCCGGGGAGAAACACAGGGTGAGACTGAAGCGTAACAGGGCATCCAAGTGCCAGCTCCTCTAAGAAAATGTTCTTGATGCCCCAGATCATCAGATCATTTTCCTCTTCCTGGCATCAGTATTTGAATCTGAGGTACCACCACGTCTAGCATTAGGTTGCTAGAGTCTAGCAGTGGGGCTAAGCGAGGGGTGTGGCCAGCCCAGGGGCGGAGCTGAGCTAGGGGTGTGGCCAGCCCAGGGGCGGAGCTGAGCTAGGGGTGTGGCAAATCTAGGGGTGGAGCTGAGCCAGGGGCGTGGCCAATCCAAGGGTGGAACTAAACCAGGGGTGTGGCCAGTCCAGGGGTGGAGCTGGGCCAGGGCATGGAGCTGAGCCAGGGGGCTATGTGAAGGGAAACTCAAAAAAGGCCTCCTTTTGATGGCTTTCTCTCTGCATCTCACCGCCTGACCACTGACGCGTCTATCGTGTATTTCTCATGCCTTCCTCCACCATTTTCTCATTTGAGTCTCAACAACTATCTTGTCAACATATTTCTTTCCAGAAGTGTTGACGAGACATCATTCCTGAAGCGTGTGCTCATTCCTGCCTGGCCCCGGGTTATGGTGGCAAGATGTGTCTGCCCCTGGTATCGCCGTCCCCCCCACAGCCCTGATCCCTCCGTGCTGTCACAGTCTGTTAACTGTCTTTGTTTCCACTGTGAGCTCCCCGAGGGTGAAAGCCTTACGTGGAGCTCAGTGCTGCAGCCCGGGTACAGATGTTCCCTTGAAATACCAGCGGAAAGAAATCATGAATGAGTGAACTCTGTGCTGGTCACAGAGGCCTCAGTAAGCCTCACGTAAGCTCTCAGCAGCGGTGTCAGAAGAATACAAAGTGCTGGGGTTAATTAGCTTGTAGGTCCATCACTTTGTCATTCGGGGCCTCAGTTCCATTAAATGGACGGGACCACACTTGTGCTATTTAATTCACTGAGTCTGTGAACAGATCGTGGGGATAATAGGATAAAACGTGGAAAGTTAGCTTCATTTAAGGGCCGACTTAGTAGATAGAAATTTCTTTTCTGAAAAGGGCAAGTGTACCCTTGGAGAGGTTGACCCATGCACCTGACAGGGCGGGAGACCTGGACTGACCTACACTCCAGCAGAAAGTGAGCGTCTCTGAATTCAGCCCACAATCTTGTCTTCTGGCTGGGGAGACCCAAAGTTAGGATGAGCATTTGTCTTAATATTGACACTATTTACTGGGTGGTTATTACGTATCAGGCCCCTTGCTCAGCACTTTAATATATATTGTCTTATATAATCCTCACGACCACCCTTTGAGGAGTCAGAATTATCTGATGAGAAAACGGAGCCTCAGAGAGGTTAAGTAACTTGCTCAATGTTGCAAAGCTTTCCTAGCTGGGATTGGAATACATGTCAGTCTGACTTCAAAGCCTGGGCTTTTAACCACAAGGTGCTAATTTTCTAAAAGCCAGGTTAATGAGAAGCAGACATCTCGGTCCCCTGCCACACTGAGGTTCAGCCTAGCAGAGGAGAGTATGGTGATACAGAAGCTGGCCTTCCAGGACTTCCCCACGCGGACTCCAGAGCCCCCCAGCCCTCATCATGCTGGGAGGTGGCCCCAGTTCACACAGGGATCCAGCCTACCTGTGCTTGATGGAGTTGCCGAGGTCTCTGCGAGGGATTTGCGGGGACCAGCGCGGCACTGACAGTGTGTCTGCAGGGAGAGAAAAGAAGAGAAGGTCCCATTGTACAGAGAATTAGAGGTGGCTTGCTGACCTCAGGGAGACACTGGTCTCCATCACTTGCTAAACCAAAGCCAACTGGAACACGGGTTTAGCCTGTGTCACCTTAACTTATGCAAGGTCCCCCGAGTGGGACTTCCAGGCAGTGCCTGAAAAGAAACCAGCTGTGGGAAAAATAAAACTGAGCATGGCTCCCACCTACCCAGCGCTTACTGTGTGCCAGGCAGGTACTATGTGATTCACAGGCCTTAGCTCATTACATCCTCAAAACAACTCCAAGATTAGGGGTTGTTAGCATCCCACCTTACAGATGAGGAAACGGAGGGAGGCCTGGAGAGGGGAGGTCATTTGCTCAAGGTCATATACCTTGGAGACCACAGAGCAGCTGTGTAACCTAGGGACCTGTGCTCGTCAAGTTCCGACACAGCAGATTCCAGATGCCAGTCACAGAAGTCCCACTTTCTTCATTTTTGTCATGTCCCTGTACAACCCATAAAACCATCTACTTAATGTTTTAAGGTGAATTATTTTTTGTTTGTTTAAACTCATTTATTGTCAAAGCAAACTCTATATGGAAAACCAATATCACTTTTTGGACAAGTAATTAAAATATGCCCAACCATGTGCCACCCAAACTCATGCTAGAATAAGTGGGCGGATTGATGAATGGATGGATGGATGGAGAAATGGACTGGTAGGTGGGTGGATGGATGAATGGATGGATGTTCAGACAGGTGGGTAGATGGACAAATAAATCAGTAGATGGACAGATGGGGAGGTGGGTGGGTGGATGAGTGGATGGATGGATGGATGGGTAAATCGATGGGTGAACGGGAATGTGGAAGAAACAATAAATCACCCAGACTAGATGCCTCTCCCCATCTGGTTTTTTTCTTTCACGCCTTAGGCTACACACCAGTGACCTACACTGCCACTCTGCCACTGACTGAGTTCCAGGACTTCTTCCGCAGCCTCTGGGCACCAGCCCCCCAACCTTCACTCCACTGCTTTGTTGCCCACATCACTCTCCTCGCAGCCCTCGAAGGCCCCCCAGAGAGGTGTGAAACAACAGCAGAAATGAACCGGTGCTGCCTGTGAAATCTCCACCAGCAAGGAGGGAGAAGAAGGAAGTGGCCGACCCCCATGCCAGCTCTCATTTCTCAGGCCAGATGGACGGAGCCAGCTCTGTGTTCTCAGAGCTGCAAATGAATGCCTCATTTTTCACAGCAATTGTTATGGAGTGGTGCGCTCACAGGGGAGCTGGGCACGTCTGAACCGATCGGGGAGCGCTTAACCCTAACCACTCCTCTCTTCTGTCTAATGACACTGTCGGCAGCCATCTGAAAGCTGTTTCCAGCAACCCCAATTCTGCCCTTGTAAAGCTGGGACCATTTCTGGGAGAGCTAATGATTTCCCAAACCCCAAAGGGCAGAGAAAAATCAAGAGGGAGACAGAGTGATAAATCATCAGAATAATAGCCAGTGGAATTTCTTCTAGTTTAACTAAAAACTAAATGTCATCAAGTCCAAGCCCATTTTATTACTTGTTTCAGCTACTGAGAGACAAAAAAGACAAGAAAGAACAGCAATTTAAAAAGAGAGAGAGAACGGGGGACTGAATTCAGATTTGGGAGGAAGGGTGCCACCTGTTAATGCCTTAAAATGCTTTCTCCAGTGCCAGGGATGGGGAGAGGCGGCCTGGCTGTGCTGAAGAGGAAGGGTCAGCTCAGATACACAGCCTCCTCATGGGAACGCTACAAACTGGGAGAGCTAATGAGATGTTAGTAGTGGCTATCTAGAAAGGTGTGTTGAGAAGGATTCTGGGGCTCAATAGGAAAAAGCATTGAGATTGATTAGGAGTGTCTGCCGTGATTGGAGAATACGGTAGTACCAACAAGTCTGCATATATTTGCCACTGCCGACAAGGACACAGACCATGTCTTCATCTTTGCATCCCTGTCTCACAGCACAGCAAGCACCTGGGATAAAGTAAGAACATAATACATGTTTGCTGAATTCAAAAGTATTATACTAGAAACAGTGAATTTACTGATCACTCAATATGTAGTATGCATTATTCTGTGAGTTTATAGCCAGAAGCTACAACTCTGAAGGTGGTGCTTTCCTTCCCACTGCACAAAGGAAGCCACAGGAGCTCAGAGAGGTGCAGTATCTTGCCAAAGGTCACACAGCCAGGCACTGGTAGAACCTCAGAAGTAACTGCAATTGTTCTTTGAGTCTTCCAAAACCCCCTACATCGGCATTTTCAATCAGGGGCCCTTTTGACCCAGCGAACATGTGGCACTATTTGGAGAAACTGCCAAATACTTGGGGTGGCGGTGGTGGGCACCGGCATCTAATGAGCAGAGACCAGGGATGCTGCTCAGCCTCCTGTAATACACAAGACAGACCCCCTACATCTAAGAACTAACAGACTGAAGTTGAGAAACCCTGATCAAGATGTTTTTCACTTCTCTTGCCATCTCCCCAGCCCCATTCCTCTCCCCGGCAAAACCCAAGATGGTACTTCTGAAGCTCAACTCAGCAGAGAACAAATCCTCTTTTATTATAAGCACATCTCACTGTTAGATTCATATCCTAGTTATTCTGTTATTCTCAATTACAGCACCTTCTCCAAAAAGTAGATGTAATTAAGTTTCTTAGTTTGGTTTCACCCCGAATATCTGGTTGAAGGGGCAAATTCTGTCAATTACGCTCAGCAGCCGCAGCATCATTAGTCTCAAGCAATAATAACCTCCGCATGGCTTCGTCCGTGGGTGTGTAGATCTGAACTCTGAGATCCTCTCTTTGCTTCCTTCATTTGGATTTCATTAAACTTGCCAATGCAAGCCTCAAAGCAAAGGAAAACTGTTTAAAGGGGAAAATCTATGAGAATTCAGGCCTTATCATAACAGAGAAGGCAAACAGCATTTATAGCAATTAAACTGATATAGAAACTCCTGTTTAACAATCAGAGTGCCTATTAAGATGTCTCCATAGCTGAACAAAAGCTGCTTTGCTACTCTAATTTTCTGATAACAAGTCACACAGACAACGGAGGCAGAACTGTGACCATCTCTGGTGCCTCTGTCCCAGGAGCAGAATAACAGACATTTCTTCCCAGATATTTTCACTTGCAGTGCAGTGCAGGGAAAGGGCTGGAGGGAAGGAAGGCTTTCCTTCCCTCTCCCTCTCAAAAGTGCCAGGAGGCTTGGCTTTTGAAAGCACCTTGGTAGCCAGATAGACAAACAGAAGTCACACTAGAAGGAAGCCACATTCATAAAGCGTCACATTAGGTAGAGCTTTGAAATGAAAAACTCAGGCTCTGACCTGGTAAGTCTGAACCCAGGCTAGCAGAGGAGTCAGGCACAGGGAAAACACTTGGAAACACTTAACACAGAGACAACACATAAAAATTAGTGTGCTGGAGTTCCTGTCGTGGCTCAGTGGAAATGAATCCAACTAGAAACCATGAGGTTGTGGGTTCAATCCCTGGCCTCGATCAGTGGGTTAAGGATCCGGTGTTGTCATGAGCTGTGGTGTAGGCTGCAGATGAGGCTCGGATCCCACGTTGCTGTGGCTGTAATGTAGGCCGGAAGCTCTAGCTCTGATTAGACCCCTAGCCTGGGAACCTCCATATGCTGCAGGTGCGGCCCTAAAAAATGACAAAAGGCAAAAAATAAATAAAAATAAAAATGAGTGTTACTATGTGCAAAGCACTATTGCCAAATAAGCCCCTTACATATATTATCTCATCTCTCTCTTTTCCCTTTTTTTTTTTCCAGGACTGCACCTGCGGCATATGGAAGTCCCCAGGCTAGGGGCGAATCGGAGCTATAGCCACCAGCCTATACTATAGCCACAACAATGCCAGAGCTACATCTGTGACCTACACCACAGCTCACAGCAACGCCAGATCCTTAACGCACTGAGTCCAGGGATTGAACCTGTCTCCTCATGGATGCTAGTCAGGTCTGTTACCACTAAGGCACAATGGGAACTCCTTTTTGTTTTTCATTTTTGGCCGCCCAGCGGCATATGGAGTTCCCAAGCCAGGGATCAGGTCTGAGCTGTAGTCTTGACCTAAGCCACAGCTACGGCACTGCCGGATCTTTAACCCACTTTGCTGGGCCAGGAATCAAACCCAAGTCCCAGTGCTCCCAAGACACTCCTGATCCTGTTGCACCACAGCGGGAGCTCCTAGTATCTCATTTCTTCCATATAATACATGCACGCACCCTATAGCCTCCAGAAGGAACCAGCCCTGCAGACACCTTAACTTCAGCCCTGAGACTGGTTTTGAACTGCTGACCTTCAGAAATGTAAGATAACACACCTGTGTTCTTGTAAGCCACTAAATTTTGGTAATTTGTTACAGCAGCCATAGGAAACTGATACAGCGCTGTTCCATGCCAGGTATGGAACGGGTGGGGGGGGGGGTGAAAAGGACAGTCGAGTGTTCTGAGCTCAGAGTCTACAGAGGAGTCATAATTTGATCCATTCCATGAAGGAAATCAAACAGGACTTTGAGGTTTGTGTTAAGGCAATGGGAACCGTGAAGTACATTAGAACACAAGCAGGATGCTGTGCAGCGTCTTACGCGTTTAAGGGCTCCCTCTGGCGGCTGAGAGGAGAGTAGCCTGCTGGGCTCTGACAAAAACAGGAGGGCCCCGCCCCCACCCCCTCTAACTCTCCACCCCTGCTTCGGTCCAAACAACAGTCCTGACCTTTACAAGGCCATTCATCTCCCAGGCCAGGCTCTTCCCACTTGAGCTGTCACTTCATGATCCCACCGGCAGCCCCCAATAAAAAATTCATACCCCAAAGTAATGAGCCCACTGCCTGGTAAAGGAGCAAGGCACAGTCTTATTTCTGGTTCGTACCCCAAAGCGGGATATGCCTCTTAGAGCCGGGTATCTTCATTTAATCCAAACCACCCTGCGAGGTTGTATTCCTAGGACAGAAATAAGGAAAGTGAGAATAATTAATTATCCAAAGTCCTACTGTTAGTCTTTGGTGGGCTTGAGAGTTGACCCCAGTTTCCTATGAAACTAAAGCCTAGCCTTTCACCCCACACCATACTGCCTTCCTATGCTATGCCTCCTTCTGATACAGGTGTAAAAACTATTGTGCAAATCATGCAGTCCGAGCGTTGGAAAGAACCACAGGAAACTGTCTATTGCAGTCTCTGAGTCCTTAAACTCTCTTGGAGAGAAGAGGAGCTATTCTATCCTTAAATGTTTCCATGGAGATAAAGACCACTGAGCACATAATACTATTAATAATAACAGCTAACATTTATTGAGTACCTACTATACGGCAGGGCTCAGATTAAACGCTTCAGATCTATTATTTCATCTCATCTGCTAACTCTATTTTAGGCGGGAGAGCTGGGGTTTGAGTTAGGACAGTCCAGTCCCAGAACTCATCTTTAGAAATGCCACCAATAAAATGGAAGGTACACACTGCCCTTCAGCTTCCAGCCCAGGGACAAGACAGTCTGAGAACTTAACAACGGTGTTGCATTCAAAGCAAGTAGCAAGTTCTTTAGGCTCCGAGATTCAGGAAATTAATAAAACTTAGAGCACTGAACTTTTCTTTGGGGGCCATAGGCCAGTAACTAGTTAAAATCCCACTGATTCATCCAAGGTGCCAACCAATCCTTGACGAAAGCTCTTCACGCTATTATTCACATAGCAGGGAACATCTCTATTTGTTTTAATATCCAATTCAAACACATGGGATCTAAAAGTCTTTGAAACGTAGGCTAGCTCTAAAGGTTACAGCTCCATGGTGTTTCAAGGCCAAATTCGGTTTCTCTATGTAGATGGGCATAATTTTCTCCCTGAGACAACTACCACTCATTTCTTAAGATCCAAATTTCATCATCTGGGGGCCTTGATCGTTACAAAGGTGTCCGAGGAACCACTAAGCATTAGCGAGTACGTAGCTGAGAGTGAGCCTGGGTACTATGTTTGGGGGGAAGAAATAAAGCAGAAGAGAGTGATGGTGATAAAGAGATGCTAGGGGAGAGCAAACGTTGCGCTGCTCACTCTTTATAGTTTTTGTTTGCTTGTTTTTTGTGGCTGCCCCTGCAGCATGTGGATGTTCTGGGTGCCAGGGGTCAAATCTGCATCCTCGTGGACACTATATCATTGAGTTCTTAACCCACTGAGCCACAATGGGAACTCTCTGTGCTGCTCACTCTTGATGGAACAGATCACTCAGAGGGATTCTTAGTGATCCCCGTGACACTGAGGCAAAACAAAGAGCAGTGGTGGGAGCTCCCATCGTGGCACAGCTGAAATGAATCCGACTAGGAACCATGAGGTTGCGGGTTTGATCCCTTGTCTTGCTCAGGGGGTTAAGCATCCAGCATTGCCATGAGCTGTGGTAGGCCAGCAGCTGTAACTCCGATTAGACCCCTAGCCTGAGAACTTCCATACACCACAGGTACGGCCCTAAAAAGACAAAGACAACAAACAAACAAAGAGCAATGGTGAAGCTACCTGCCTAGAAATAGGAAGACTGCAGGAATGGAGGTCTCAAGGTCAAACCGATCGGCATGGACGTGGGGTTTAAATCAGCCACAAGGCCTTGAGTGTAGACCTCCTTTGGAGACAGAGCAGCATACTTCATTTCCGAATGGGAAGAGCCTCCAGGTCATCAAGTTGCCCAGCGCAGTGTGGGACTTGGAAGTGCGTAGACCTGTGTTCAAACAACAGGTCAGCACTTTTAACTCTCAGAGTCTCAGTTTTGTCTCCTATAAAGCAATAAAGCAAGGGGGGGGGTCATGATATCTCCCTCATAGAACTGTTAGGAGGATGCAGTGGGGTAACTGGAACAGGTTCTCAACCAAGCACCTGACATATTATGGTTATTCTTGTTTTTGTCATTGCCATCATCATTCTGCCTCTAGAATTAACACACCAATTAGAACCTGACAAAGCTCTCCATGGACTATGGTTTAGAGCAGGGGTTGGCTAACTATGACTCTCAGGCCAAATCCGGCCCATTGCCTGCTTTTGTAAAGCAAGTGTGATGCAGCCACACCTACTCATTCACATATTGTCTGTGACTGCGTCTGCACTGCAATAGCAGAGTCTGAGTAGCTGTAACAGAGACAACATAGTCCACAAAGCCAAAGGTAATTATTACCTGGCCGTCTACAGAAAAAGCGTGTCAATGTCTGATTAATGAGTGTAAGTCATTTCCTTGGCTGATAAGCAGAGAGATTCTTTTTCTTTTTCTTTTTTCCCCAGTTTTATTGAGGTACAATTGATAAGGTGTAAGGTATTTCATGTGTACAACATGGTGGTTTGATATGCATACACACTGTGAAAGATTTCTTTCTTTGAAGCCAGCAGACTTGGACTGTAGACCCACTTCTGTCACTGATGTGGGAATTCTTGGACAAGTGGCCTGCATTCTCCAAGCCAAAGTGTGCATGGCCACGTGGGCTCACCCACCCCTGCTCACCTAAATCCTAATAGCCCGTGGGGTCCGCTGTTCCACTGCCCATTTTATAGAAGAGAAGAACCAGGCAGAGTAGGATTAGTAAGAGGTCCAGCCAAGGTTCTAACCTATCCCTGTATCACCCCAAGCCTGTTTTCTTTCTAGCCCTCACTGTCTCCTGGTAGAAGAATCCGTGATGAGGCAATGTCTGTGATGACATGCCACTGCTGAAATCCGCACCAGCTCGTGAAGACAGAGGCAAAGGAAAATTAACTCTCTCCTCTCACTGCTTCTGCCTGGGCTAATAAATATGATTATCCAGTTGTCACTTTACTAAAGCAGAGAGAAGACCTTGAGGATGTGTGAGTTACAACAGGAGAGGTGGTTGTGCTGGTCATGGCCGAGGAGAATAAAGGGTGTGGCTCCAGGGAGAAGCCTACCTTGGTAGGGCAGGTGAGCAGTGAGGGCACTGAGCAAACAGCAGCACAGAGACGTCTGCTGTGTGGGGCAAGAGGCAGAAAAGTACAGAGGATGTGAGGGGCAGACCTCACAGTGAGTTACAACCAAAGTTCTCCTCCATCACCTGTTCCTCCTGGCCCAAGGTCTGGTTAAAACAAACAAACAATATATATATATATATATATATATATATATATATACACACACACACACACACACACACACACACACACACACACATATATATTTTAAGGCTGCACCCACGGCATATGGAAGTTCCTAGGCCAGAGACTGAATCCAAGCCACAGCTTGCATCCTTTAACCTACTGCCAGGGATCAAACTCACACCTCTGCAGCAACCCGAGCTGCTACAGTTGGATTCTTAACCCCCTGTACCACAGCGGGAACTCCTAAAATTTTTTTGTAAATAGTGAAGCCCAACTGGAATTACTTTCAGGGTCTAGTGGGAAAACCAGAACATATTTATTCCAGCATCCCCCTTCAGAATCACGCTCTTCTTTTTAAAAGACCATCAACCCCTCACATTTGAGTCCTGGCAGCTACCTGCTGAGCTGGGACCCCTGCTCCCAACTGCCCAGAAATCACACGTTTGGACAGTGATAACATCACACCCCCTCCCAGCTAGAGAGTGGAGCCTGGAGTCATCACCTGTGATTTACCGCAGCCCCCTCTGATGGCCTCAATTAAATTTCATTGCAGGTGAAGAAAGAGAAGATGGCTGAGGCATTTAATTACGGTTTATAATGCACTCGCTGTTGAATTTATTAAAGTGTATCGGGGATTCTTAACCTCGTAACCAAACAACGGGACAGCCGGGAGCCACGTGAGTAATTATCTTCCTCATGAGGATGAGGGGTGGGGAATCTAGGATGTTCACAGTAGGTCGAGTCCGCGTGCAGGCGGTGTGGGGGTGGGGAGGTGGGGCTGACGGGGCGCAGCGACAAGAGAAGTGAAGAAATGGGTCTCTAATTCCATGAGACACAACCCCACGGACTGGAGCGGGCAGTGGTGCTAACCAGCCATCCTGCCTCGATTCTAAACATGAGACATATTGGAAAACCCGTCTTCCCTCCCCCTCCCTGTCCCTGCCCCCAACCTTCCCCTCTGAGTCCCCCTTGATGCAATTTTGCTGCTATGGTCTAGAAAGAGGAGAGGGGTCATCTTTTTGAAATGTCTAAATCACGTTTCAATAATAAGATAATAAAATTAAAATACAAAGAAAAGGGGGGAATAAAACATTATCTAGAAATCCAGAAGACTCTCATTAGGATAATGGAGCCATGCTGGTTTATTTGGGAAGCACTCAGGAAATAAATTATCAATCAGGAAATACATGTGATGCTTCTGGAGTTAGAGGGGGAGGGGGTGGATTCCTTAAATATAATCCTGAGGGCAGCCTTGGTAGATCCAGAATCATTATCTCCAGGACCTTTGTTACAGTATCAAGTCTACTGAAGTGACCAAGAAAAGTCAGAGGTGGGAGAAGAATATGCCAGTCACAGGCCAAAGAGGAAGAAATGCCTGGTGCATCTGAGAAAACAGAAGGACAGAACCTGGAGCTAGACTAGCCCTGGGCTAAAAATTGCCAGTGGCTGCATTGCTGTCGCCGGCCTTCCCCTGGTCACAGTCACACTGTGGATCTGCTCTTTTGCACCTTCCACCTTCAAAGATACTGTCCTTTTGGTCTAGGACATTCTTTTGCACCCCTCTGCTCCCTACTTCCCTTAGCCTGACTCATGCCAATTCTTCCTCGAAGATCCAGCTCAGGTACGGCTCCTCCAGGAAGCCGTCCCTAAATCACAGGGCAGGACTCCCTTGCCACGCTCCTCCCATAGCATCCTGTGCTTACCTCTCTGGGCCATTTGCCTCATTGCATGAGAACTTCTGCTTACACATATGATCTCCCACCACCCACTTGACTGTGAGCTCCTGGACAGTAAGAGCTGCCATTTACTCATCTTTATAGGCAGGGTCTCATGCAGAGTTTGGCTTAGAGCTGAGAGGTAAAGGGTTTTTCTTGCTAAGAACAGCAAAAATAAGCCAATAGCTTAGCCCTCCAAATGGAGGCTTTGCTTCCCCATGGCCATGCAGGGGCTGAACCAGGAAGCCAGGTGCCCCACTCCGCCCTGGCCACCCGCCCATAACTCCAGCCCCAGCTCTCAGGCTAGGAGCTGGGACCAGGACCTAAGATGGGATGGCTGGCCAAATGAAGAAACCCCAGAATGCTCAAAAATGGAACCCACCACTTCCTCACCCAAACTTCTCCCCTGTGCCCAACTGTCCAGGGCCCCACGGTTTCCCGACCCACTGAGGTCAAGACCCCTGGAACATTTTCAACTCCCCCCTCACCCAAAATGGGTGCTATTGACAGAGTCCCCCGCTCCCCCCCCCCGAGGCCAGACTTGCCACCTATGTCAATATTCACATTCAGGTCTCTTAGCTGTCTTTTCAGGGAGGTCTAGTATCAATCAATCCCATTATACGGATGAAGAAACTGAGGCTCTAAGAGCTTAAAACAGAGAAGCAAAATGATCCAAAGAATGGAGTTTAGAGTTAGAAAGACCAGGGTTATTGTCCTGGTCCTGGACCCCTCGCTGGGCAAGTTACTTCACTTCTCTGAGCTGCAGCAAGCCATGCATTGCCCAAGTCACTGGTTCCCCAACTGTCCACCTGGTGGAATCATCTGTCACCTACCTGGGCCCCTCCCTGGCATTGTGATTTAATTCAGGAGTCAGAAAACTATAGCCCATAAGCCAAATCTGGCCCATAGCCTGTTTTGTAAATAAAGTTTTATTGTCGCATCAACACGTCCATTGTCAGGTGCTTTTGCACTAGAAGGGTAGAGGTGAGTAGACAGATGGAGACCTGATGGCCCATGAAGCCTAAAATATTTATTATCTGGCTCTTTAATACAAAGTTAGCTGATTCTAATCAGAATGGGTATGGCCTGACTTTGAAAATTTCAAAAGGCCTTCAGGTAAGACTAACGCACAGACAAGTTTGGGGCCCACTGGCCTAAGGGTTTCACCTGTATGTATTAGCGCATTGATTCTTTGTAATGTGTCTGTTTCATTCCCTCCTGTATCCTCAGCCACTCACAGAGATGGGCACAAAGTAAGCATCTGAGCAAATATTTATTGATGAAGGAATGAATGAATGAACACACAATTCACCCTGTGAGGTAGGTACTAATGATCCTATTTTGGAAATGGGAAAACTGAGGCTCAGAGGAATGTGTCCTTCTGGGATGTGAACCTAGAACTCCTGGACTGCAGAGCCCCATCTGTGAGCACCAGGGTCTCTCTTCAGATGCTCAGAAAGGAGAGACTACCAGCAGAGTCGGCAAAGGGGTCTTCTCGCGCACCCCGCCTGGGAGAGAAGCCCTGAGCAAGAGGAAAGGCAGGATGGAAACCCAGAGAAGCCCAGGGATGCAGTTAGCAATGCGGAGCCATCTCAGACCACAGAGACACAGGGCCTGTCTCCTTGACCTGAAGGAAAATGCTAATTGGAAGAGGCTGGCTTACTGCGCCCTGCTCAGGCTTAAATGAGGACAAAACAAGAATTGACAGACAGAGGCCCTGTGCTGCCATCACCGCAAATGTCCCTGTGAAGGGAGGAAAACAGCTAGCCCTGTGCTCCATCAATTTCAATTGTAAATGGTCTCACACTGAAACAGACCAACAGAAACGGCAGTATCCGGTGACAGGCGTGGAGTAGGCGGGGGTGTGTGGGGGGTGGCGGTGTGCATGCAGACCACAGGCTGGGATCAGCAAGTCAGGCTTGACATCTGGACCCAGAAATGGGCAATAAACGTGTTCATAGATGGCACGTCCCACAATCCAGGCAACCCAGGGGCCCCCACCCTCTCTTTTACCTAAGAAGCAGAGGGACTGGATGAAATTAACCACAGGTGCAGACCTGGATCCCAGACCTGACTCTGCCCTTGTGATGCTCCTGTCCTCTGCTCTTTGGACCTCCTCCTCTCAAAGAGGAGCGATAAAACCCATCATCTTGCCAAGTTTCTCTAAAGAATCTTGGGCACTGGAATATGAAGCAAGTGCCTGGTACGTAGTAGGTGTGCAATAAAGGTGCCTTTCCCCTTGAGCAACCCAGGTGCTTGTCTGCACTTTCCTAAGTGGCCCTTCTCCCGGTCGAGAAGACAAAACTGGGGAGGAGGCTCTTTGTAGAATGAGGCCACGATGCTCTGGAGAAGCAGCGGTGAGTTATGGGGAGAGCAGAACCGTCTAGGTCTCTCTGGCCATTTATTCGTCTCCTATCATCCTGTTCTCAGAGCATGTCCACGGCCCTTGCTTGCCCAGTTGTGATGGATGGGTCTTAAGTTGCTCACACACTACATCATCAATTACTTATATATTTATTGCCTTGAACTGGGTTTATGGATCTTAAATCAGAGTCGCTCAGAGTTGCCTGGGCTGAAATTCTTCCCCAATGGAAATGTGGCATTTATAAAATTATGCAGCCACCCTGTAGTCAATGTTCAGCAGAAGTTAATTGTCCATAGAACAAAGGACTGCTGAGAAGTTCCCCACATAGACTCATTCCATGGAATTTACTGCCTGAGCAGACTCAGTGGGGACAGACCAGCTTGCTGTGAGAGACCCCAGTCCGACTTTATGAAACCCAAGACACCAGGCATTCTTGCGTCTGAACTTCAGGCAATAGATTTTCTCCCCTTGATGTTCAAAGTGATGTCCAAAGAGGGGTCCAGACTGTCTGTAGTTTGCAGACATGGTGGAGACAGCCTTGTGATGGAGCACAGTCTAAGGTCAAGATGGGGCGTCCATATTCCAAAGCATCTCTAAGGGGCTGAGGTGATGGAGATGGGACAGGTCCTGGTCCTGATGTGGCAGCCCTGAATTCGAGGCCATGGAGACAGGGGACCTCTGCTACAACACGGCTACAGTTTGTCAGCAAGAAGTGTTGTCAGTATTGGAGGGGTACAGAGAACCCAAACACTTGGAGATAAGGAAGTTGACCCTCCAAGTGTGAAACAAGCCCAACCCCTAATGGTTCACATAGGGACATTAACTTAAAGCAGTGGTTCTCAAGTATCTGGAGACATTTTGGGGGGGACAACTAGGGGGGACAATTCTACTGGCATCTAGTATGTGGAAACCAGGGATGCTGTTAAACATCCTACAAAGAACAGGTCAGCCCCCAGCACAAAGAATTATCCAGTTTGGAATGGCAATAGTTTTAGAGTGGAGAATCCCTGTCGAATGAGTCAGGAAGGGACCTTGATCCAGAGCCTGATGCAATCAGATTAATTATGGGACAGATCGAAAGAGGAGCTTAGTCAACTATAAAAAGAGGTAGAGAAAGTGGCAGGGGTAGATGCTGGCTTGACCCAACCCACCCCATCCAGGAGACAGGAGTCTGGCCTTGGAGCCTATTCCTTCTTCTTCTATTAACAGCAGCATGGTTTTGCACTGGGAAACAACCCTTCCGGTGTCTTAATCCTAGCGGTTCAGGTCAGGCTGGACCTCCCAGTCCTAGGGTATGGCTTTGACTTGGGCATGGAGAGTCCAAAGCATTCCAAACCCCTTGACCACTGTGATTGGTTCAGGGCTAGGCATGTACCCAAGACGGGCCAATCAGAGACCATGAAACATCCTGGACTTTTATTTATTCCCTGGAGCAGCTACGCTGGTGGGCTGCACACCTATGTATACCTGTGAGAAGGGCCTGCTTGAGAAGGAAGCCAATGCACTAGAAAAGCAGAGTGGAGAGATGCAGAGAAACCAAAAGTGGATACATCATCTGAGCCCCTGGAGCTTCTCTGTTAAATCCTCATTTTTAAATGCTTAAAGCAGTTTTGAATTGTTTCACTTACAAGTAGAAGAATGCTGACCTTATGCAAGGTCACAGAGACAGACCTTAGAGCAGACTTCTATTATCTCCAGGCCCTGTAGCAACCCTGGACCCAAACATGAGATGGTTAATTCCTGCGAAGGTGGTGGTACCCACCATTCAAGGACCATGTACTAGGCACCAGTACTAAACACTTTACAGGTGTTATCTCATTTAGTCTGCACAACAGATCCATGACATCTTCATTATTATTAACTCAAATTCACAGAGAAGGAAAGTATAACTCAGAGAGGTTGAATAACTTACTCTAGGTCACACAGCTAGCCAGTGGTGGGACCAGGATCCACCCTTGGGCAGTTTGCCTGTACACTCAGTTACCCTGTCCAGGGAGAGAAGGGTGTCCCAGCTTAAGGCCTTCGAACATTCCATATAGCAAACTCTCTTACTCTCTACTCCGCATTTAAAAGGAAAACTCCTAATGAAAATCTGGTTTTCAGGAAGGGTGGGCTGCAGAGAGGAAATGGGCTAATCCCAGGGTCCTTGAGAAAAGCAGTCCCTGTGACAGTGAGTTCTCATCGTACATTAATAAACAGACATTCTGGTTTTATACTTCAGTCTCAAAGGTCTAATTAATGTGAATCTGACTCTAAGAGAGTCTGTATTCTGAACTGGCAAAGCAAGACCCAGATTTCTGGGTTCTGATGAATTTTTTCACAGTGGTTCTCAAATTGAGCATTCATAGTGGCAAGATTTACAATATCTGAAATGTGAAGACAATACAAATATCCATCAAGTGATGTACAGATAAACAAAATAAGGTCTATCCAAATAACGGAATATTATTTGACCATGAAAAAGAATGACATATTTACTTCTGCTACAACATAGATGAGTCTTCAAAATATTATGCTAAGCCAAAGAGGGCAGACACAAAAGGCTAAATATTGTATGATTTCATTTATATGAAATGTCCGGGATAGGTAAATCCATAGAGTCAAAAAGAGCATTAACGGTTGCCACGGGCTTGAGGGAGGAGTAACAGGGAGTGACAGCTAATGGGTGTGCGGTTTGCTTTTGGGGTGATGGAAGTGTTCTGGAATTAGATAGTAGTTGATGGTTGCACAACTCTGTGAATATACTAAGAGCCACTGAATTCTTTGAAAAGGGTAAACTTTAAAACGTGAATTATATCTCAATAAAGCTGCTATTAAAAAAAAACTCGAGCATGCATCAGAATCACCAGGAGAGCTTATTAAAATGCAGATTGCTGGGCTCTGCTGCCAGGGAATCTAATTCAGCTAAATCTGGAAGAGAACCTGAGAATCAGCATTTTAAATAAGTTCTCAGGTGACATGATGCTGCTGGTCCAGTCACCTTGCTCTGAGAACTACTGGGTGGTGTATGCTACTCTCCACCTACCATAAACTTTAAGAGCAGCCTTGAGGAACAGCAGTCCTCAGATACTACCCTGTGACCAAACCCAGTGCTGGGGCCTTTCCACTACTGGGTTTCCTGAAAAGGCCTCCACAGAATTTCCAAGGACCTTAGTCACTGTGTATTACGGACTAAATGTTTGTGCTCCCCGCAAATTCACATGGTGAAAACCTAATCCTCAATGGTATTAGGAGGCGTTTCCTCTGGCCGGTGATTAGATCATGAGGGTGAAGCCCTCATGAATGGAATTAAGGTTCTTATAGAAGAAATCCTGGAATGTTCCCTTTTGCCTTCTACCATGTGAGAACACAGCAAGAAGACAGGCTTCTAGAAATTAAGAAGCCAGCCTCACCAGATGGCCAGTCTGCTGGTGCTTTGATCTTGGACTTCCTGGCCTCCAGAACTGTGAGCATTCAATGTGCAGTTGCTGGGGCCATCCAATCTGCAGCACTTTTGTTATAGCAGCCTAAAGGGGCTAAGACATTGTAGTAGGCTGGACAATGGCCCTCTAAGACTCCACATCCTAATGCCTGGGGCCTATGAATGTGACTTTATGTGGCCAAAAGAACTGTAAATGGGATTAAATTAAGGATCTTGAGATGGGGGGGGGATCCTGGATGATCCAGGTAGGCCCCGTATGTAATCACCAGGATCTTTATAGGAATTACCACTGTGGCTCAGTGATAACAAACCCAACTAGTATCCATGAGGATGCAGGTTCACTCCCTGGCCTTGGTCAGTGGGTTAAGGATTTGGCATTGCTGAAAGCTGCAGTGTAGGTCACAGATGAAGCTCGGATCCCAAGTTGCTGTGACTGTGGCGTAGGTCGGCAGCTGCAGCTCCAATTTGACTCCTAGCCTGGGACCCTCCATATACTGCAGGTGAAGCTATAAAAAGAAAATAAAGAAAACAAGGGTTTTTATAAAAGGGAATCAAGAAAGTAACAGGGAGAAGGTGATGTGACTATGAGAGGGGTAGCTGGAACGGAAACGATCATGTGAAGTGGACTATGAGCCAAGGAATGAGGACAGCCTCTAGACAGCAGAAAGGGCAAGGAAATGGGTCTCCCCTAGACCCTCTGGAAGGAATCAGCCCTGCAGACACCTTGACTTTAGGCCCACAAGACTCTTTTTGGACCTCTGACCTCCAGAACTGTAAGAGAATGTTTATGTGGTTTTGAGCCACTAAACTTATGACAATTCATTACAGGAGCAATCGGAAACTGATACAGCCATATGCCGCCAACTCATTTCTCAAAGAACGAGTGTCGCTGGCATTTATTAAGCTTCTACTCCATGCTTGGGATTTTAGGTCCAGGATCCCCACAGCAACCAGAAAGATCAGGACTATATCCCATTTTACAGAAAAGAAAACTGCAGATTGGAGAAGTTCAGGAATTTACCAGCACAGCGAGTCATGGAGGAGTGGGGAGATTTCTTGCGCCTTCCTTTATGGGGAATTTCCCACAGGGAATAAAAAAATCTGTGTATACACTTAGCAGCCTGAAGCGATGGGGCTGCCATGGTAGCATCTGTAAATAGGATTCAACATGCTATGATTATCAAAATCAAGGGAAACCCTGCCCCACTCTTTCTGGAATCAAGCAATTTCATCTACCAGGGTCATAAGAGCAGGCACCATCCAGAGAAACCCAAGGTGCAATCTCACCTCCAACAGCCATTCAGCAATGTTTTAACTTACTTTGCCAATTCTTTGGCCTCTCAGACTGACACCCCATGGCCCTGATGTGGAATGTTAGCCATCTGGAGTCCAACAGAACTTCAGATAGGACCAAGAGGTAGTGCTGATGGAGAACTCAGATTCTGAGGTCAGAGAGGGATTCCTGCCATGTAGGGAGACCTGGGCCCACAGCTGATTCCCTGGACCATTTATAAAATGAACTGCCCTGCAGAAGAACTAGATAGACATCTCTCCAAAGAACACATACAGATGGCCCACAGGCCCATGAGAAGATGCTCAACATTGCTAATTATTAGAGAAATGCAAATCAAAACTACAGTGAGGTACCACCTCACACTGGTCAGAATGGCCAGCATTAAAAAGTTCACAAAGATGGCGTTCCCTTTGTGGCTCGGGGGTTAATGAACCTGGCCAGGATCCATGAGGATGCGAGTTTGATCCCTGGCTTTGCTCAGTGGGTTGGGGATCCGGCATTGCCATGAGCTGTGGTGTAGGTCGCAGATGTGGCTCAGATCTGGCATTGCTGTGGTACAGGCCAGCAGCTGTAGCTCCAATTTGACCCCTTGCCTGGGAACCTCCATATGCCAATACATACATACATACATACATACATACATACATACATAATACGTACAAAAAAGTTCACAAAAAATAAATGCTGGAGAGCATGTGGAGGAAAGGGAAACCTCCTACACTGTTGGTGGAAATGCACATTGGTGCAGCCACTGTGGAAAATAGTATGGAGGTATCTCAAAAAACTAAAAGTAGAGTTATGATCTATAAAAAAAGGTATATGTACCCCAATGGTCATAGCAGCACTATTTACAATAGCCAAGACTTGGAAACAACCTAAATGTCCATTAACAGAAGAATGAATACAGATAATGTACATATCTACAATGAAATATTACTCAGTCATAAAAAAGAATGAAATAATGCCATTTGCAGCAACATGGATGCAACTAGAAATTCTCATACTAAGTAAAGTCAGAAAGAGAAAAACAAATACCATATGTGAAATATAAAATATGACACAAGTGAAACAGAAACAGACTCACAGACATGGAGAACGGACTTGTATTTTGCCAAGGGGGAGGGACAGGAGGAGGAATGGACTGAGAGTTTGGGGTGAGTAGAGGCAAAGTGTTATATACAGAAAGGATAAACAACACGGTCCAGCACAGGGAACTATGTTCAACATCCTGTGAGAAACCACAATTGAAAAGAATATTTAAAAAGAATGTATATATGTATAACTGAATTACTTTGATATGTAGCAGAAATTAACACAATACTGTGAATCAACTATATGTCAATAAAATAAAAATAAATAAAATGTATACTAAAGAAGAAAATGAATTGCCCTAGGTAGTGGTTCTCAAACTTCATGCATCAGAATCACCTGAAGGGCTTGGTAAGATACTGGTTTCCCGGCTCAGGGATGCTGACTCACTGAGTCTGGGCTGGGGACCAAGAATGTGCACTTCTAACAAGTTCCAGGTGATGTGGATGCTGCTAAGTTTTGGAACTGCACTTTGAGAACGATGCTCTGGATCAGGGTTTCCTGACCTCCCTGTGACTGACGTTTGGGGCTGGATAATTCTCTGTGGTGGGGGCCGTCCTGTGCATTATAGGATGGTGAGCAGCATCCCTGGCCTCCACCCACTAGCTGCCAGCAGCACCCCACTCCCCCAGCTGAGACACATAAAAACATCCCCCCAAACTGTCAGGTGTCCCTGGGAAGTGGGTGCAGAAGGGGCACCACTGCCCCTGGTTGAGAACTGCTGCTCTAGGCCAAAGATACCAAGAATGTACAACAAGAAGAGAACCATTGAATGGGACCCTTCCCCCAAACACGCTGGGGATCTTGACCATGGTCCCAACTGTTTATCAAGGCTGTGGGCTGAATGGTCAGCGTGGGGTTGGGGACAGCTTGCCCAAACCTGTAACTCCTCTGGGCCTTTATAGGTTCTACCAGCCATGTACGCTCACTGTCTGCAAAGTTTCCCCAAGTTCCCAGAAAAGCTATTTCTCTCAGGTGCAGTGACTCAGCCCCATCACTGAGGACAGAATGGCCAACCAAACTAATCACTGAGGAGTGAGCATGAGCCAGAGAAGGCACCCAGGGTCAGTGTTCAAAGAAGTTCTGATTGCAGATATCAAAAGGGAAAACATTCACAAAGGGGCCCCAGGTTCTCAATTCTCAAACTCAGCAAGCCAAACCCTAAGGTGCCATTTTCTCAGGTTTTGCAAAAGCCATGTGATTGACAGCCAGTGGGCAAAGGAAGAGGGGCTGAACCCGGGGCTGATGGATGGGTGTGGAGGCAATCAGATGCGTTTTCAGAGCCTCTTCACTTGACACCTGCCCGCATTCTCCATGGAGGCAGGCTCTGAAAGCCCTCCTGGACCACACCCTCTGTCTCCTCTCCCTGGTGCCTCTATTCTTGTGGAAAGGAACACAGGCTAATGATGGATTCCTTCAATGTGATCGTCCTCGCTTATGCACAAAACAAAAGCAGGATTGATGAACTCCAAGGCAGCACATTCACTGGCCTGATCTATGCCTTTCACCTTGGAGCAGGCAGCCAGCCTTGAGAGTGTGTCAACAACTTAGCATCTGTCAATAGGACCTTGATTCTCTAAAGGCTGAAAGGGTTTTCATGGGTGAATGCTTAGAGCCAGCTCAGGGTTTTGGGAGCCTCACTCAAAGCCTCCAGGTGACTCTTTTTGCATCTGCTAGCTTCTTTCATACCTAGCTCTCACCCGTGAGTGAGGGGAGGCAAAAGACCTTCTCCATGTGTATAAGGAAGAAGTGGAGATTAAAGGGGTGGGGGCTGCGAGGAGGGAGCACTCCTGTATGGTGGAAAGAGCAAGGTCCTGCTTCCTGAGTTTACATCTCAGCTTTGCTGCTGGCTGAGGCATTTATGCTCTAGAGACTGTTCACTTACTTAACCTGCAAAATGAAAATTTAAACAGCAGCCCTGCAAGGTGGCCGTCAGATTCAATAAGGCTCCGGAGTCATGCTGCCTGGCTTGGCATCCTGGCCTTGCTACTCGTCAGCTGTAAAACTTCGGGCAAGTTCTTGTTTAATCTCTTTGTGCCTCACTCGTTCCTCAGAGGATTAATGAAGAGCTTAGGACAGTGCCCAGCACTTAGAAGGTGCTTAATTCATATTTAGTTAAATATTTAGTTAATATTCCTCTGCTGATTTCCACTCAGCTTCAGAGTGCTTCTAATAAGGCATGAATAGCCTGTGCTCACTCATTCAGAATCAAAGGTACTGGGGGTGCCTGATGTACTGGGTTCAACAGAGCCCCCCCGCCAAATTCATGTCTACCCAGAATCTCAGAATGTGACCCCGGAAACAGCGTACTTGTGTATGTAATCAAGTTAAGATGAGGTCATGTGGGTTAGCGTGGGTCCTCATCTGTTGTTTTCTAAGAAGAGGGGATACACTGTTGATGGGAAGGTAAGTTGATACAACCACTATGGAAAACAGTATGGAGGGTCCTCAAAAACTAAAAAGAGAACTACCATATGATCCAGCAATCCCACTTCTGGGCATCTATCTGGAGAAAACCATGATTCAAAAAGATACATGTATCCTAATGTTCACTGCAGCACTATATACAACAGCCAAGACATGGAAGAAACCTAAAAGTCTACCAACGGAAGAATGGATAAAGAAGATGTGAAACATATACACAATGGAATATTACTCAGCCATTAAAAAGAATGAAATAATGCCATTTGCAGCAACATGGATGGATCTAGAAACTATCCTAAGTGAAGTTAGTCAGACAGTGAAAGACAAACATCATATGATATCACTTATACATGGAATAAAAAAAAAGATACAAATAGACTTATTTACAGATCAGAAACAGACTCAAAGACTTTGAAAAACTTATGGTTACCAAAGGGGACAGGTAGCATGGGGGGGGGAAATGCGGGTTTGGGATGGAAATGTTCTAAAATTAAGTTGCAATAATGGTTGTACAGCTATAAATATAATAAAATCCATTGAATTAAAAAGGGAAAATGGATGGAGACACAAAGAGGTAAGAGGAAGTGATGTCACATACAGGAAGAAGGCCACATGGAGACAGAGACTGGAATGATGTGTCTGCAAGCCAAGGGTTGCTGGCAATCACCGAAAGCCAGGAGAAAGCAAGGAAATACTCATCCCTTGAGCCTTCAGAGAGAGCATGGCTCTGTCCATGTCCTGGCTTCAGACTTCCAGCTCCAGAACCAGGAGAGAATAACTTGCCCGTTGTTTGAGACACCCAGTTGTGGGACTTTGTTAGAGCAGCCCCAGGAAACTAGCACTTCAAACGTCAAGGGAAGCTGGTGCGTCCAACCCTCTGCCTCCTGGCACAAGGCCAATGACCTCTCCAGTCTCTCAGGAACTGAGATACTGACTTCTGCCTGACTTCCATCACCTGGTAGAGAAAGACCTTCAGCAGAGTCGGCAAACTCTTCCAGTAAAGTACCAGATAGAAAATGTTTGAGACTTTTCAGCCCATATGGTTTCTGTCAAAGCTACTCAAGGCTGTCGCTGTAACTCAAAAGCAGCCATGGACCATACATAAACGAGTAGGCATGGCTGTTTTCCAATAACACTGTACTGATGGACACTAAAATTAATTTCATATAACGTTCACGAGTCATTGTATTATTCTTCTTTTGATTCTCTTCATTTATTTAAAAAGGTAAAAGCACATTCCTAGTTTGCAAGCAGCACAAAACCAGGCGGGGGGACAGTTTTTTTTTTTTAATGAAGTGAAATTCACATAACATAAAATTAACTATTTCAATGAGTAGGATTCAAGGGAATTTAGCATTCTCACTGTGTTGTACAAACATCACCTCTGTCTAGTTCCAAACCATGTTCATAATCCTCAAAGGAGGCTTATTAAGCAACCACTCCCTGTTTTCTGCCCCCTGCAGCCCCTGCTAGGTACCCGTCTACTTTCTGCCTCTATGGATATGCCTATTCTGAAAATTTCATATAAATGGAATCATACAATACATGGCCTTTGTGACTGCCTTCTCTCACTCAGCATCATGAGTGCAAGTTCCTCCATGCTGTAGTTCATGAATGATCAGTGCTTCATTATTTTTTATGGCTGCATAATATTCCTTTGTGTGGATAGACCACATTTGGCTTATCCATCCATCCATTGATGGGCATTTGGGTGGTTTCCACCTTTTGACTATTGTGAATCCTGATTCTACGAACGTCTGTGTACAAGTACTTGGAAAACCTGTTTTCAATTCTTTGGGATATACATCTAGAGTAGAATTACTGGGTTTAATGGTAGTTCTATGTTTAATTTTTTGAGGAACTACCAAACTGTTTCCCACAGTAGCTATAGCATTTTGTTCTCGGTGGGCCAGATCTGACTGGTGAAAGTCAGTTTGCTAACCCTTGGTCTACAGCAATGATATGAAATCTCAATGCCTATGAGTTGGACAAATGAAATGGACAAGTTAGAAAATTAGGGCCCTCTCAGTTGATTTACAGTTTTCCTAAATTTCATAGAATCATGGATCCAGGAAATTGTTCATGACAATTAATCCAATTACATATGGATTAAAATGACAGAGGGTATGTAGTGCTAGTCGGTGACTGGTATTCTGCCTCACGATTGGAGACACAACAGGAGGCGTGGAGACTGTGGTGAATTAAAGACCAGGCACTGATTTAAAGTACTGGCCATGACCACCACTCAGTGCTAGTCTTTTGTAGCCAAGCTGGAACGAGGGTCCCGTGCTGCTAGATTTTCTTATTTTTTCCATAAGAAACCAGAAAATTCAGATTTTTATATGAAATTCCCCAATGTTTAAATGTTGACAATTAATTCAGGGAAAGATTAATTCATTGGTATTAATTTGCCAAGCAGCCTATAGTAAAGACCTCTACTGATCTCTTGTGATTGCTTCTAATATTGTTGGTGGCTTCTAAAGAGGGGCACAAATGGATTCTCTGGGTTCTCAGTGGATTCTAGGCTCTGAGAGGAACTGTGAGTTCTGAGGTTCTCCCATGAGTCTGTTGACAGACGGAATCACGCACCCTCAGTTTGGGTGATCGCTGCTGTGACAGACGTGTTGACTGGGTTTTAAAGAGCCTCTCTCGGGAGTTCCCATCATGGCTCAGTGGAAACGAATCCGACCAGGAACCATGAGGTTGCGGGTTCAATCCCTGGCCTCGCTCAGTGGATTAAGGATCCAGCGTTGCCGTGAGCTCTGGTGTAGATTGCAGACGCGGCTCGGATCCCGCATTGCTGTGGCTGTGGCATAGGCCGGCAGCTGTAGCTCCAGTTCAGCCCCTAGCCTGGGAACCTCCATATGCTGTGGGTGCAGCCCTAAAAAAAAAAAAGACAAAAGGCAAAAAAAATAAAAAGAGCCTCTCTCCAAGCCAGTAAGGGTCCAACATCCACTAAAGGTCCTCTAGTGCTGCCAACAAGGACCCCAAACGTCTTACCCTGTCCCTGGGGGCTGCAGTGGGGGTGGTGGTCTGCAGGTCTAAATTATACTGCACATATTCCACGCCTCAGATGGAATCCAGAAATAAGCCAAAGAAACCAAAGAAATGAGGCTAAAGTGAAGAAGGTTCATCCACAAAAGGAAGGCGGGCTCTGCTATGGCACCAGTGCTATGGTGAGCAAGCTGGAAGCTGTGCAATAAAGCATTGCCTGTGGGTTTTGAGGGATGTTGTGCTAACTGGGGTCGGTCACTCCACATCTCTGTGCCTCAGTTTCTTCATCTGTTAGATGGAGACCATGGAGACTGCTTCTCTGACTTGCAAGTTCAAAGCATTAGGGTTATAAGATATAATTCAGCTTGTCCGGACACTTATTACATATACCACACTAACCCTAACAGATGCTCCATAAAAAAAAATCCAAGGATTCCATGATTATAAAGCTTTGAAGAGTCATCGTGGACGTTACTAATGTCACAAGTTTTGAAAAGTCCTGTAGTAAAAAAGACTTTGTTTGACTTGCTATAAACCTAGATTTTCCAAATTTGTTTGACCTTGGAATCCTTACCCTCCTGCCCCCATCAAATCTATTAACACCCCACATCACCGGTACTCCACAAACACACAACAGACACCCAGGATTATCACTCCTTGCTTCTGGCTTGTCCGCTAAGGGGCGATGGAGCCAAGGGTAACCTTCAGCCCCCTGCAGCTTCTAGATAGCTTCCTACCAGCCCTGGCTTCAGTCTTCCATCCCTAACTCCTGGCTCCCCTCTCCAGCTGTGACCCTCACTCCCAAAGGACAGAAAAGGTCAGAGAGGCTCCTCTAAGGAAGCGAAGGACAGGAAAAGTCCAAGTGCTCCAACTCTACCCATTAACGAGAGTGACATCAAGAGTTCAAACCTCAGCTCAGCCACTTCCTAGTCAGGCACTTTGGGCAAGTCATTTCTCTGTGTTCCTGTTTCCTTGTTGTGAATCAGTCACGTCTATGCCCCAGGATGGCAGTCATGCACGATGCTGTAATGAGATAAGTCATGCAAAGGGCTCAGGACAGAGCCTAGCCCAGAGGCGGGCTGTGCAGATGAAGGGTGAACAAGTTAAAAAGTTTAAACAAAGCATCAAGGCTTTGGTATCCAAGCAAAAGACAGGCAGTCTCTGCTTTGGACTGAATGTTTGGGTGGAACCTCCAACAACCCTTCAGAATTCATAGGCTGAAATTCTAGCCTGCAAGGCGATACTGTTAGAGGGAGAGTCCTTTGGGAGGTGATTGGGTCAGAAGGGTAGAGCCCTCGTGAATGGGATTAGTGCCCTTAGAAAAGACACACGGCCCTCTTTCTGCTTGCCAGCACGTGGGGACATAAATAAGAAGACATGCCTCGGCAAACTAGGAAGTGGGCCCTCACCAGATCTGTCAGCACCTTGATCCTGGACTCTCCAGCCTCCAGAACTGAGAAATAAAGTTCTGTTGCTTAAGCCACCCAGACTGGTACTTTGGTTACAGCGGAGCAATTGGACAAAACAGTCTTCTTGGTGATTCCTGCCAACTTTCACACTGCTTGTCACCCTCCCTTCCTCCTTCTGTGGCAAGCACTTTCTGACTGCTTTCTCGGGCTCACACGCTGGGCGTGGCTCTAGGAATATAGAAACTAGGAGAAGAGAAGGTCTCGTTCCTTAAGAAACAATCCATTCCTTTCAGACATGTTCCTAAATGACTAGAAAACAAGGAAGAAAATGAGTGCTGTAAAGAGAGGCTCATCTGAATAAACCCAGGAGTGGGGACAGAAGAAGACAAAGTCCTTGATATGGGATGAAGGGGCCCCCAAAGGTGCTCTCTGCCCACTCGGCCTCCCAAGACTTCTGCCCACCCTGGAATCCACAGGCAACTCTGTAGGTGACAGGATCCCAGGCAGCCAGGGCAGGACCTGCAGGTTGACTGCTGTCTCTCTGTGCTCAGCGGCAATGATCTTCAAGGACAAGAGACAGGTATGGCTCATCTCAGCCTCCTGGGTGCTGGCCCAGGACCCAGATGGCTAGGAAGGGTCGCTACCAAGGATCTAGGTGCATGAAATTAAGATAGGGCCAGGCTAGTCCTCACACAGAGCAAGTCCCACTAATTGTAATGAACAATAACCGAAATGTGTTCGCTGTCCTAAGAGCTTAGTACACTTGACTGCCTTTGGTCTTCCCAAAGACTGTGGGTAGAGAGGTACGCATATGCTCCTTTTGCAGATAAGGAAACAGCTCAGAGAGACGCATGGCTGGTCGGCAGCAAAGCCAGCAACTGAGCTCAGGGCGGGCATCCTCAGAGGGCTGCAAAGGGCCAGGTCTGCACCACCCAGGAGGGGCCAGTGCTCCCTTCTGGCTCAGGGAGCTGGGAACCCCAGCATCCCTCCACCTCTCCAAGCCCCCTAATCTCTTCCCCAGTAGGGAGGTCACCAAAGGGGGATCAAGTGAAGCTCAGAGCTGCCTCGGGCTCATGCCCTACCACCTGTGTTGAATCAACAGACCTCCCTGAAAAGGAAACTTCCAAGAAATGATGAGCGGGCTTGATGGGCAGGGGGTTGACAGTGTCAGGCGTTCAGCTGACAGATTAAACCACGTTTCTATGGATCTGAGGCCAACAGACAGGTATGACAGGAGGGTGCAGGGTTTCTGACACCACTGGGGACCTTCCAAGGAGAGCAGGGCAGAGTCTGGGCACAGACGGTGCCACAGGAGACTGGGTTGTCCCCAAGGTCACGGAAGTGTGAGCAACGGCTCCTCAGCAGGGATGCCCGGCCCATAGGAACCACTGCCTTGTCAGCAACTGTGCAAGGGGAGCCGCCCTCTCTGGGAATATTATCTAAACTCCGAGCCTTGGTTTCTTCATCTGTACAATGGAGCTGAAAATAGCGCCTGCCTCCTGGGCTTGTTAAATAACAAACTGCCCATCAGGAGGTTAATGATGGGGAGTTCCCATTGTGGCTCAGTGGGTTAAGAACCCGACTAGTATCCATGAGGATGCAGGTTCGATCCCTGGCCCCGCTCAGTGGGTTAAAGGATCCAGCGTTGCTCTGAGCTGTGGCGTAGGTCGAAGACCCGGCTCGGATCTGGAGTTGCTGTGGCCTTGGCAAAGGCTGGTAGCTGCAACCCTGATTAGACCCCTAGCCTGGGAACTTCCATATGCTACAGGTGCAGCCCTAAAAAGAAAAAAAAAAGAGGCTAATGACATCTAAGGCTTACCAGTGTTATATTACAAGCTCGCCTGGACCACAAGCTCCTCAGACATGGCAGTGTCTTACGCAGCACCTAGAAAAGCGCTGGGCAGAGGGTAGGTATTCACTTAAGAGAAGCTGTATCTGCTGAACAAAGGAACAAACACACAAACGGAAATGGGTCATTTTGTCATTGCCTCCCCTCTCAGATTTGTGAGGCATCACCATTACTTTTCAAAGAAGAAGATCTCAGCTCAGAGAGTAAAGGAACTTGCGCAGGAATTCAGAGCCTTGCAGCTGTGACCTGACCCCTGAACTCCGCTCTGGTCGGCACAGGAAGGACAATGCTGAGGGGCCCCCAATTCTTACGGGGGCCCAAGAAAACGCCCCCATAGGAATTTCATTTCTTTTTAAGTTAGGTGGAAAAAAATATGAATGTATGAATAATGAGTATGTAATAATCAATCCAGCATGGGCTATAGTTGTCACAGTGACAATATAGTCACAAAACATGATTTTTCATTTTTTCAATAGAGGAAAGGGCTCATGAAGGCAGCAAGTGCCTCAGGGCACCTGGTCGGGGTGGATCGCCTGGGGACACATCCACAGGAAGCAGCATGGAACTATGAGCCGAGGCTAATAGATGGAGCCAAGTGCCAGGAGGCCCGAGATGGACATAGGGAAGGAGTAACAGCTCAAACTGGGGTGCACGGGAAATTCTGGGAGGTCGCCCTCAGTCCCGGAGCCTCCTTCCTACCCTCTGTCAACAGGAAGAAGGGTCTTCTCCCAAACTTCTTTCTTCACACGCCTCTCACTCCTCCCCACGCCACCCGCCCCCGCCAAACCCTCATTCATCTCCATGTCTCGCCTTGGTCCCAACCTCAGAAGGTCACATTCCAGCTTGGGGAAGAGGTGTGTCATTTTTGAGCCAGGTGGCTTGTTGAATTTCACACCCTGGGTCCAGAAGGGTTCCAAGCCCCGGCTCCGCCACTTTGTAAATGAGAGAGCTCAGACAAGCGACTTCACCTCTCCTGGCCTTGAGTCCCTCAGTTTCAAAATGGGGATGAGAACCTTCCACAGGGTGAACGTGAGAGTCAGCAAGACCACAATCTGTGTACAGCACCTGGCACTTACTAAATGCTCAAGAAGTAATACGTGCTGCCTCCATCTGACAGAATCTCTGTGCGGTAGAGTTCAACTAACGCAGAGGTCTACAAACTGGCTTGAAGGTCAAATCCCGCCCATCATTTGTTTTTGTGTGGCTTCAATCTAAGAATGGTTTTTACATGTGTAAGTGATTTAAAAGACATTTTTTTAAAGAACATTTTGTGACACGTGAAAATTACATGAAATCCAAATGTCAGTGTCCATAAACAAAATTTTATGGACCCATTGGCTTCCGTATAGCTGCTTCTTACTCTAGCTGCAACAGAGACCATAAGGGGGCGTTTCTCCACTTGGGCTCTGCTGACATTTAGGGCTGGATAAGTCCTGGCGGTGAGGGCTGCCCTGCGCACTGCAGGATGCTGAGCAACATCCCCGGTCCCGACCCACTGGATGCCCACGGCCCTCCCTTCCCAGTTGTGATAACCAAAGCGTCTCTAGACGCTGGGAATGGAAAACCACCCCCACTTGAAAACTACTGCCATATGGCCCACAAAACCTAAAATATTTCCCCTCTGGCCCTTTATAGGAAAAGTTGGCCAATCTAACTTCCTGGCTGCACATACCAAGAAACAGGTTATGAAGAAGGGACAGAACCGACCTCATTCACTCCCCTGGATAGTGGCGGAGCGCGAACTGCTTGAATGGTTTTCTTATTTTTACGTCTTTCCGGAATGTTCTTTCTACTATATTATTACCCAGCCTCCTGGGTAGGAAGATTTTTAGCTTTCGGGGAGCATAAGTCAGTACAATTTTCATAGCGTAATTTGGCAACATAATTCAATAGCTTTATAAATATGCACACTCTGTGACACAGAAATTATTCTTCTAAAAAACGCCACCTAAGGAAATAATCACGGTCGCACCCAAAGCTCTGTAGCTCTGCAGATTGTTTTGAAATTGTAGAATTATTCAGAATGCCCCCAAATTAGAGAGCAACCCAAACGCCCAACAGTCAGAGAACAGGTAAATAAAACACAGGACACTGTGCGCCCATTCAAGTTGATCCCAGTTAGAAAAAATATACACAGACATTCCAAATTTTTAAATATAAGTAAAAATACATGTGGGGCGGGGGGAGGGGAGACAACACTGGCAACATCTATATTTCCCAACACAAATAAGAATGCCCTCTGAGAAATAAGATCACTTCTTCCTTATTAGTATTGTGTAAAAATCGAGTTCACGTTGTTGATTCTAATTTTTAAAGGAGCCTGAAATCTTCGGCTCTCCCTCCCCTCTTCTCACCCTCAGCACCATGGGTGGGCTTGCTGTGGTGCCATGAAGCCTGTAGGCAGCCTGAGTCTTTGGGTAGAAATGGTGGGGCTGAGGCTGGGGTGTGGGGAGTGGGGCTGGGGCTGGGGCGTGGGGAGTGGGGAGGGACTCAAGGGAAGTTTGGGCAACTCTGACTCGGTTCTGATTTACAAAAGAAAGCTAGGTGGGCTCCACTGGATGTGGCAAGACCAAGATTAACAGATGGTCTATTTTAAAGTTTCCAAATTAGTCAAAACAAGGTTTGCACTTGAGCAGGATAGAAATTTGTCAGTACTTGACGATATACAACACACACACACGCGCGCGCGCGCGCGCGCGCGCATATTCATTGCAGGCTACCTGCTATCAGTAAGCAGGGTAACAAAAGGGTCAGTCATGGCATAGGTGAGCACCAGCAAAGCTTATGTTCATGGGAAGGAGATAGGGAAGATGGGGGGCACCTGGGGGGCCCAGGCGCCATGACATGGCCAAGAAAAAAACAAACAACAAAAAACAGGCCCTGAGCAGAAATAATGGCTGAACCCAGTGCTCAAGTAGCAACTTGGAGCCTCTTCAAATGGTCACTTCAGAAACCCATGGTCTACTGGAGAACCACAGGTAATCTGAGCTGGTGGCAATTCAAAATCACATTTGTATTCAGCTTTAAAAAGGAAGGAGGAGTTCCTGTTGTGGCTCAGCAGAAACAAGCCTGACAAATATCCATGAGGATGTGGGTTCGATCCCTGGCCTCGCTCAGTGGGTTAAGGATCTGGCACTGCCGTGAGCTGTGGTGTAGGTCACAGATACGGCTGGAATCTAGCATTGCTGTGGCTGTGGCACAGGCCAGCAGCTACAACTCTGATTCGACCCCTAGCCTGAGAATTTCCATATGTTGTGGGTGCGGCCCAAAAAGACAAAACATAGAAAGAAAGAAAGAGAGAGAGAGAGAGGAAGGAAGGAAGGAAGGAAGGAAGGAAGGAAGGAAGGGAGGGAGGAAGGAAGAGAAAGAAAGAAAGAAAGAAAGAAAGAAAGAAAGAAAGAAAGAAAGAAAGAAAGAAAGAAAGAAAGAAAGAAAGGGAGAAAGGAAGAAAGAAAGAAAGGGAGAAAGGAAGAAGGAAAAGAAAGGAAGGAAAGAATTTAGATATATGCTACATCCTGGGTGAACCTGGAAGACCTTATGCTCAGTGACAGAGCCGGTCACAAAAGACCCAACTTTGTATGGTCCCATGGATACCAGGTACTTGAAGTTGTCAGAATTGCAGAAACTGGAAGTAGAATGGTGGCTGCCAGGGACTGGGCAGAGGGCACATGGGGAGTTAGTATTAAATGGGTACAAGAGGTCCTGTTTGGGAAGATGAAAAAGTTCTAGAGATGGGTAGTGGTAATGGCTGCTCCGTAACACAAATGCATTTAATGTCACAGAACTGTATGCTTAAAAGTGGTTAAAAATGGTAAGTTTGATGTTACATATATTTTACAATAACGATGGGGAAAAAAATCACATTTGTGTTCGACTTTAGAAGGAATGATGCAATTCTTCTTGGCAGAAGGTTTGATTTCTCTAGGGTCACTAGCACAATATTTAAATTGCACTCCCTGGAAAAAGCATCTGGTAGATTGCTAGAAAAACAGAAGATTTAAGTTGTTCGAAGACATGTGGATGGGCAACTCACAGAAGAAAAACCAATGACCAATACATCTATGAAAGAAATGTCTAACCTCACTAATAATTAAATAATCACAGAAAAAAACAAAATAGTTTTTCACCTATCAAGTTGGAGACCTTGGTGAAGACTGATAGGGTTGGTGAAACTATAGGAAATGACTCTCTCATGCTCTTACGAGACTATAAGTCAGTATGACTTTATTGGAAAGACATTTGTTGGAATCTATCAAAATTCTATAGGTACATAACTTTTTTCTTTTTTTCTTTTAGGAGTGCACTTATGGCATATGGAAGTTCCTAGGCTAGGGGCTGAATTAGAGCTGTAGCCGCCAGTCTACACCACAGGCACAGCAATGCCAGATTCGAGCCACGTCTGCGACCCGCGCCGCAGCTCACAGCAATGACGGATCCTTAACCCACTGAGAGAGGCCAGGGATCGAACCCACAACCTCATGGATGCTAGTCAGGTTCACCACTGCTGAGCCACAATGGGAACTCCCTATATAACCTGTGACCAAACAGTTCTAAGTCCGGTACTATGTCTTATAGAGATACGAGTTTATCGGACAGATCTCATTGACCTTCCCGGATTCTCCCAGTCTCACGGCCTCCTAGACCCTCCGCTGCTCACTCTGCCCCAGCTGCCACCTTGTCGACCGACTGCACGAGGCTCGTGTGCTTTAGCCACCTGCGGCTGATCAAGAGCACATCCAGAGTCTCTGGAGCCTCCGCACTATGCTCAGAAGAAACACCATCCCACGAGGCATGGGATCTGGCCTCTGAGCAGCTGCCACATGGGCTGAATGACATAACCTATAAGTGCACCATGGGGTAAACCACAACCACTGGAAGACAGACCTGAGAAGGAGGGGGGCAGACCCAGCTCTTCTCTCTTCCTCTCCTGAGTGGTCTGTTCTTGAGGCACAGCTTCTCTGCACAGCCCGTCCCGGGACGTGCCAAGCAGAAGAGCAGATGCACCTGCTGACACTGTGTCTCTTCGTGGCTCACAGTGGATCAGTGGCCAGGATGGCACTGCTTCTCTTTATTCTCTTACCTCCCCCTCACTCTCGATGCCCTGGGACTGCACCTCCCAAGTAAAGCATTAGCATTTAATCCTTGCCTCAGACTCTGTGTTCTGAGGCAGGTTAAAACAACTAATATCATGCTCGGAGATCTGCATACAAAACATTGTGGTTGTGATAGTTCAGTATAATATGGGAGGAAATATAACAAAACAGAAACCAACTCACACAGAACAAACTAGTGGTTATCAGTGGAGAGAGAGGAGAGGGAATTAGGGGAGGAAGATAAAGAGGCATAAACTACAGGGTATAAAATAAATAAGATACAAGGATGTAATGTACAGCACAGGGAATATAACCAATATTTTATAATAACTTAGGAATATTATCTATAAAAATATCAATCACTGTTTTGTACTCCTGAAACCAATATAGCCCCATAAATAAACTTTTCTTTGATTTAAAAAAATATGGAAGTAAATAAATTATACTGCATTCAAAGTATGAAACAGTATTTATTTTAATGCCATAAGCATATATGTGCTGATATGAAAAAGTCCTTGATATAGCAGTGAAAATACACAGAAATATTTAATACATTTTTTAATGAAACACTACCATATGTATAGAAAAAAAAAAGTCTGAAAGGATACACTCAAGACTTCTGTGGACACATTCTGGTGGTGACATTTGACCTTTTTACGTGATATACGTGCTTATTGTTTGAATTTGTTGTGATATTAGCATAAACTGCATCTTGTCATTGACATAACAAGTTGTAAAAGTCTGAAGAAAACTGTTCTAAGCATAAGACACACAGAAGAAAGGACACAAATGAATAACTGAGAACTGACTAGACTTGCTCAGCCTGGATTAAAAAAAAAATGCCCTGAAACTCTTGGAATACATCTCCTGGGGTGGGCTGCTCAGAACTCTAGTTCGTCATGTAATAAAATGTGAATCTAATACTGCTATTAGGAGTAAATGATAGATCCTGTTGAAAAAGGAACCCAACAGCAGATAAAAGGGAAGGCAGCTGACATCTTCATGTGGAGAAAGGTCTCTTCACATCTTCCTGTCATACGATCGCTCATTCAACTGTGGGAACTCGGGGAGAGGAAAGTGAATCAATATTACAGGACTGGCTTTTAATTTACACCCGTGAAATAATACTGACGGTTGTTCATAAGTGTTTAACTACTGTTTATTCTGGAAATGTCAGCACTGCCTCTGAAATTTACTTTGATATTCTCTGAGTGTTATCTCTCTATTAATATGTGAGTGTGGAAACACTTGCTCTCTGTTTCCTGCCCTGACATCTTTTTTTGACGTGCTAAAGAAAGATTGGGCCTGAATTTGTTAACAGTGGTTGCAGCGAGATAAAGGGTATCTTCAAAGAAAATCTATTTCATTCTCTTCTCCTCTCACCCAGTATTCACACTGGGAACACCTGTGGGCTGGGTGTTCCCCACTCCAATGTATCTGCTACAGGAGGAGGAATCTTGGGGAAACAGCCGGAGACCACTCGGAATCTTTTCTCCTGGTGAGACACACCCACACTGCTAAGAAAGCACGTTCCCTTTTCTCCAGTTACACGACCCACTTAGGTACCATATTCCATTTTGGTCTAGAAGAGCTTGCTGGCTTTAAAGGCATCAGAGCAGCTCAGGCAGAGGGATTCAACCCTGCCTAATGACCCAAGGTCATGAGGAAGAGCAATACCTGCTAACCAGCATTAAATTCTTGACCCTTCTTTGCTAATTCCCATTCCCTCCCTCATCACCGGCCCATCCCCAAGTCTTTAGTCTTCGGTAACACATCAATTCATGACTGTGTCCACCATGGAAGAAAGCAAACTGCAGAGATCAGTGTGATGTGGAGAGGTGGTGACTAGCTCCTGTTAAACTAAGGCTGCTGTGTCATGAGGCCACTCAGGCAGCCCTAGAGGAAGATTCACATGGAGAGGAACTGAGCCTTCTTGCCAAAAGTCACCACCAACTCACTAACCAGGTGAGCACACCACCTTGGAAGTAAATCCTTCAGCCTCTGCTAGGGTCTGAATATGTCCCCTAACAAATTTGTGTGTTGAGACCCTAATCCCAAAGATGATGGTATTAGTAGGTGGAGCCTTTAGGAGGTACTTAAGCATGAATGGGATATAAAAAGAGGCTCCAGAGAGATCTGTAGCCCCTCCACCATGTGAGGTCAGAACAAGAAGGTGACAGCTATGAACCAGGAAGAGGGTCCTCATGTGACTCTGCTGGCACCAGGATCCTGGACTTCCAGCCTCTGAAACTGTGAGACATATATGTCTGCTGTTTATAAGCCATCCAGTCTGCGGCATTTGGTTACAGCAGTTCCATAATAATGTGTAATAATATGACTGACACTGTCTCTGTCAATTTTTCAGATGAGACTGCAGCCTGACAACATTTTCATTGCACTCTCATGCAAGACTCTTAGCCAAACCACCCAGCTAAGCTGGTCCAAAATTCCTTACACAACTGTGAGAAAATACACGTATGTTGTTTCAAGCTACTAAGTTTTGAGCCACTAAGAATTGTCGTGTTGCAACAGAAGATAGATATAGATTTTTAAGAGAATGTCAATGCCTAGTACAGTGCCTCAAAAATATTTTAATAAGGACAAATCATTAATGGATGAATCTTGAAAAAAAAAGAAAAGCATCAGAAAAAAATCAGCATAGGTAAGTAGCCCTCCAGTTACCATGCCTCATGAGGTAAATATATTTTCTTCATTCACACAGTGTGAGGGCTTAAGATATTTTATATGAGTGTTAAGGAACTGGGTAACTTCAGAAGGCTCTAGAACTTGGTAAACTGGGTTCCCATGCCAGTTCTTTTTATGGGGTAAAGGAATGGAAGGAAATATCAGAGTGCTAATGGACCATCCAGATACCCCGTCCACCCAGCAACTGCTCTTAGCTAAAGAAAGCAGGCTTCCCCACAGCAAAACCCCAAGGACAGCCCACTATTAAACATTGGGCAGTGACGCATGTAAAGACCTGAGCCCTTTGTTCTAACTGAGAATATCTCTGTACTACCAGCCCAGCTCAAGTGCCGTGTGAGGTTTGATGAGGTCTTTACTGAGACTGTATCACAGCCCAAATTCTCCTTCTACCCAACTTTGCAACATTTACTCCCCCAAGCTGTGGATTCCAAGAGTGTTCCCCAAGAAACTTCCCAAGGGCTAATTACCACCTCAGATTCTGCTTCCCAGGAACCACCTGCAACACATGGCAAATCAGGGAAAGAAAGATGGGCTTTATGATCATCTTTCTCCCTTTTTATCTTCCTTCCCTCCTTCCTTTCCTTCATCATTCATTCATTCATGCATGTATGTACTGAGCAATGACTGAGAGCCCACCATGAAAGAGGAACTGGGCTTATCAGGAAGCTCATTGAGTGTGTCAGGTTTTTTTTTTTTTTTAGGGCCACACCCAAGGCATATGGAAGTTCCCAGGCTAGGATTTGAATCAGAGCTACAGCTACTGGCCTATGCCACGGCCACAGAAACGCCAGATCCAAGCCTTGTCTGCAACCTACACCACAGCTCATGGCAACTGGATCCTTAAGGCACTGAGCAAGGCCAAGGATCAAACCTGCGTCCTCATGGATACTAGCTGGGTTTGTTACTGCTGAGTCACCACAGGAACTATGAGTTTATTAGCTTTATTAAGAGGTACTTGGGTATATTCTGTCTGGAGTTCAAAGTACTTCTTGAAACTGTAGCTTGATAGCTTTTGTCATTTTTGGAAATTTCTCTATCATTATCACTTCAAATGTTGCTTTTGTCTTTTTATCTCCTGTCCCTCTTAAATCCCAATTACAAGCATATTAGACCATCTCAATATATCTCATATGTCTCATATACATTCTTTTCAGTGTTTTCTCTATCATTATTTTTCCTTTGTGCTTAGGTCTAGGTATTTTCTTCTGATCCACCTTCCAGTTCACTAATCCTCTTTTCAATGTCTAATTTGCTAATTTTAAACTCCCATACTAAATTACTAATTTCAGTTTTTATGTTTTCCAGTTCTAAAATGCCTATTTGATTTTTTTTTAAGTTTTGGGATGTTTTATTTTACTTCTTGGATAAAGTGATGTAAACATTTTTCTATTTGATTTTTTATAGATTCCAGATGTTTGCTAAATTCTCCATCTTGTCATTGAATTTCTTGTATGTCTTAATCATAGTTATTTAAAGTCCATGTCTTACAATGAAATACAGGCGATAAAAAATAACAAAATGCTGATAACAGCAACAACAGAAATGAATTTCAAGAACATTTTGCTGAGTAAAGAAAGCCAAACACAAAGGAATACATACTGTATGACTCTATTTATATGAAACTCTAGAAAATGTAAATTAATGAATAGTGACAGAGGGAAGTGATTGATGGGACCAGGGAGACTGAGGGATTAACTACAAAGGGATATGAGAGAATTCTTTGGAGTGATGAAAACGTCCTGTATCTTCATTGCGGTGTTGGTTATGCAGGTGTATATATTTGTCAAAAATAGATGCAACAACAAATTTAAATGGATACAACTTATTATACCTCAGTAGTGCTGGTTTTAAAAAACAAAAATTAGACCTAGACCAGCTGAGGAGACAACTTCTAATTCTGGCAAATCCCAAATCACATGAATCACGATAAAATTTAAAAAGCCCATGTATGATAACTCAACTCCTCTGGGTATCTTTTTCTTCTGGTTTTAAGTCATGTACTTTTGCCTCCTAATATGCACGGTAATTTTTTTAATACTAAATTCCTAAAACTATGCCTGAAAATTGAGATAATTTGAGATTTCGGATGATGTTATTTTTCTCCAGAAAGGAGTGAAATCTTGCTTTTGGCAGGCAGTTAAAAGAGGGGCAAATCACATTAATCCAACCAGGGACTGAACAGATTTGAAGCTCAGCTTTATTTTTATAAGTACTGGTATGTGTCTAGTTTACCCTTACTCCTAGAGTATAATCCTTCAGGTCTCCACTGGACACACTGCTACTTATCAGAATACCCCTCTATTTGTCTGGAGCTCCAATTCTTGTTCCTCAGCCCCAGGAGGTACAGAAAGTTCTTAGCTTCTCAGCCTCTGGGCCGCCATCTTGAAATTTGCCAACCCCTTGAGCAGAAGAGCAGAACTGAACTTTGGGCTCACTTCTCTGTGCCCCCTTTCTTTCTGGGAGCCTCACTATCTGAGTACCTGACTGATGCCTTTAAACAGATTTTTTAAAATACCTTATCCAGCATTTCTAGTTATTCTTGGCAGGAGGATTGGTCCACAAAAGTATAGCTCACCATTGCTGGAAGCAGGAATTTCTTCTACTGGGGAAACCCAGATCCAAGGCCAGCCCCTACCTTCCAAATACAACTCTCAATATTCATTAAAGGCTACAATGATGTCTGCTAGGCTACCAAGCTGGTGCGAATGCTCTCCCCGGCAATATTTTCTGGGTGCAGTTGGTCTCAGAGAATGGTCAGCCTCCAATTTTGAAAATGCTGCTGCTGATGCATGCCTGTATAGCATGTCAGAATATCTCAAATGATGCCATTCCATCATCTCACTTGAGCTGCATAATTGATAGTTTTTTGAAAAACAGCTTTGTTGAGGTTTAATTTTAAAATTGTAAAATTCACTCAGTTTAAGTGTACAGTTCAGTGACTTTCAGTAAATTCTCAGAGTTGTGATCATCATCACAATCCAATTTTAGGACATTTACATCACCCCAGAATGGGCACACCTTATGCCCATTTGCAGTCACTTCCTGTTCCCCCTCCCAGCCCCAGGCAACCACTAATTTACTCTCTGTAACTATATATTTGCCTTTTCTGGACATTTCAAACAAATAAAATTGTACAACACATGGCCTTTTACATTTGTCTTCTTTCATTTATCACAGTTGATCTTTAATGAAAGTGTTGTTACTTTCACTTTACAAATGAGAAAGTTGAGGATCAGAGAGGTTAAGAGACTTGCTTAGAGTTGATCATCGCGTTAATGGCAAGGGCACCGGAATTTGAACCCACGTCTAAGAGCTCTTTTCCTCTACAAAACTTCTACCATCATGTGCTAGCTGCCTAAAAGCCACAGCTTGTCCTAATGGTCCCTAGATCCTGAGTGGTAAGACCACTGCCTGGCCCATCATAGGAGCACAGTAATTATTTGTTGTACTGAAGTCAATTTATCCTATTTAGTTCTGGCCGCTATCCTTATTCACCATCCCCAGGTACCATTTTGAGTGACCTCACGCTGACTGCCATTAGTTGGTATTTACCTAGGGATCACACATTTGTGTTATGGTTGACCAAAAGCAAACAGAGGAAAGACAAATGAAGAGATTAAGGAAGTATACCCAGCATGACAGTTTGTGGATTAACTGCTCCCGAAGCTTATGCACTCCAGAGCTCCTGGTAAATAGATATCTGTGCCCTGATAGAGATAAGTTAGGCTTTCCCTTAGCTCCATGATGGGATGGACAGCAAAGGCCAGAAAGGAGGGCCCATTCTCTGCCTATGTGGCTTAGGATGCTGATATCAGGTCAAAGCACCTCTCTGTGGTCCATGACCAGTAACTAGTGTGGATATTTCCTGTTCATCTTTTGTTCCAAGCTGTTTCATTCCTAGTTCTCATGACGTAGACTTATCAGCAAGTTGTGGAGAAGTAGGGGGAGAAAAAGATCCAGTATAGTCACATCTCACAGCCCCTACTTATGTAATCAAAACAAAACCTAACACGTAGAGAGCCCCTATCACCTGCAAAATCACAGCAGGAAGATCAGGAGGATATACAATCTAAGTTGCTGCTTCCGAAGAATTTTATTACTGAGTTGGAAGGCAGCAGAGAAAAGAGGTCATGAGCACAGGATCTGAAATCAGACTCCAGGTTTGTGTCACAACTGTACCACTTAGTAGATGGATGCACTTAGGCTGGTTTTTTAACCTCTCCCTGACTCAATCTGCTCATTTGTAAAATTAGGATAATCTATCTCAACAGGTTCTTACAATGATTTATATTCTATTTGCACGTAAAGGGGTTGATACAGACCAAGAATTCACTTATTGAGTGCACATATCTATGCATGTAAATAACACAGATTTTCTCTTGTAGTTGAATTAATAGTATCATACCAATGCCATTTTCCAAGTTTTGGTAATATACCACAGCTATGTAAGAAGCTGAGGGAAGAGTACACAACAACTCTATTCTATTTTTGCATCTTCTCATGAGTCCAACATGATCTCAACATAAAAAAACTTCAAAAAATCAAGCCAAATATAAAAATAATAATCACAACACAGACCTTCTCCCCAAAGCCAGCCTCTACCACCATCCTTCATGCTTTAGCCTCCACAATACAAATATGCAAAAGGAGATGGATGAAGGTGCCAGAGACACTCCATGAACATATTGAGGATGCACCTGCATGCTCTATTCTATCAGTTCAGGGAGCTAAGGGATGATCTCATTTAGCACATGAACATTACATAACTGTGTTGGTATCAACCAAGATGGCACCAGTTACAAAACTCCAGCCCTTCTTATAAGAAGACCGTTTCCACGGATGACTCTCAGTGCAACTACAGGCATATCACCATACTTCCCTGCCCTTCTGATTTTTTAAAAAGAGGAGAGGATGGAAAAAGCACCCAGTCCTCTAAGAATCATCCCAGGATTGGAGATGTGATTTCCTCAGGATTGAATCATCATTTCCTGCATCTTATTTTACATGTGTAATTCAAGAGCTCACAGAGTCAACACTATCGAGATTCACAATTAGCCTTCACAGACTGCACCCAAAACATCTGCAACGCAACAGAAAGATTCTCTTGCTGAGAGCCTCTTTGATAAGACAACAAAAGTTATTTTATTCAACTGGCATCTTCTTCTCAATGAGCCTATTTGTGCAATTTGAGTGTTGTGCAATTTAGTTATCAAGATTCTTTTTTCCCTGTCCCCAGAGGACAAGGTCAAACAGGATTAAACATATGTTAATACCCTCTACTGACTTAAACAAAGGCAACACCATGACTAACTCGCCCTGGTTGAAAAAGGTTCTCTTATAACTGCAGAAAACCTCCAAATTCATTAGATACTAAAAAAAAACCTGTAAATAGAATTTTCAGAATCATGAATTATTTATAAAAGTTCTTTACTCCACTTTTAGGAATAAGAGGAAACTGTCCCCCAAACCCAGTTCAAGCTTATACCCACTCAACAAATACTGAACCTCTTCTATACTCTAAACATGGTGCTAAATGCCAGAAGTCTGACATAAGTCATGAACATGGTCCCCCTGGAATACACAGTCATGTCCAGAAGAAAGACAAACAGTCAAACAATTATAGTGCGCTGAAGCAGGCAAATGATCCAATTAAAGAAGTTTAAGTTCAGAGCACAATTTTCAAGAAACCGAGCTGATGCTAAAGCACTGATCTGCGACTCTGGGCAAGCTACCCAACCTCTCTGAGCCTCATTTTCCTTTCTTGAAACTTCATAATGCAAATTTGATAATGTAGGCCTGTGCCTGGCACATGGTAGATTCCCCATGGACCCTTGTGGATAAGTGGCCACATATATAATAATACCTAACACTTGCACTTCTACTTTTTTATGCCTTTCTTCATTCCAGAAAGGATCTAAAGCTGTTTACATTCATATTATATATTCAAAAGTTTTTCGAATGAACTAATTTTTTGAAAAGCTGAGCAAGAAGAAAATGAGAGTAGGAAACAAATGTAAAGCCTAGGAGGAGAACAGACATAACAGCTAAGCTGACAACTGCAAGAAGCTGGCCAAAGATTTGATTTTGAGCTTCCTGGTAGCCAGAGTCAGTCACCGGACCCAGGCACTGGCTCCATAACATAAAAAGTGAAAAAAAAGGTGTGTGAGAATCACAACTCTTCCTGTTCCTGACAGCAGAAATAGGTCCTCCACAGGACACCGGTTACTACAGCAAGGAACAACCTCAACAAAACCCTCTTGGGGCTATCCTAAAATGCTCCAGTTAATGATGAGGAACGTAGGTTAATGAAAGCAATCCTGTGGGAAGTCAAAATGATCTAGTCCTGATATCATCACAGAGACTTCTTTGGTGTATCAAGAGGAATTGTGCATACCCTCCATAAGCTCTGCTCCCATCAGACAACATTTTGCAAAATAAGCAGTATCAGTAGTTCCCACTGTAGTACAGTGGGTTAAGAATCTGACTGCAGTGACTCATGTCACTGCAGAAGCTCAGGTTCTATCCCTGGCCCAGCACAGTGGGGATAAAGGATTTGGCATTGCCACAGCTGCAGCTCAGATTCAACCCCTGGCCTGACAAGAGGCAGATGGTAAAACAAGGCTCTGAAGAGTTTATTGAAAGAATGAATGGAATGAATGGCTGAGTCTGGAACGGCCAGGAAGCTGCCATTTTAAAACTTCAAGCCTAGATGACAGTCTGACCTCCTGTAGCTATCTCTGTGTTTGAAAACTATTTAGACTCTTAAGACCAAAACAAATTCATGATTTTTCTTTGTGATTATTATTAATCTAGGTCTTCTCCATCAGAAAAAAAATCTTGACTTTTATCTACATTTTTCATGCCTAATTATTTTTCTCCATCTATATTCCAATATGCTAAGTATTATGATAATAAATGTAGATAATCTTTAGTCAGTTCCTTTTCTAAGCATACTGTGTTAATTAACATCCGGAATCCAAATGATACCTCAGTGTTTTCCACATACTCACAAATGAGATGAAATATGTTCCTTGGGGGTAGGATGGGGATAATTATCATTATTTATCAAATGAGATAATACATGAAAAAGCACTTTTAAGCCAAAAAGCATTAAACAAAAGGTGAGCTTTTATCATTCCTTAAATAGAATTCCAGTGCTAAAAAAATCATTAAAAACTTCACAAAAAATTTCTTTATTCTGATGGAAGGAGAGAGAGGGAATGGGTAAGACAGAGCTTTAAAAGATCCTCGCAACAGACTTGTGGTTGACAACGGGAGGGGGTTGGGAGAGGGATGGGGCTGGAAGGTTGGGGTTAGCAGGTATAAGCTACTGCATATAGAATGAATAAACAACAAGGTCCTACTGTATAGCACAGGGAGCCATATTCAGTATCCTATGATAAGTCAGAGCGGAAAGAATATTTTTTTAAATGAATGTATATATATGTGTGTGCATATATATGTATATGTGTATATATGTGTATGTGCATAGATGTATGTGTGTGTGTGTATATATATACATGAATGTATATATTTTGTATACACGTATGTGTATATATTGTATACATAATTATGCTTATACACATATGTATTATGTATAATATACATGTGTGTATATGAATATATGCATAAATGTGTATGTATACATATGTGTATGTGTGTGTGTGCATACAAACACATATATGTCTATGTAACGGAATCACTTTGCTGTGCAGCAGAAATTAACACAACATTGTAAATCAACTATACTTCATTAAAAATAAAAAATAAATAAAAGGCCCTCACAAAGCTCAGATTCCCTGTAGAGTCTGAAAGCCCCTGAGTTCAGTCAGTAGGCATTCATCAGTCACCAAACCTACAAAGGCCAACCACGAATGTAGACAGTTGCCAGGCCAAGATTAAAAGCAGGAAAAATTTCACTCCAAGCAGAAAGGGGCTCAAGGGAGATGCCGACAGAATAAAGTCATACAGGAATTGTCTCTCCCCCAGGATACTGTTCAAATACACCAGGAAGGAGGAATTTCCATTTCAAACCATATGTCCATTGTCGCAGGGAAGGTAGATATTCAGGGCTGGGTCCCCTTAGGTCAGCCACGCCCAGCACTCAGAACCCCAGAAATGATCTGCCTGCACTGAGAAATCTGGAACCACCTGGGGTTACCTTCAAGCCAAAGGTATTTTTCTTGGCAAGAAGAATGTCAGTGTTGAGATAAATCATACCTCTCTTCCAGGAAAACTTGAAACAGGCCCAGAAGCGGACTGCCTGGCCATCCCAAAGTTGGGGATGTGAGAGCAGCAAGATCGAGTTCATTCAACGGAAGTCAGGGAGGCCCAAATGCAATGAATCCAGGCACCAGGCCGTGAATCTGCAAGGCGGCTATGCCAGGCATAGGTATGACGGATACTGACCAAGGTACCAGATGCAGCTGCCCCAGCAAATCAAACGTGCCATCTGCAGCCTGGAGAGGGTTGACCCAGGGTCATTCTTCCAGGGTGGAGGCCCCCAAGAAGCCAGAATCTGCTGCTAAAACTCAGGGCCAGAAGAAAGCAAGCCTCCTGTCACATTCATGACGAAGGCCTTTCCTCCTTACTGTCTCCCCATAGCTGAGCTTTTCTGCCTGTACAAATATGACGAAAAAAATAAAAGAATGGATTCAGAAAGAAGCAGAGAAGAGAAATATTATATATTTTAAATCACGAAGGGAGGGTAGGTGATTATGCAGAGATTAAGGGTGAGCAAACCGAAAGATGAATAACCCGAAAGTCAAAAATGAGTTAGGATGCCAATAAATAGAAGACAGTGCGAGTTTTTGCCTTTCGTAGTGAGAGAAAAGAAAGGAAATTTAAAATAAAAATGACTGTCAGCGGAAGAAGCAGAGATTAAAAGATGGAGGGCAAAAGAGATGGAAGATTCAGCTAAACAGTTTAAACTCAAAGAAATGATCAATTTAAAATATAAAAGGGATGGGTTGAAGGATTAGGGAAGGCGTTAGTATCAAAAAAGGCCAAAAAATTATTTTTAGGAAATGAAAGAAATCTGTTTTAATCAGCTGATTACTTTGGAATACTTTTCAATCTCCGGAAAAGTTGCAAAGATAGAACAGAGAGTTCCCATATTCCTTTTACGCAGCTTTATCCATAAACATGATACATTTGTCAAAACTAAGAAGCCAATTTGGTACACTGCTGTCAAGTAAACACTAAACTTCATTTGCATTTTACTACTTTTCCCAATGTCCTTTCCCTGCTCTGGGATACCATAATGCTTTTAAAAGGGACTATTTAAAAAACAGACAAAAAAAGTGTTCCTTGATGACCTAGTGGTTAAGGAGTCACCATTGTCACCGCTGTAGTTGTAGGTTTGATCCCTGGCCCGGGAACTTCTACATGCAATGGGCACTGCCAAAAACAAACTATTTTTAAAAAGAAAACTGAAACAAATTTTAAAAGATTATCTAGATCTATATGAAAAAGGAGTGATAGGAACAAGTGACTACCAGTGGAAGAGAAGAAGAAGAAGAAGAAGAAGGAGAAGGAGAAGGAGAAGGAGAAGAAGAAGAAGAAGAGGAAGAAGAAGAGTCCTGTGTAAATTCAGACACCTGACCAACAACAAGTTGACACAGCAGATCTGTGGGGCAAAAAAAAAAGCCTATGTGACGAATGGTGCTGGAAAACTGGTTATCCACTTGGGGTAGGGGAGCAGGGGAGAGAAGGAAGCTGCTTTATAACAAACACCAAAATCTATTCCAGATGGATAGGACAATATGTTTGAATTTATTAAATATGATTTTTAAAGCAAAAACCATAAAGGAAAGCAATGATACATTTGACTACACTAATGCTAAAAACATCTATTCATCAAAAGAAACAATGAGGAAAGTGAGAAGGCATGCCACAAATCAGAAGATATTTGCTACACACATCACAAAGAACTAGAATCCACAATTTTTTTAAGTCTCTATAAATCAATAAGAGAAAAAAGAGAAACAGCAGAAGAAAAATGGGCAAAAGACAGAGACATTTCACAGAGGAGGAAACAGGCGAGGCCAAAACACTAGAGAAGCTGCTCAACTGCACCAGCACAGGGAAACGCCAGCAGAAGCTAAGCAGGAGACACTGTTTTATTCTCACCAGATGGGCAAACCAGTGCAACAGTCTGGCCATATGAAAGTTGGCAAGAGTACGGTGCACAGGGAACACCAACGCATTGCTGGTGAACAAATAAACTGATGCAACCATTCTGGCAACCAATCGTACCTCATCTAGTCTACAGTTCTCAGCCATGGGGTGATTTTGGCCCCCAGTGGACATGTGGCAATGTCTGGAGAGCTTTTGGTTTCTTAAATGTGTTTTTTTGGGGGAAGGATGCTCCTGGCATCTTGAGGGGAGAGGCCAGGGATGCAGCTAAACATCCTACAATGTGGAAGGCAGTCCCCACCTTTGAAGAATTATTCATCCCCAAGTGTCAACAACACTGAAGTTGAGAAACTCTGATCTTGTCAAGTTGGGTGCTTCAGAGCTAAAAGCAGGGAAAAAACCCCAATGTCCACAAACAGAGGAATGCAGGCATTAACTGTGGCGTCTTCATACAATGGGATATAACCTTATTTCACTGACTTTTAAGATGACATTAAGTGTAAGGATATTAATTTATGAACCACTAAGATAGAAAGAGGCTGTCAATTATCTGTGACAGAGTGCTTTCGTACACTTAAAATTTTTTAATGTAATGTTACTTTAAAATATCTTTTAGATTTATTTGGACATATTTTATCATATATCATGCTGCTCTGTTCTTATGCCTTTCTGCGTAGACAATACATACAGACAGTTTTTTGTTTCAACGCCAAGTCATGGGATAATATTTTTGAAGATCTTTCCAACTCCAGTTAAACTTAACTCATGTAAGATCAACAAAGCACAGGGTCTCAGAGGTGACGATGTTATGAAGGGCCATGTCTGTAAGCACTGGACAGGCAAGTAATGATAACGACAGGCCAGCCCCACCAGGAGGGCAGTGACCATGAGGTTCCATAGTTTGCAAAGCACAGCCCAGTTGCAGAGGCGCTGGACTGTGGGGGGAGGAGAGACTTGCATCTTAGAGTGGGTGAAACACAGGATATGACAGCCTGAAAATGAATAAACTACAGTTATTCACATAGATCAGAAAGAATCTCAAAGCCAGAATATTCAAGGGAAAAAAAAAAAAAACACAGAATAGGTGAAGTATAGTTCCATTTCTGTAAAGTTCAAAAACATACAAAAAATAAACTATGTATTGTTTAGGGACTTGTATACATAAGTGTCCTACAAAGAAAAACAAGACATAGTAAAACAAATCCAGGATGGCTTCATCTCAGGGGAGTAGAAGGGAAACGCATAAAAAACACACTGTGGTCTATGGAATGACTGGCCAAAGGGGAACTGCTATAGAGCACAAGGAACTTTACCCAATGTTCTTTTCCTATATGGGAAAAGAATCTGAAAAAGAATGGATGTGTGTACATGTATAACTGAATTACTGTGTTGTACAGCAGAAATTATCACAACGTTATAAATCAATTCGATTTCAATAAAACTTTTTAAAAAATTAACATAAAAACAGAAAATAAAAAAATCAAAAATTAAAAAGGGCTTCCAGGAGCTTGAGATGTTCTATTTCTCAAATACAAGTTAAGTTTCTGAGTAATTTTCTCAGGGCTAGGACTAGGGGCAAGCAAGTCTGGTACTAGCCTGGAGCAAAAAAACTTAAGGGGGTGGCCAAAGCACTAAGGTATCAAGACAGAAATACTTCAATGCAACATTTTTAAATGAATGCAAAAAAAAAAATCCCTGAGAAACATAATATCAAACCTTTATATAAGCACATACATGACCTTGCTTCACTTGTCCCCTCCCTAATCCCAGCCCTGGTTTGAATAAAACTTTATTAATTAAAACATGCAGCTGGATTAAGATGGCGTAATAGAAGGACTGGAGCTTCTCTCCCAAAAATCAACAAATCTACAACCAAATGCTGAGCGACCTTCAACCAAATGGAGTGTAAACTTCCAAAAAAGATATTCTGCTCCAGAAGACAAAGAGGAGAACATATCAAGAGGTAGGAGGGGCGATTTTGCGATAGAAGCAACCCCATACCTCCCGGGTGGGAAGCCCCACAGACTGGAAAGTAACTGTATCACAGAGACTCAGCTACAGGACTGAGAGTTCTGAGCCCCACGTCAAATCCCACGCGTGGGGATCTGGTACAGGGAGAAAGAGCCCCTGGAGCATCTGGCATTGAAGGTAGGCAGGGCTTGTGTGCAGGAGCTCCACAGGACTGGGGGAAACAGAGACCCCACTCTTGAAAGGCACTCACAGACTTTCACACGCACTGGGTCCCAGGGCAAAGCAAAGTCTCCATAGGAATCTGGGTGGAAACTGACTACAATTCTTGGAGGATCTCCTGGGAAAACAGGGGTGACCGTGGCTTTTTATGGAGGAAGGGCGTTGGAGGTGAAGCTCTCGAGAACATTCATCAACCTGCATTTCTCTGGAGGGGGCCATTTCTGGGAAAAGCTGGTCCCTCCCATCAGTGCTGAGAAGCCCCAGGCCAAACAATAATCCAGGTGGGATCTCAGCCCCACCCATCAGTAAACAGGCTGCCTAAAGACCCCTCAGGCACACAGCCAGCCTCTAATCTCATCCAGAGACAAAACCCCACCCATCAGAGGGATAGGAATCAACCCCACCTACCAGTAAGCAGGCATCACTCCCTCCCATCAGGAAGCCTACAGCAAGCCCCCTCCATACCAACTTTAGCCACAGGGGAGGCAAGCAGCAGAACTAAGAGAAGCTACAACTCTATTGTCCACACAAAGGTCACCACACCAAAAACCTATAAAAATGAAAAGACAGAAAACTCTAAGATAAGGGAGAAAGAGAAAAGCCCAGAAAAACAGCTCAGTGATGAGGAGATGATCAGCCTCCCAGAAAGAGACTTTAGACTGTTGATGCTGAAGATGATGCAAGGCATTGGAAATAGACTGGAGGCAGAGATTGATAATTTACAGGAAACACTGACCAAAGAAATACAAGATGTAAAAATTACACAAGAAGAGATGCAAAATATAATAACTGAAATAAAAAATTCATTAGAAGCAGCCAACAGTAGAATACAGGAGACAGAAGAATGAATCAGCGAGGTGGAGGACAGATTAGTGGAAATCACTAACGCAGAAGAGAAAAGAGATAAAAGATTGAAAGGAAATGAGCAGAGTCTCAGAGAACTCTGGGATAATGTTAAATGCACCAACATCCGTATTATAGGGTTCCCAAAGGGAAAAGAGAGAGAGAAGGGGACAGAAAAAATATTTGAAGAGATAATAGCCAAAAACTTCCCTAATATGGGAAAGGAACCACTCACTCAAATCCAGGAAGCACAACGAATACCATATAAAATAAACCCAAGGAGGAACACCCGGAGACACATATTAATCAAAATGACCAAAATTAAAGACAAAGAGAAAATATTGAAAGCAGCTAGGGAAAAGAAATAAATGACATACAAAGGAACCCCGATAAGGTTATCAGCAGATTTTTCATCTGAAACTCTGCAGGCCAGAAGGGAGTGGCATGATATACTTAATGTGATGAAAGGAAAAAAACTTCCAACCAAGATTGCTTTACCCTGTAAGGCTCTCATTCAGATTTGAAGGAGAGATCAAAACCTTTACAGATAAGCAAAAGCTAAGAGATTTCTGCAACACTAAACCAGCTTTACAACAAATCCTTAAGGAACTTCTCTAGGCAGAAAAGAAAACGCCACAACCAGAATCAAAAACACCACAAATGACAAGGCTCACCAGTAAAGGCATATATACTGTAAAGATACTAAATCACCCATGCAGAATTATGCTACCAAAATCAGAAATCATGAGAAGAGAGCACAAATGCAGGTCACTGGAGATGCATGTGCAATTAAGAAGCCAACGCTTAAAAGGATCTCATTTATATATAGACTCCTATATCAAAACTTCAGGGTAACTGCAAACCAAAAATATACAGTTGATACACAAACAAGAGAAATCAACTCAAATACAACATTATAGATAGTCATCTTGTGAGAGGAGACAACAAGAGAATAAGGGAAGAAAAAAAGAGTAATAAAAACCCCAAACAGTTAATACAATGGCAATAAGAACATACATATCAATAATTACCTTAAATGTTAATGGACTGAATGCCCCAACCAAAAGACATAGACTACCTGAATGGATACAAAAACAAGACCCATATATATGCTGTCTTCAAGAGACCCACTTCACTTCTAGAGACACATACAAATTGAAAGTGAGAGGATGGAAGAAAATATTCCATGCAAATGGGAATCAAAAGAAAGCCGGAGTAGCAATACTCCTATCAGACAAAATAGACTTTAAAATGAAGAACATTTTAAGAGACAAGGAAGGGCACTACATAATGATCAAAGGATCAATCCAAGGAGAAGATATAACCATTTTAAATATCTATGCACCCAACATAGGATCACCACAATATATAAGGCAACTGCTAACAACCTTAACAGG
>PVHT021183555.1:16897188-16921805 GCA_004024745.2 Catagonus wagneri
ATCAAAAGAAAGCCGGAGTAGCAATACTCCTATCAGACAAAATAGACTTTAAAATGAAGAACATTTTAAGAGACAAGGAAGGGCACTACATAATGATCAAAGGATCAATCCAAGGAGAAGATATAACCATTTTAAATATCTATGCACCCAACATAGGATCACCACAATATATAAGGCAACTGCTAACAACCTTAACAGGAGAAATCAACAATAACACCATCATAGTGGGGGACTTTAACACCCCACTTACAGAAATGGAAAGGTCATCCAGACAGAAAATCAATAAGGAAACACAAGCCCTGAATGAAGCATTAGATCAGATGGACTTAATAGATATTTATAGGACATTCCATCCAAAAGCAACAGAATACACATTCTTCTCAAGTGCGCATGGAACATTCTCTAAGATTGATCACATCCTGGGCTACAAATAAAACCTCGGTAACTTTAAGAAAATTGAAATCATATCAAGCATCTTCTCTGACCACAGTGCAATATGACTGGAAATCAACAACAAGAAAAAATGGCCAAAAATACAAATACGTGAAGACTAAACAACACGCTACTAAACAACCACTGGATCACTGAAGAAATCAAAGAGGAAATTAAAAAATACCTAGAAGCAAATGACAGCAAAGACACAACACTCCAAAACCTCTGGGATGCAGCAAAAGCAGTTCTAAGAGGAAAGTTTATAGCAATACAAGCCTACCTCAGGAAACAAGAAAAAGCTCACATAAACAACCTAACTTTACATCTAAAGCAGCTAGAGAGGGGAGAACTGACAAGTCCTAAAGTTAGTAGAAGAAAAGAAATCATAAAAATCAGAGCAGAAATCAATGAAATAGAAACGAAGAAAACCATAGAAAAGATCAATGAAACTAAAAGATGGTTCTTTGAAAAGAGCAACAAAATTGATAAACCCTTAGCCAGACTTAGCAAGAAAAAAAGAGAAAGGACACAAATCAATAAAATTAGAAATGAAAAAGGAGAAGAAACAACAGACATCACAGAAATACAAAGGATCATAAGAGAATACTATATGCAACTATATGGCAATAAAATGGAAAACCTAGAAGAAATGGACAAATTCTTAGAAAAGTACAATCTCCCAAGACTAAACCAAGATGAAATAGAAAATATGAATAGACCAATCATAAGCTCTGAAATTGAAACTGTGATTAAAAAACTTACAACAAACAAAAGCCCAGGACCTGATGGTTTCACAGGTGAATTCTACCAAACACTTAGAGAATAGCTAACGCCTATCCTTCTGAAACTTTTCCAAAAAATTGCAGAGGAAGGGACACTCCCAAACTCATTCTATGAGGCAACCATCACCCTGATACCAAAACCAGACAAAGATATCACCAAAAAAGAAAATTACAGGCCAGTCTCACTGATGAACATAGATGCAAAAATTCTCAACAAAATACTAGCCAACCGAATCCAACAATACATTAAAAGGATTGTACACCATAATCAAGTGGGATTTATCCCAGGGATGCAAGGATTCTTCAATATCTGCAAATCAATCAATGTGATACACCACGTTAACAAACCGAAGAATAAAAACCATATGATCCTCTCCATACATAGATGCAGAAAAAGCCTTTGACAAAATCCAACAACCATTTCTGATAAAAACCCTTCAGAAAGTGGGCATACGGGGAACCTACCTCAACATAATCAAGGCCATCTATGACAAACCCAAAGCTCACATCATTCTCAATGGTGAAAAGCTGAAAGAATTTCCGCTGAGATCAGGAACAAGACAGGGATGTCCACTCTCGCCACTACTATTCAACATAGTTCTGGAAGTCCTAGCCACAGCGATCAGAGAAGAAAAAGAAATAAAAGGAATCCAAATTGGAAAGGAAGAAGTAAAACTATCACTATTTGCAGATGACATGACAGTATACCTAGAGAACCCTAAAGACTCTACCAGGAAACTGTTAGAGCGCATCAATGAATTTGGCAAAGTTGCAGGATACAAAATTAATACACAGAAATCAACTGCATGTCTATATACTAACAATGAAAGATCAGAAAGAGAAATTTTAGAGAAGCAATCCCATTTACCATCGCATCAAAAAGAATCAAACACTGGAGTTCCCTTCGTGGCTCAGCAGTTAACGAATCTGACTAGAAACCATGAGGTTGCAGGTTCGATCCCTGTCCTTGCTCAATGTAATGGTTAAGGATCCGGCATTGCCGTGAGCTGTGGTGTAGGTCGCAGACGTGGCTCGGATCCCGTGTTGTTGTGGCTGTGGTGAAGGCGGGCAGCTACAGCTCCTGTTAGACCCCTAGCCTGGGAACCTCCACATGCCGCGGGTGTGGTCTAGATAAAGGCAAAAAGACAAAAAAAAAAAAATCAAATACTTAGGAATAAACCTGCCTAAAGAGACAAAAGACCTGTACTCTGAAAATTATAAGGCGCTGGTGAAAGAAATCAAGGATGACATGAACAGGTGGAAAGACATACCATGCTCTTGGATGGGAAGGGTCAATATTATCAAAATGACAATACTACCCAAGGCAATATACACATTCAATGCAATCCCTATCAAATTACCAAGGACCCTTTTCACAGAACTAGAACAAAATATTTTAATGTTTGTTTGGAAACACAAAAAACCCAGAATAGCCAAAGACATCCTGAAAAAGAAAAATGGATCTGGAGGAATCAGGCTCCCTGACTTCAGACTCTACTACAAAGCTACAGTCATCAAAACAGTATGGTACTGGCACAAAGACAGAAACAGAGATCAGTGGAACAGGATAGAAAGCCCAGAATTAAATCCACACATCTACAGTCAACTAATCTATGACAAAGGAGCCAAGAATATACATTGGACAAAAGACAGCCTCTTCAATAAATGGTGCTGGGAAAACTGGACAGCTACATGTAAAAAAATGAAACTAGAATACTTCCTAACACCATGCACAAAAAGAAACTCAAAATGGATTAAAGATCTAGATATAAGACCAGATACTATAGAACTCTTAGAGGAAAACATAGGCCAAACACTCTCTGACATAAATGATAGCAACATCTTCTCAGATCCATGTGTCAGAGTAAAGACAATAAAAAGAGGAATAAACAAATGGGACTTAAACTTCAAAGTTTCTGCACAGCAAAGGAAACTCTAAACAAAACAAAAAGACAACCCACAGAATGGGAGAAAATATTTGCAAATGATTCAAGGGATCATTCTTTAAAGTACATATAGATTATAAACATACACATATATCGGCACATACACATACATATTATGTATATATGCAAATTTTTCTTTGTGGATATATACATATTTTTTAATATCTTACAGAAAGGAAAAAAAATAGTGAGAAGAACACCCAAAACAACACTGGGCTAGGAGATATCCACTGCAGCAACTGACAAGGGATTAATCTCCAAAATTTACAAACACCTCCTACAGCTCAACACCAAAGAAACAAACAACCCCATCAAAAAATGGGCAGAGGATCTAGGCAGACAATTCTCCAGAGAAGACATGCGGATGGCAAATAAACACATGAAAAGATGTTCAACATCGCTCCTCATTAGAGAAATGCAAATCAAAACCACTATGAGGTACCACCTTACACCAGCCAGAATGGCCATCATCAAAAAGTCTACAAACAATAAGTGCTGGAGAGAGTGTGGAGAAAAAGGATCCCTATTACACTGTTGGTGGGAGTGCAAACTGGTGCAACCACTGTGGAAAACAGTATGGAGATTCCTCAGAAAACTCAAAATAGAATTACCATTTGATCCAGCAATCCCACTCCTGGGCATCTATCCAGAGGAAACCATGACTCGAAAAGACACATGTGCTCCAGTGTTCATTGCAGCACTCTATGCAATAGCCAGGTCATGGAAACAACCTAAATGCCCATTGACAGAGGAGTGTATAGGGAGAATATGGTACATACACACAATGGAATATTACTCAGTCATTAAAAGGAACGAAATACCAACATGTATAGCAACACGGATGGACCTAGAAATTATCATGCGAAGTGAAACCAGTCAGACAATTAGACAGCAACACCCAATGCTACCGCTTACATGTGGAAACTAAAAAGACACAATGAACTTTGCAGAACAATGACTCACAGACTTTGGAAAACATTGGTTTTTCAAATAAGACAATCTGGGGGGGGTGGGGGATGCACTGTGGGTTTGGGACACAAAATCTATCAAATTGACTTGTGATGATTTTTGTACACCTATAATTGAAATAAAATTCATTGTTATAGAGAAAAAAAAACACGCAGCTGGCCCACAGGCCAGAGTTTGCCCACCTCTTATTTTAAAATACTGAGTGAAAATTTTATTCTTCTTCTTTAAAGTACATATAGATTATAAACATACACATATATCGGCACATACACATACATATTATGTATATATGCAAATTTTTCTTTGTGGATATATATATATTTTTTTAATATCTTACAGAAAGGAAAAAAAAATAGTGAGAAGAACACCCAAAACAACACTGGGCTAGGAGATAGCCACTGCAGCAACTGATAATTGTATCAGTAAGATCAAGGGATGTTTCCTACCTCAAACCCCAAACAGGGGTAGGGGGCTTCATTCAAGCCCCCATCAGCTTGCTAGAAACCTCTCGATCAGCCTTCCACAATGGGGCAGAATTCTTCAGCACAGAAGCTACTTTGCCATCCCTGCTTGAATTTCATCTTTATCATACGGCTGGGGGAGAAGTAGCAAAAATCCTCACTTCCCAGTGGGGAAACTGAGTCTCAGAGAGACTGGCTAACCCAGGCAATATTGTGCAGTGAGGGAGGGCAGACCCTGGCTCTACACACCGGGGGTCTGAATCCACGCAACAGCCATTCCGTCAGACACCAACGTCAGACTGGCATCCTTTGTGAATTAAGAAGTGCCTTACTGAGTTTACCATTAAATCAGAAAGTGGACTAACAACAGGATGCAGAGTAGCTCCCAATAAACCTTTTCTGGCTGGGAAGACAGTTTAACCCAAAGAGCTTATCCCCAAGCGTTGCAGGCAGTATAGACCCGTGTGCCCGAGGGCGGCAGATGGCAACAGCTGCATCTAATCACTTCCTGCCCTTCCTCCACCAACAGCTCCCGTGGGCCACTCATCCAGATTCTCTTCCGAGGCAAACAGTCGTCCAGGGAGCCAGCGAGGCACCTGAGGATGCAGCACTAACTCTTTATGGTCACTAGGAGGCCATCGGCAAGATGATCACTTGAATGCACTGATTGATGAGCAATTTCACAGCTGAGAGGAGCCATGTCATTTTCCCAAAAAGCACCCAGTTTACTCCCAAGACTGATTATACAGTCACTGGGAGACTGGCTTGAGAGCATGCTCCTCAAATATTCCAGGGCTGAAGATGTGCTCCTTATAGACACTTGTTAGTACCCTAGCGCTGCTGTAGCAAAGCACTCCAATTTGGGGGGCCTAAACCAGCAGAGATGCATTCTCTTAGTTTCCACAGCCAGAAACCTAATATCAAGGTGTGGGCAGGGCCAGGCTCCTCCTGTGACTAATAGAAATCCTTCCTTGCCTCTTCCAGCTTCTGGTAGTGCCTGTTATCCTGATCCTCCTGGATCTGAAGCTGCAGAGATTCTGCCCCCAAGGTCACATGGCATCCCCCTTGTATGTTTCTGCCTTGGTGGCCAAAATTCCCTCTTCCTAGAAGGACCCCAGTCACATTGCATGAGGGGCACGCCCTCCTCCAGCGTGACCTCATCTCGACTTAACTAATTACATTGACAGCCCCCCCTTTCCAAGTAAAAGTCAATTCTGAGGGACTAGGGGGCTCAGACTTCAACCTATCTGTGGGGGATCTTAATTCAACCCCTAACAGATCCATATGTCAGAGAGCAGAAGTTGCCACTGGAGGGAAGGGTGGAAAGAGCACAGGTGAGTCAGTGCAGGAGCCTGAGGCTTAAAAGCTTCCCTCAGCACGGAGATTAAACTCCAGGTACTAAACTCACATCCCGGATCTGACTCCTGCTGGCCTTTCCAGTCTCACCTCTTTCTCTCCGCCCCGTGTCATCCACAGACTCCTGGGTTTCTGAAACCCGTCCAACTCTTCTAACAGAGGCTGTTCCTTCTGCCCTAAATGCATGTCCATCTCAGTCATCATCTGGTTAACTCTACTTAGCCTGCAAATCCCAGCATAAACAGTCCTGGTTCCCCAGCTTGATTAGACATCCCCGCTCGTCCTCTCTCCCCATCATCACTCTGTGGACGTCCATTTGAGGCTCTCATCACCACCATAACTGACTCATATCTGTCTCCCCAAGAGTCTGGATGTTTTGTGAAGATGGAGGAGATCTTGAATGTCTACACATCCCTGTATCTCTGGTACCCACACAAGGAGGGGGCACTCCGAAATATTTTTGGTTGGATGGACAGATGGAGGAATGACTCTTGAAGAGATCAACTCAGAAGTTATACTGTTGGAAAAGCCATAGTTCCTGGGTATTTTCAAAGCTCCCTCCCAGATGCCAGAGCTGGCTTTATAGCATAAGGGAAAGTAGAAGAGCGTTCTGGACCTCAAGTCCTGACCTGAGTCTCTTCTCCCTCTTGGTGACCCTGAGAAAGTCACATCACTTTCCTGGGCCATGCTCTTCTCGTTTTCGAAGTGAGAAAATCAGGGTTGTTACAGTAAGGACCACAGTCCCCCTGACACCTACGGGTGCTAAGTCCATCCTAGGGTTGATGAGGGATGGGAGGGTCTTTCTAATTCATCAGTGACATGCCGGCTTGGGCTGGCTGGGCTCAATTAAGAATCAAGAATTTGGGAACTACCTTCCATCCTAGAACCTCGGGTTTCCCACTCAAATCATTTAAAGAAATTTCTAGGACAGCAGTTCTAAAGTGAGTTTCAGAGAAGTGTCTCAGAGGCTACCACTGTGGGGACCCAGGGGATGGGGCGCCGGACCCTGCTGGACATAACCCAGAACCAACTCCATTTTCACCTGATGATTCATATACTGGGGGTTACATACGCTTCTTTTTGAAGAAGAGGTTTTGTTGCTTAATACCATTTACCATCATCAACCTTTAAAACTCCAATCTAGAGAAAGGGTTCCTGACTTGAATTCTTATGGACCAGAAAATTGAATAAATAAGAGACTGCCTAGAGTTAGCAATGTCTGTTTCTAAGTAAGGACACTGCATGAGAAAATACCACCGTCTATAATTATCCGTCATTTCACTGTAAAAAGATACATTTAACACTAAAAAAGGTTTGAAGGATATATCTCAAATGAAAGTGCTGTTTATTAAATTCACTTCATAGAAACACAACATGGTTCTTGTCCTTTTTTTTTTTTTTTTAATCTGGCTGGCAGCTGGTTAAAAACAGCACCAGGTCCCACGCCTGGTCTGGGGGCCTATCTCTGTGTCATAATTTCAAGGGAGCTTGTTCAATACCCAGTATCTGGGCCCAACCTCAGAGAACGGGATGGGAAAGAGATTCTAAAGCAGCTGAAGCATTAGAGCCAGCATTTAGGGACTGCTAGGATCTCTTCTTGCTTGGATCTTAGGTACGAGGTCAATAATTTGATTCTGACACTCCTGCACAGCTCCTTTGTCGGTCCTTCACAAGCACTGAATGAATGAATGAATGAATGACCCGGGTGGGGAAGAGCAGATATTTTTGGCCCTCTGGACAGCTGTCCAAGTCTCCTCATTGGCCCTGTCCCCACAGGCTGAGCTGTCTGTCACCCACCCCAGGAACCGCAGTCCTGTCTGTACTCACACCTGTCCACCCGCTCACTTCCTCCACCTCCGCAAAAGTGCATTCAGAGGCCTGTGTTGATGCCTGGGTGCCAGCCCGGCTGAAGATGCAGCAAGGGGACCAAGTAAGGTGACAGTAATCAGTGTGTTAGTAAGCAGGGATGGCACGTGTGAGTCATGGCCCCAGCAGGGCCCCAACACCTGTAAATCACATGAAATCACACTGCAGACCAAAACCTGTCTTCTATTTATTTCTAGAGCTTGAGATGAAAGGAGAAAATTTGTCCTGCCTACGCTGATGTCATAAGTGTCCAGAAAATTCTATAAGAACTTACCCCCACCTGTCTAGCATAACTTCTGAATGCTGGCCACTGTAACAGCCTGTAACAGCTCATGTGTTTCACTGGCGAGTTTGATACTGACCACGGGAAAACAGAGAGGTGAGGTGGCTGTACTGCTCAGAGCCACACTGAGGCACAGCCCCTGTGTGCTTTCATGGGGGTTCCCAGGCTAGAAGTCGAATCGGAGCTGCAGCTGCCAGCCTACACCACAGCCACAGCAATGTGGGATCCGAGCCACATCTGCAACCTACAACCACAGCTCATGGCAATGCCGGATCCTTAACCCACTGAGCGAGGCCAGGGATCGAACCTGCATCCTCATGGATACTAGTTGGATTCATTTCTGCTGTGCCACAATGGGAACTCCCCCCTGCCTCATGCTGTCTCCTCCCAGTCCCAGGGAGTCCTGTCATCACACACACACACACACACACACACACACACACACACACGCGCGCACACACGCACGCGCGCACACACACACACACACACACGCACGTTTGGGTGACTAACAGGGTAGGTGGCCTCCCAAAGAAGGGGCAAGGGTGGTGGTCAAGAGCAGCAGCTCTGGGATCTGGTGCCACCCACAGTGCCTCCTGGGGTTTCCAGGAAGTGCTGAGGCCAAAGGCAGCACAGAAGGCTTGGAGAAGCAGAAAATAATGACGCTGGCTGGAAGCAGGCTGGGGCATGCCACTTAGCACCTAAGGACCTCAGATCCCAGGCCTGTCGTGATGGGATCAGCAGCGGGGCTAACCCGGGAGAGGGAGGCACCCAGCCTCTGCCCCAGGACACTTCTGCCATCTGCCAATCCCTCCCTCTCCTTAGGGCTTAGTACCAAAGACACCTGGTTTCTGAGGTGGGGGAGGGGGTTAGTCCTCCCTCCCTCCAGCCCCCAACCCACCAACTCCAGATCATCCCTGGTGAGGAATGTGGCCTAGAGCCGCTGGCAGAGGCAGAGGCCTGGGAGGATGGGGCAGTGGAGACAGGAGAGGGAAAGGAGAGGAGAGAAAGAGGTGGTGATGACAGGGAGAGAGAAAGCGGAGAGGGTGGATCTGAGAGGGTGGAGGTGACACAGACGGAGAGAAGACGAGGGCAATAACTGTTCCAGTGGGAAACCAAGAGAAAAAGAGACTGGCCGATCCGGAGGAAGAGACAGACAGACACCAAGACAGGAAGGAGGGTGAGGGCAAGGGCGAGGCTGAGTAAAGGGAGATGGAGGTGGGCCCTGTGTCCGCCACGCCCGCCTGGTGATGCCCTGACTCTCAACCGAGGGAAGAACTGCTTTAACAGGGACCTCGAACAGAGCAGCAGGGGGCCCAGTGGGACACTCGCCACTTAGATCCCTGCTGAGAAGAACATGGCCTGGGACAGAAGACGGGTCCTCAGCTCCTGCCCGGCAGCTGATGGGGCTGGAGCATCTGAGCCAGGGGTTGTGTCTGTGACCAGCAAGATGGGGCGCCCGGGCTGGCATGGCTGGGGGGCTGTGACAGGGCCACCCCAGGCCTAGGAAGCAGCCTGTTCTTTGGAGTAACAAGTAGGTTTAAATGCCTGGGAGGACAGAGTCACCGGAGCTCCACCTTGGAACGGGACAGCCCGTGTGGCACCTGAGTGACGGGAAAGGCAAGGAGGGGAGCCCGGGAGCACAGCCCTGGGGATGAGAAGAGCGGATCCTATGTCTCAGAAAAGTAAAGCTCCTGTTATGAGAATTAGCAAAGGACACCGCTTTTATGGCGAGCACAGTCACACGGACCCACACAGCCGAAAGAACTAAGACAGCACCGCACTTTACATGTCAGGGATTGAATCAGTGCTGACGGTTCCGTTCAGGGTGGCGGCGCAGGGAGGGTGGGGGTGATGACCGACGGAAACCAGGCAAGATTAAAGTTGACCGAGATCCAGACGCCGCATAATAGTACTGAGGACCACAACAGCACTTAAGTCATACTTCCTAGGCACCAGGCATGGTGCTCAGCCTCCTTTTATTTCATCCTGATAACCACACCACAAGAATGGCTTGTTATGCTCTCATTTTGAAGAGGGTGTGGAAACTGAGGCTCAGAGATGTTAGCTAACACATGGCAGAGATGAGATTCAAACCCAGGTTTGTCTAACTCTCAACCCCATGCCTGGCTAATGCCAGGATTCTGGCTTTGCCTGGAGAGTGGCACTGAGTCTCCACCTGGAACCATGGGTTAACCTTCCCTGGCAGGCTGCGTGCTTCCTGGTGTGCCCCCCACGCCACCCCGGGCATATCAGGGGGACGGAAAAAAAACTCCTTGGTGGGGGTCACAGAGAAATGCAGTGCAAGGAGACACTCGGAAAAAGGAAAGGATTTTCTGTACAGCAGTGGAGACATGGGCCCACTAACTTGGATCATACACTAATTCATCTAGGGGGATGCTCCTCAAAGCCCCTGGGGACAGGCACCCTCATCACTCATTTTTACTCTAATGGATACTAGCTTTCAGCTTCCCCAGCATGCACTCTTCCTTTTAAAGAGAAACTCTCAATGTCTAAGCCCAAAAGTCAAGATCACAGCCGAGGATTAAGCCAATGTGTTTCCATCCCATTTCCCTGACCCTACAGATTGGTTCAGAGGTGAGCACATGGTCACACTGTTGACTCAGTGAATCTCATATTTAAACATCCTCACCCCTTTACTATGGATAGAATTCTTTTTTTTTTTTTTGTCTTTTTGCCTTTTTTATGTAGAGCCGCACCCGCGGCATATGGAAGTTCCCAGGCTAGGGGTCTAACAGGAGCAGTAGCCGCCGGCCTTCACCACAGCCACAGCAACGCGGGATCCGAGCCGTGTCTGCAACCTACACCACAGCTCACGGCAACGCTGGATCCTTAACCCACTGAGCAAGGCCAGGGATCGAACCCGCAACCTCATGGTTCCTAGTCAGATTCGTTAACCACTGAGCCACGAAGGGAACTCCTCACCCCTTTACTATGGACCTCAGAAGAGGGAAGGGGCTGGAACTTCCGAGGCCACATTGCTACCACATGGAAAGTTTAAGAGTGGAGACATCCTGGAGAAGAGCAGAGCAAAGATATAGAGAATTCTGACATGAACTGAGCCCCTAGATCCAGCCATGCCTGAAGCCCACACAACTCCTGAACTCTTCAGTTACATGTGCCAATAAATGACTTTCATACTAGAAAAAGTTCAAATTTGTTTACCTGTCACTTGTAAACATGAATCCTAAATTATATGTCAGTAGGACCACCATCATGCAGTGATAATGACCTGCTTATTTTCCAGTTAACAAAATAGTTTCAGGCAGTTTTGCTAGGGCATCTGCTTCTCTGGTCGGTTAAAGCAAGAGAACCATCATAAAATCGCAAAAACTGCAATGAAGTTCAACAACGTCAGTTCCAGCCTCAGTGATGCCAAAACCAGCCAGTTCTGCAGCTCTGGAGGGCATCAAGCAGAATCCTTTTTCCTTTGCCCTCTAGATCCTGAGGAGCTGAAGACCCACAGTGCTGGCCACAAAATGAATGCTCAAAAATGGTACTGTCTACTCAAAAATATTTATTTGTCCTAGCTCCATGCGAGGCATTACAGATACGGTAACAAGCGAGAGTGATGTGGTCACTGCCCTCATGGAGCTAATGATGGGGGACCAGGGCATTAAACAAATATCCCTGTAAGTAAACAGGTGGCTGGGAATTGTGCTTCTGAAGAAACGTACAGGAGATGAGAGAAGGTGGAAGGGATAAGGCTCGGGGAGTCAGGGGATGCTTTCCCAAGGAAGTAGTGATTGAGATGAAGTAACAATTACAGGTGTCCAGTAGCCCAAGGGTTTAAGGTAAGACAAAGCATATTCACTTACAGATTTTTTTTTCAAAAAGGCCCAGGTGGCAGGAGCAGAGGGATCAAGAAGGGACTAGAGAGGGGGCAGGGGCCAGCTCACATAGGACCTTGGCTGAGGACCATGTTAATTAAGAATCTGGGGTATCATCTATGAATAATAAGAGATCATGGCCAGATTCTCTTTTGGGGAAGATCACTTCGATGGATTGGATTTAGGGCCATGGAAGTTATGGAAAGATCCATTTGGAGACCATTGCTTATTTGGGACCAGGGTGGTGGTTGTGGAAAAGGATATGGGAAAAAGTGGGAAAACAGGTCACAATCTGGCCAAATCTGGCCCTCCAGGTGCCACTATAAATAAAGTTTTTATTGGAACACCACTGCACACATTTGTTTTCATATGGTCTAGGGTTGCTTGGTGCTACAATAGCAAAGTTGAGTAGTTATGATGGAGATCACCTGGCCTGCAAAACTGAAAATATTTACTATCTTGTCTTTATAAAAAACGTTTGCTGATTTCTGATTTAGAAGGTGAACTCAACAAGACCTGGAGATGGGGCAGACTTGCAGAAGAAGGGACCCACGACCACACTGACGTAAGATGCGGACTTGCTCAATTGAGCAGATGTGTAAGATGGGGCCACTAGAGAGGAGTCTGTTTTACTGGCAAGGGAAGCAAATTTGATTAACACAACCTACTGCCTCATGGAAACAAGATGGGGCCAAATTACGTGCAAAGAGCACCTACAGCCTGGAGTCTAAAGATGCCGTGGTTTTCCATTCCTGGCTCTGATGCACCATAGAGCCTCTAACTATGGATTTCTCCTCTAGAGATATCAGTGTTCTCATCCGCAGAATGGGGATGCAGGAGCCCAGATGAGGAATACAAATATCTGATGTACACTGTGCAGTTCTACAGAGGCGTTGTTACTTTTTTTTTCTTACTGCTATGAAATCAGTTGAAACCTGAAAATTCCCCCTGTGGGGGGGATGACATGGGGGATGTTACTGGGACAAAGGCACAATCAGACTCAGGTCCTGAAGACAGGGAACAGGATGCCCACACCGACAGTGTGTACCTGGCTGGGCATCAGGACTCACTCCAAGAGGCACAAATGACCCCCTCCCTTGGCTCCTAGTGCCAACCGCTTACCAACCAATTTCTGCTGCCACAATTCCTGGTGGGAGCAATCATAACAAAAGGTCTAAGGTTGTCCACTGCACGCTGAGCCCAAACTGTTTGTGCTCAGGCAGGAACTGCAAAATACACAGGCAGATCAGAAGCGAAGGAGTTGATAAAAACCCAGCAGTGGCCATAAAATGTACACAACCTACATGCTACAATTTTGCAACCGTCTTAGCATAACAGAGACAACCATTAGCTGGGCCTTAGGAGACCTGGGTTCGAACCCCAGCTCTGTAACCCTGGGCAAGTCCCTTCTAACCTCTGGCCTCAGTTTCTCCATCTGTAAGATGAGGGCTTGGACTCGGTGATTTTTTTCAGGCACCTACCAGTTCTGACCTTCATGATTCTAGAACAGAGGTTAAAAACTGGGGACCACAAGACCAAGTATGACCCACAAATCTGTGAGATTATTTCAGCTGGTTCACGCAGTGCTGGAAGATTTCTCACTGGGTGCTTACAATTTAAAATTGGGAAATTTCTTCTAAAAGGCACACTCTATGAGTCCTTTTTTAAAAGCTGAAGCTGCCATTGTGGCTCAGCGGGTTAAGAACCTGACATAGTGTCCATGAGGATTCGGGTTCAATCCCTGGCCTCAGTGGGTTAAGGATCTGGCATTGCTGCAAGCTGTGGCATAAGTCCAAGCTTCCACTCGGATCTAGAGTTGCTGTGGCCGTGGCATAGGCCAACAGATGCAGCTCCAATTCAACCCCTAGCCTGGGAGCTTCCATATGCCACAGGTGCGGCCCTAAAAATACAAAGAAAAAGACAAAGATCTGGCAACCTGGGCCACAAAACAGGCACGTACCAAGTAAAACACAACACCACTTATGTAGAAGACCTGACAAAACTGCACGACCTGAGTCTATCTAAGCACACAGAATCATCAGAAATCCAGATGTAGGGCCATTCTGTAAAGTAGTTGGTCTCTACTCTTCCAAGATGTCAAAGCCACAAAGGACAAGGGCTAAGGAACTATTCAAAGTCAACACAAGAACTAAATGCATAATGCGGCCCTGGACTGGATCCTGTACCAGGAGGAAAAAAAAAAAGTGCTGTAAAGGATACTATTGAGACACACTACTAAAATTGGACGATGGTTAGATGAAAACCTTGCTTCAACATCAATTTTACTAAATCTGTAACTATGTGGTTATGTAAGAGAGTATGCGACCTAGTCTCAAATGGCCCACTAAAAGGGGGGGGGGCGCTGAGGGGGAACTGGAGAGAGGAAACAAATGTAAAGAGTTGTTTAAAACTAGTAATTCTGAGGTAAGGGAGTACAGGAGTCCTTCGCATTGTTTTTGAAACATTTCTGTAAGTTTGAAACTATTCCCCTCCCCCCAAAAAAAACTTAAAAAAGACATAATGGAGTAATTCTCAAATGTTCACAGGTGCAACCCCCGGGGGGCTGGTGAAAACAGAGAACCCTGGACCCTCACCAGAGCTTCTGATTCTGTGGTTCTGGACAGAGGAAAGCAAGAATTTGCATTTCTCACAAGCTTTCAGGTGATGCTGGTTGGGGACGGGCTTTGAGAACCGCAAAGTGGTACAACCTCGTTTAAACTGTGGAAGTGACCACCAGAAGTAGCAGGCACAGAAAAGGGATTTTTCAAAGCAAGACTGGGAGAGGGATGGTGCAAGGGACAAATGTGTTCACTCATAACCCTTCGGTATTATTTTATTTGCTTCCAGCCATATATATCTGAATGCCGATAAAGCACCTTCGCCAGCACCTGCCTGGCAAGTAGCACATGGTGGGTATGTGTTAAGGACCTGCTGGGACATCAGTTTCCAAAAAACAGCACAGATGCCAAGTGACATGAGACAAGGGTGCTTCCTGTGTCTGCTGGGTGGGGACAGTGGGGAGCAGGGCTTCTGCTGGCTCATTTTTGGGAGAGAATATTTCCTGGGGGTTACTCCAATGGGATATGTGTTTTCCCCTTGGAATGGCCACCGCTGGGTCAGGTCAGACCCAAATTGCTCACAAGTTCTCCGGATTCTGAGACAAGAACGTGGAATCAGGCAGCCAATTTTTGTCAAGACATGAGATCCTCCTCCCCCTCCCCCGGGGGGTAATGAACCTTGGCCTTAAGCTTCATTAAACCTCATTATATAATCACCCCCATCCTGAGTCTCTTTATCACCCTTCCGGGGGCTGGTTTCTGGGGAGTTCATGGCTCGGCTTCATCAGTCTTTATTGCTACCTGCGGCTGCCTCCCTAACAAATCAGCCTTCCGACTCGGCCTCATGGCACGTAAGGCCAAGCCCTCAACTGAGGGTGGGGTGCCTGTCCGGCATCTCCAGGACAAAGGACAGGAGTTGCTTGGAGAAGAGATGATAAGAGTGTACAGCGAGATGGGTCTTTCAAACCTGTTTTGGTAGCTCCTTCCCTGGAGCAAGGCTGTCCCCCCACAACACAATCCCCCAACTAGACAAGGGCACTAGAGAGAGATCTTGAACAAGCTGAGCTCCCTCTGTGCTGAGCAAGCAAGTTGCCATGGAGACGGTGCTGCCATCGCATACCCCAGCATCATCACGGACAGCACCTTCAGAATGAGTGCAAACTCCGCCTCCTTCCTGACCTTGGGACCTGGGGCCAGTTACCAAAATCTCTCAGCCCCAGTTTCTTCATCTGTAAAATGGGGATAATGATAATACCTACTCGATGGAGGATTGTGAAGCTTAAATGAAATAATAGAAACTACTGTAAGTTGCTTTGCCTGAACTGATGATGCTCAGGACACTGTCAACATGCAATAAATGCCGACTGCTATTATTCTGTTTTTGTCATTGTTACAAGCTATCCCATCACATAATGTACAGCAATAGCTCCCCAAGCTACCATTATGGAGACTCAGGGCTCTAAGCACTGGCCTACAGGATTGCCTTGTTTTGTCCTCACTACATCCTCACTGAGGAGAAAGAGATCCATAGGGTTCAGTGATGTCCGCCACTGCACAGAAAACCCTAAACACTTCCACCACGGTGATGAGCGATGATAAGCAATTACCCCTTCCAAGTGGGGTGGCTTTTTTTTTTATTATTATTCTGAGAAGCCTCTTTACCAGGATCATAGAGGCTACCTGAGCTAAGTCAGCTGCGATCAGAGACAGCTTCTAAGGAGCCACAGACACACAGCTTGTTGGACCAAGAATGGTCCACGAGTGGAGGGCAACAGACAGCATAGGGCAACATGGTGCACACGAAAACAGCACCGAGTAAACCCAGCGAGGATGGAGAGGGAAGTCAGTGGTTCCCTACTTCTCTGGGAAGCAGGTTCACTCCTGAGTCAGAGAGGCTGGTGTCTTGCACTTGGTCCATGGCTACCCTTAGACACAGATTCCTCATAAGCCAGGGCTCCTCTGACTCCCCTCCCTCCCCCTGCTTGTCACCCTCCAGACCACGGAAGCACAGTAAGCCCAAAGGAGGTAAGCCCCAAGTGGTCTGAGACTCGGCCACTCTGCAGCCAAGCTGCCTAAAGCTGACTCCAGGCATTACCATCAGGGGTGACGAGATGAAGGATCGCCACCCTTCACGGTGCAGCCACAGCCAGACCTGACAGTGACAAACGGGCAGACAGACTCAGCCTGGCAGGGACACAGCCTCAGAGGCTCCCTTGGCTGGGTCACAGGAGGAAAGCTGGCATTGGGGCCCAGAGGCAGGAATTTCTCTTCTGAAACCCAGAATGGTGTGAGAACAGGACTGTTAGAAGCAAGGAGGAGCTGGTGCCGGCAGCTGTGTTCTCCTAGCGGCCCTAGCCCACAGTCTCCCAAATCGGCATTCTACGTGAGTCAAAGATTTGCCTAGAAAAAGCCACTCTGCATTCTCGCTGGGTAAGCCTTAGCATCTCTAGGCTCTGGAATGGACCTTCATGGAGTCGTGTATACAGCTGGGGAAACTGAGACCAGATAGAGAAAGGAAGACAGGATGCAGGTTATAGCTGCATCTCGATTCAAAACCTACAACATGGGCAATATCACTCATCTTTCTGAGCCTCAGTTTCCTGATCCATAACATGGGACTAAAGATGTCTGCCTAAAAGATTGTGGTGAGTCCTAACTGTGACGGGGCAGCTGACATGCCCGGCAGGGACAAAAATCACACAGACAACTCGTGACAGCACTGAGACTCCAACAGACAGCTTCTCATTTCCTGATCTGCAGCCTGTTCCACAAGACTGCCTTTGTTTCTATTATTTGTTAGGATCAATGCAAGTGGGACTGGTCCACAGGGTTCCAGCTAACATTTGGGTTACACACTTGCTCTCCCACTGAAATTCAAAAATGCTATCTTTTCCTTCTTGAGGGATCAGAGAGTGACCTCTTTGCACACAAGGACCAGGAGTGTACAAAGAGACAATTGTGCCTTGAGGGCCTCTTAGTGTAAGGAGCTGATTTTAATTAAGGACTTTGCTCCTGTCCACAGGCAAGCAGGGAAGCCTCTTCTCTCAGATGGAGACTGGGTCGGGCATGAAAGTGGGGAGCTATGGTGAATCCTTGAAAAACTCTTTGGCAGAAGCAGGGGACTGAACGTGCAAGTCCGTAGAGTTTTATTTGTTTGTTTGTTTAAAGCAAGCAGGAAATGTCTCTACTCTGGCCAGAATTATGCAGAACTGTGGTCAAACCCTCTTCGGTGGCCATGCTGACATTCACTCACAGGATGGTGATGCTCAAAGACAGATGGCTGCTGGAGGCAGCCTCCCAGCATCGCGCCAAGGTAAATTCCAAGCGCTCTTAGGGCCATGAGGAAATGGAGGGGTGAGGTGAAAGGCATTTAACAACAGCCTTAAAATTAATCATGGAGCCAAAGGATGGAAATGCTACTAGCGAAAGGAGCCAACAAACATCAGAACAACCGCCACCATTTATTAAGCACTTACTGTGTGCCAAGCAATGTGCAGACAACTTGACATGCATGAGCTTATCTCATTCTCACAATCTTCTATGACATGAAGCTACTGTTATCCCCACTTTACAGATAAGAAAACTGAGGCTCAGCGAAGCTCTTCACTGGCTACAGATCGGCACACTGCTCAAAAGTAACAGCTGGGACTGGACCCCAGGTGGCTCCCTCCAGGGCCACAACACCCTGCTCCACCCCACTTGCCATTACGAACTGGATAAGCCATTGCCCCTCTTCCTGGTCTAGGCTCACCAAGCAGCTTCCTGACTGCCACGCAGGCCCACCCCACCGTCACAGAGCATTTCTGGTCTCTCTGACAGTGATTTCTCTTGACAAATTGATAAATTGGCCTTTTGGTGATGATGTGTGTTTTAAGGACTATTTCAGTTCATTTGATTCAGGGCCTGTACCCTCTGGGCACTGAGATAAGCCAGGCTCTGGAACTTCTCCTCACTGATGTCCACCTGAGTCTCTTCTGGTACCAGACCCACCGTGGATTCCTGCAGCGGACTCAACAGACACACTCATGGACTGTGAAACTGAGTTCAATGTTCTGCCCAGGCCAACCCTCCAGCTGGGCTAAGGCAAAGCTTCTGAACCCTACAGTCTTGACACTAGACATGTGTGTTGGATGTGACATTTACAATTTTCCAGGAAAAGAATTAATAGATTGCATCCAATTCTTAAAGGGCCCATGGCCTCCCGAAACAAACTTTTCAAACCCTTATATTAAGTAAGCATAGAAACCCATATTCACAGAAAGGCAGCCTGCTGATATCTGAGGAATCTTGGTTATGAAATCACGCATGAGGGTTAAACTTGTACGCTCTGGAGTTAGAATCACATTTGAATCCTGACTCAACTACTCAATAGCTATGTAACTTCGGGCAATTATTGATGTCCCTGGGCCTCAGTTTCCTCATCTATACAATGGGAATAATCCATCTGTACCACTGGTTATCATAAGAACTAAATGAAATCATGCATGTGGCTGATGAACACATACTCAGTATTTATCAGAGCAACAACACATGCACACAGTCTGGCTGGATTAAGGGCAAGGGATTATTTCCTCCCCATCCCAGCAGCCCCTCCTCTTGCTGGGTCCCCAGTTAACAACAGTTTTTGTCTTGACTGGAGGACTGATTGGGCTTTTTTCAGGTCCTGCCCCTGACTACATCTGTACCTGTTCAGCCAAATAGGCGGGCAGAGAAGATTAAACGCATTCTAAGTCCTCAGCCCTTGATCACCAGAAAGTTCCTTTTCTGCTCCCAGGCATAACCGCTTGGTGGAAAAATTCATGGGAGGGGGATGTAAACCACCCTGGGCCACGCTCAGCCCAGTTTGAACCCAAATCCATCTCTGAGATGTAAAGGTTATATGCATTGACCTGCGTGGCGGAGAAAATTACAAAACTGAATCACAATTGCTTTGTCCACAGCGTCCAGGCAGAGTCCTGGGAACCGCAGTTGAGAAGCTGAGGAAAGAAAAGGCTGATGTTCCTTTCATGCCCTGCACGCTTGCTTCCTGCTGTCAGCCCTGCACACCTGCAGGCAAGAAGGAGAAGGCACGCGGGTCCAATGACAACAGTCAGTCACCCTCCCAATTACGCCCCCTTCTCTCCGAAAAGATCCCAAGGCGCAGGTGGGGGCTGCAGGCGGCCGCGGATGAGGCGCGTTCAGCGCGCATTTTCCCAGAAGGAAAAGAAGAGGGCGTGCCCCCTGCGCAGAGGGCAGCGGGCGCAGCCGCCAGGGTGCCCGGACTTACTTGCTGAGAAGTTAACCTCGGTGTGGACGGGAGGGGTGGAGGGCAGGAAAGGCGCGTGTCCCACGAAGAAAGAGCGGAGGGAGCGCTCGGACAGCAGCGGGGAGCGCTGCTGGGAGGGGATGTTCTCACAGCTGCCCACGCTGCTGTGTATCTTGAGGTTCAAGGGCTTGCTTTTCTTCTTGGCTCTGAAAGGGAGGCAGAGAAAGAGGAGAGGGAAATGTAACCCTACGCACATACGATGAGAGCAGAGGGACCCATTCTCCTCAGAGTCGCACCCACCCGGTACCCACTCCCCACCCGCATCGGGCTCCCTCCCACTGGACTCCTGCCACATGCTTTGCGCTCTTTCTCACCTCCAACCCTTTTGCTTATGAAGACCGTCCCCTGTTTTGCCTGGTCAATTCTCATGTTTGTTTGTTTGTCTTGTTCGTTTTTGGCTGCAACCTTGGCATGCAAAGTTCCCAGGCCAGGGATCAAACCTGAGCCACAGCTGTGGCAATGCCAGATCCTTAACCACTAGGCCACCACGGAACTCCATCAGGTATGTCTTTAACTCTAGCTCCAATGTGCTCTCCTCCAAGAAGCCTTCCCTGACACCACAATCCATCCCAGCCAGGGCTGAGTATTCTTCCTCCAGGAAGCCTTCCCTGATAGTCCCCTTTCCCTCCTAGCTTGGGTTGGTGTTCCTCCCCCGTCTTCCTAGAATATTCTCCATATATCTCTGTGGCTGAACTTTCATATTTTTTCCAAATGTGTTCTTTTAAGCTTTGTCTTCCAAGTGGATTGAGGGCAATGACTCTGTCTTGTTTCTCTGTCTTTGGCAACAAGCACAGCACTTGGCACCCAGTAGGTGCTAATGAAATGCTTATTAAGTGATCAATCTGGATGAAGACTGACACTTATCACACTGTGTTTCAATTCTCTATCTTCCAACCTTGACTGTGAGCTCGTTGAGGGTCAGAACCTGTGATTTTTGTTGTTGCAACTCTCAGCCCTAGCTTGGCACCACCTGAAGAGTATGGCCTTCTCAGGCTGGCTTTAAAACATTTCTCCACTTTCCCAGAAGTTTAAGTGGTCAGTTTAAGAGAATTTGGTTTAAAACTGCATCCAAAATTAACCTCCCCCAGTGCCCTGTACAGGTGGTCAGGAGTTGGGCGCCCTCTTGTGGCCAGAGCAAACCCTCCTTGCAAATTGTCACAGTTCTGGATGGAGGGCCCAAGAAGCTGTGTTAATTTAAAACTAGAGGCCTCCCATACAAGCAGCCTAAAAGTCACTCTCACCAGGAGGCCCACTGCTCCCCAGCTTTCAGGAGTTCAAGTGTGCCTGCAGGTCGTCCCCTCACAGTGCCAGCTTTGGCAGCTCTGCTTATTATCTCCCCAGGGGGTCTTGCAGCAAGGCCCAGGGAGGTGCCTCCTGTTTTGACAGCTTACACTGGCTGTTCACCCTGCCTGTGGTTGGAGAAGGGGGGTGAGGATGAGGGGTGGCATATCATCCACATGAATGTCCAGTGATGGAGATTCAAAAAGGAGTCTGCACCAAGGGAATGTAACGTGAGAGTTAAATTCATAGGCTTTGAGGCTGGGGACTCTGGAGCTCAGGTCCTGACTGTGATCTCACCTCTTTGTGCCTCAGCTTACTCACCTGAACAATGGGGGAAATCATAACACACCTACCCTAAGAAGAATGTCATGATAATCTATGAGATAACGTGCTTAACACAGGGCCCACCACAGAAGAAGTGTTCAGGTTACCTGTTACTAATGTCACTATGACCATGTTAAACTGGGTGTCTGTACAGGATGGGATTAACCCTGAAGAAGCCAAAGATCAAAGCCAAGCTGTGCTTTTCACCTGAAACATCCAGCATCTCCCTCAACCCACCCCTACCCTCGGCAGATGAAGAGGATGCAGTCAAATCCACTGGCAATAGATAGCATGATTAGCTCTAGAACACAGATGGGTGTCTTGAGGGCTTGGGTCACTGAGTTACAAGGCCAGACTCCTTGTACAAGAACTAAGTCTAACCTAGCACACGTGTAACAGTAGCTCAGTGCAGCAGTGAGTCAATTTGCCTTCACACGTGGCCACAGATGGTGCAGAGAAGGGGTATATAAATAAATGCTAGTTGGATGGATGGATGCATAAATGGATAGATGGGAAAAGAGGTAAAAAGTTAAAGGATGTAATAAATGATGGACAGAGAGAATGAAAGGATGGGAGGATAAATGAATAGAATAAAAGAGAATGAGAAGATGGAAGGATAGATAAAAGGAACTGGGGAGAATGGGAGGAGGGATGAAAGGAAGAATGGATGGATGGATTGATGGATGGTTGGGTGAAAATGTCAAAAAATAAAAGGGTGATGGATATCTTCTTTGGAGAAATGTCTATTTAGATCTTCCCATTTTTTGATTGGGTTGTTTGGCGTTTTTTTATATTGAGCTGTAGGAGGTGTTTGTATATTTTGGAGATTAAACTCTTGTCAGTTGCTTCATTTGCAAATATATTCTCCCATTCTGTGGGTTGTCTTTTCATTTTGTTTATGGTTTCCTTTGCTGTGCAAAACTTTTTGAGTTTACTTAGGTCCAATTTGTTTATTTTTGTTTTTATTTTCATTATCCTAGGAGTTGGATCTGAGAAGAAGACATACAGATGGCCAGAATAAAAAAAAAGCACACATGAAAAGATGCTCAACACCACTAATTATCAGAGAAATGCAAATCAAAACCACTATGAGATACTGACTTATACCAGCCAGAATGGCCATCATCAAAAAGTCTACAAACAATAAATGCTAGAGAGGGTGTGGAGAAAAGGGAACCCTCTTACACTGTTGGGGGGGATGTAAATTGGTGCAACCACTATGGAAAACAGTATGGAGGTTTCCTCATAGAACTACTGGAGTTCCCATCATGGCGCAGTGGTTAACGAATCCGACTAGGAACCATGAGGTTGAGGGTTTGATCCCTAGCCTTGCTCAGTGGGTTAACGATCCGGCATTGCCGTGAGCTGTGGTGTAGGTTGCAGCTGTGTTGCTGTGCCTGTGGCGCAGGCCGGCAGCTACAGCTCCAATTCAGCCCCTAGCCTGGAACTTCCATATGCTGCAGGTGCCGTCCTAAAAAGCAAAAAAAAAAGAAAAAAAAAAGGAACTACCATATGATCCAGCGACCCCATTCCTGGGCATCTATCTGGAGAAACCCATGACTCAAAAACATACATGTACTCCAATGTTCACTGCAGCACTATACATGATGGCCAAGACATAGAAGCAATCTAAATGTCCATTGACAGAGGAATGGATAAAGAAAATGCAGTACATATATACAATGGAATATTACTCGACCATAAAAAAGAATGAAATAATCCATTTGCTGCAACATGGATGGTCCTAGAAACTATCCTACTAAGTGAAGTTAGACAGTGAAAGAAAAACATCATATGATATTGCTGATATGCGGAATCTTAAAAAAAAAGAGGATACAAATGAACTTATTTGCATATGCACACTGAGTTACATGGAATGACTGGCCAACAGGGACCTGCTGTATAGCACAGGGAATTCTACACACTATTCTGTGATAATCTACGTGGGAAAAGAATCTGAGAGAGAATGGATATGTGTGTATGTATGACTGAATCACTTTATTATACAGCAAAACTATCACAACCTTGTAGATCAACTATACTTCAATAAAACATTTAAAAAAAAGAAAGGGTAAGGATGGATGGATGTAATAAAGGAGAGGATGGTAGGATGGAAAGATGGATAGAAAGAAGGAAGGAAGAGAGGACAGGAAGAAGAGAAAGTAGGAGGATAAATGGCTTTTGATCAGAGTAGATAGAAGGAAATCCTTTATCACTTTCCCACCTACCATGGACAGGATGTATGACCCACTTTTACCACCTGCCCTCATTACCCAGCCATACTCGAAGGGGAAAACAGACACAACTGACTGTGTCTGATGGCTGTGACTGTGTACTAAAAATTAGTGGCTATTTTGCAGTAGATCCTGCAGATGTAAATAAAAAGAACATTTTCTCCATGATCTTTGCCTGATATTAGATATCTATTACATAAATGTCTTTTCTGGAAGTAGGGCCAATTCTGGGGAAAGCAGCAAAGTGAGATGGCACGAAATATGGGCAAGAAAGACAGCTCCATACTTGGGGGCTATATCAGCCCTGGAGGCCATGCGGCTTTCTGGATGGGTTCTCTGACATGGAAGGCTGGGCCACAAACTGTGCCTAGGAAAATATGCTGGTTTTACCAAGGACAGCAAATGACTATTGCAGTATCAGCATCTAGGAAAGTTCTTCCAACCTTCCTAATGCCTCATGTGCGTAGAACATCCTAACGAAAAGGATCCTGAGAATCGTTACCTCTTCAAACTGATTGATGACTTTCCATCTCCAGCCCCACAGTTCTGGTCCAAGCTGCCTTCCTCCCTCACCTAAGGGAGGTGAGGGAGGGAGGCGGCTGCTGCTGCCTCTTAAAATTGTAATTCCACTATTTTTCTTTTGCTCTGCTTTTTTTGTATTGTAGTAAAATTCACACAATATAAAGTTAATCTATTTATTTACTTATTCATTTATTTATTTATTTATTTTTGCTTTATTTGGGCCGCGCCCGCGGCATGTGGAAGTTCCCAGGCTATGGAGTTCCCGTCGTGGCGCAGTGGTTAACGAATCCGACTAGGAACCATGAGGTTGCGGGTTCGATCCCTGCCCTTGCTCAGTGGGTTAACGATCCGGCGTTGCCGTGAGCTGTGGTGTAGGTTGCAGACGCGGCTCGGATCCTGCGTTGCTGTGGCTGCGGCGCAGGCCAGTGGCCACAGCTCCGATTAGACCCC
>PVHT021183555.1:16922805-16947601 GCA_004024745.2 Catagonus wagneri
AGAAGTTCCCAGGCTAGGGGTCTAACAGGAGCTGTAGCCACCGGCCTACACCACAGCCACAGCAACGCGGGATCTGAGCCGCGTCTGCAACCTACACCACAACGCTGGATCGTTAACCCACTGAGCAAGGCCAGGGATCGAACCCACAACCTCATGGTTTCTAGTCAGATTCGTTAACCACTGAGCCACGATGGGAACTCCCTAAAGTTAATCGTTTTAAAGCAAACAACTCAGTAGCAGTAAGTATCCACAATGCTATGCAAACACTACCTCTATCTACTTTCAAAATATTTTCCTCATCCCAAAAGCAAACCCTGTACCCATGAAGTTGTTACTCTCCATTCTGCTTCCCTCCAGCTCCTGTCAATCACTAATATGTTTTCTGTCTCTAAGGATTTGCTTTTTCCGGGTATTTCATATAAGTGGAATGAATCATATAATATGTGACCTTTTGCATCTGGCTCCTTTCACTTAGCATCATGTTTTTGAGTTTTATCCATGTTGTAGCATGTATCAAAACGTCATTCCTTTTAATGGCTGAATAATAACATCCCAATTTTAATTCTTTACAATGTATGTTCTACCCAGCAGCTAAAGTGGGGTTTTAAAATGGTACATTGTACCAGTTGCCTGATGGATAAGGTATTGGCCTCCTAAAATGGTACACTGTACCATGACACTCCCCTGCTTAAAAATCTCCAAAGCGTTTCCATTGTTCTCCCTTCCTGTGGCTTACAAAAGCTTCATAAGACCCTCAACCCACTCTCCAACTTCTTGTACCATTAAATTGTCACCCTCTGCCTCTAGTCATCTCACTGGTCCTTGACCACACCAAGTTCTCATCTACCTCAGGGCCTATGCACATGCTGTTCCCTCTGCCTGGGACACTATTCCCCATCCTGCCTGTTAGTGGAGGCCTACTCACTTTTAGGCATCACTTCCTTCGAGATGCTGACTTCAACCCTAAGAACTAATCAGAACTCCAGGGGTCATGTGCTCCCAGCATTATCTGCCTGTTCTCATGCATCCCAATGCGCATTCTGCATTTCCTTATGTGGTTACTGAGTGTCTGCCTCTCCCATGGCTGGTGCTCGCCCACACAGGGAAGAACCTGTATCCCCAGCACCTAATACACAGCAGGCACTCCACAGTGTCAGAGCCAGGATCTGATGCCAGGTCTACAGACTCCCATTCAAGTCCATGATCCCCAACTCAGGCTGGGACCACCCAACATTCTCCAACTTGGGGTAATTCTAAAGGGTGTGGCCAGTTTCCACCTGTGAATTGGGAGGATTCTTTATCAGCATCTTCCCAGCTAACTCTCAACTATGCTTCCTTTGACGGCAGAGATGCACCGAATTTCTTTTGCTAGCCTCTGGCTACTCCTGCCTAGATCTCGTAGACAAGCACTGCACTCAGAAGGCTCTCAGTTGATGCCCATTTGCCAGCCTGCCTCTCAGAGCCCTCATCACAAAGATTGCCAAGGGAAGTCCCAAACTGGTGGTTAGTCTTTGCACCATTTCCTTTCCCAAAAGTCTGCTGGATTTTGAGTTAAGGCGAGTCGCCGGCTCACATGGCGCCACGACTCCCTTGAGCGTGCGGCTGTGTCCCTGTGAATTCACGTGCCCTCACTGGCCAAATCCCTCAGCATCTCATTGTTGGGGTCTGGGGCATATGGCCCTGCCAGTTGGGAGGAAATGACAGGCCTGGGAACAGAAAGCCCCTCACTGGCGTGGCAGGAGAACAGACTCAAGTACCTATTCTCACGCACATACCCTGGGGCAGCAAAGCATGAATCTGGTAGCCATTGTCCCAAATGGAAAAAATGCCACAGAGATCTGGACCGGGGAACAGACTCCTGCAAGAACCAAAGCAGAACGTCCCCAGAGTAGGAAACAGAACTGCTACAGTGCCAGAGAAGAGATGCTGCCTGCCTCTGTCCCATCAAGCCCAGCTCCTGAGGCACAGGATCCAGCTAAGGAAGAACAAGGGTCCCAGGTCACAGAATCTGGTCTGGGGGTAACGTACTCTTGGGAAGTGATCCAAGGGATTTCCAAGGGACCTCCGCAGCATGCAGGCTGGCTTTCCATGGATGAGGACAGCAGACAGGGCAGTAATGTGCTCAGCAAGGACTGATGGTGGTCCCGCTCCCCTTGTGCTAGCTGTGTGGTCTCTGGGAAGTGGCTTCCCCACTCTCCTTGCTTTTTTAAAGAGGGCTGTCACCAAGGTGGGGAAATGGTCCCACGAGATAAAAGAGACCTGCAAGGGGTGAGACCTGGCACCACCTTGTTGATACGAATCTGTATTGTCTCCAGTAAATTTCCTGCTTCGCAAAGACACATGACCTCGCCTCTGTCTTGCAGTCTCCGCTCCCCTCCAACCAGCCCTGCCTCAGCTTCTCCATCCCTTCACTCTGCTAGAGCCCTACGACGTCGTCCCTCCTCACATCCTTTTTTAAATTATTTATTTATTTATTTTGCTTTTTAGGGCCTCACCTGCCACCCGTGGAAGTTCCCAGGCCAGGGGTCAAATCGGAGCTGTAGTCCCCAGCCTACACCACAGCCACAGCAGCGCCAGATCTTCCCGTCTGTGACCTATGCCACAGCTCACGGCAAGGCCAGATCCTTAACCCACTGAGCAAGGCTGGGGATCAAACCTGCGTCCTCACGGATACTAGTCACATTTGTTTCCGCTGAGCGACGATGGGAGACCGCCCCCCTCACATCCCTAAACACCTGGCCCAAGGATGAGCAGCTCAGAGCCCTCCAGAACCATCTGCCTTTAGGTCGCCATCAACAGCACGGCGGGTACATCTGCGCCGCGCCCCGAATGCTCACTACAGTCCAGATATCAGCCCTGCATTCGTGGTGACTCACTCGGTCCTCCCCAAAGCCCTGTGGGGGAAGGCGCTACGGTTACACGCCTTTTACAGATGGGGAAACTGAAGTTCACAGAGAGGACATGGCCCTTGGTTGCAAATCCGGCACAGGCCACCCAAGCACCCTGGAAGGGCAGCGTGCTGTGTTAGATGCCACAGGGCTTATGGAGGAAACGTAAGGCCCAGCCCATTCTCAGCAGCGTCACCTTGTGCAGCAAGCACTTCAGCAGCACTAGCACAGAACTAGCTAGAAAGCAGGAGCCGCCACCACACCGACGTCATAGCTGTGTCTCACCAAAGCACAGCAGGAATCTCCACTGCAGGTGGGATCCACCAGAAACTGTCCTTCCCTGGAAGAAAGTCACCTCGGCTGCCTGGCACACCAGCTCGGTGTGCAAAATCTAAGAAACCCTGGGTTCCGTCTGAGGCATTGTTCCCCTTTTGCTCTCTGGGAAGTTGCCTTCTGGTTTGAACTGAGCAGATCCAGCCAGATTCTTCTAGTCCAGGGGTTGGCAAAACTATGGGCCAACCCTGCGCCAAAACCAGCTCTCAGCCTGTTCTTATAAATAAAGTTTTATTGGCACACAGTCACGCCCATTCATTATACATTGTCTGTGACTGCTTCAGCTTGACAAGGGTGGGGTTAGTCACAGCACAGGCTGAATGGGAGAAAATATTGGCTATCTTGCCCTTTCCTGCAAAAGACTGCCAAGCCCTGTTCTAGACTCTCTGTCCATGGATGTTAATCATGAAAAAAATCCTGAGGAGAACCAGCGTCTGCTTGGGATTTATTTTCCCTCAAGTGACAGCTTCTCTCATGACCTTTTGCATATAAATAATGAACACTCTGCTGCCCTGTTCCCTTTTCTCCCTGTAGCCCAGTCATGGTAGCCTGAGTCATCCACGATCAGGCATTGGCAATAGCCCTCAGCTGTAAGAAAAAAGGCCTTTGCCTAAATCTAGGTTGTTCTATATGGTAACCATAGCCATATGATTTTAAAATTTAAACTTAAATTCAGAAAGATAACATTTAAAATTCTATCAGTCTCAACTTCCACAGTTTAACATTTTTGTTGTTGTTGTTGTTTTACCTTTGTTTACTTTTTTCTTTCATATTTTTTGGGGGGGGCTGCAACTATGGCATATGGAAGCTCCCAGGCTAGGGGTCGAATTGGAGCTGTAGATGCCGGCCTATGCCAGAACCACAGCTATGTGGGATCCAAGCCACATCTACGACCTACACTGAAGCTTGCAGCAATGCTGGTTCCTTAACCTACTGAGCGAGGCCAGGGATCGAACCTGTGTCCTCAAGGTAGGGTTCTTAATCCACTGAGCCACAATCAGAACTCCTCTTTCTTTATTTAAAAAAAAAAATTTAATTAAAGTATAGTTGGTTTACAACATTGTGCCAATTTCTGCTGTACAGAAAAGTGACCCAGTCAAACATATATATACATTCTTTTTTTTTTTATATTATCTTCCATTATAGTCTATCCCAAGGGACTGGATATAGTTCCTTGCACTATACATAGGACCTCATTGCTTATTCTTTTTAAATGTAACATCTACTGCCACAATTTTTTTTTTTTTGTCTTTTTGCCTTTATCTAGAGCCACACCCGCGGCATATGGAGGTTCCCAGGCTAGGGGTCTAACAGGAGCTGTAGCTGCCAGCCCTCGCCATAGCCACAGCAACGCGGGATCCGAGCCGCATCTGCAACCTTCACCACAGCTCACGGCAACGCCGGATCGTTAACCCACTGAGCAAGGCCAGGGATTGAACCCGCCACCTCATGGTTCCTAGTCGGATTCGTTAACCACTGAGCCACGAAGGGAACTCCCACTACTGAGCCACGAAGGGAACTCCCACTACTGCCACAATTTAAATGCCCAAAAGTCACATGAGGCTAGTGGCTACCACATTGGACACAGCAAATATAAGACATTTCCATCACCTCCGAAAGTTCTTTTGGACACTGCTGCTGTAAATCATCCTGTTTCCAGCATTACAGGGCGGGGTGAGTTTCCGCCCCATCCCATCTCCTCTCTGATTTCACCCTCCCTCTCCCCATTAAAAAGTTAACTTTGCTTCTCAAAAGACAGGAAACAGCCAAACTATGCATCATAGGGGGCTGGCCCATTAAGTGGTAATTCCATTTGGTGGAACTGAGTAAGTATTTAAAAGAATCAGGATAGTAAGAACACCAACATTTATTACTGAAGGAAGAGGCGAAAACAATGTGTAGAGAATGATCTCATTTGTATTTTTAAAAGATACACCTTGAGGAAAAACCTGAATCCAATAAATATTCCTAGGACAATGAGGAATGAGTAAATAATATTTACTCTTGCAATGAGGGAGGCAGACAAGAACCATGCTATCCCTGGGCTAGTATCATGGTGGGGGGTATAGACAAACAGATGAAATAATAAGGAAAGACTAATTAATAATGAGAGCTATGTGGAGAACCAAAGTCGGGTGTGCTGACTACGTGCTACGGCCTCTCTGGGGACATGACCTTCAGGCCGAGACCTGCATGTCAAGGAAAAGCCAGACTTGCAAAGATTTGAAGGAAGAAAGGACCAGGCACTGAGGGAAGGTCAAGGCCAGGGTAAGTCAACTCATACTGAAGGAGGAGAGAAAAAAGGCAGCAGGACCACTCTAAGGAAAGGGAGTTTGATTGTGAAAGCAATGGGAACCTGCTGGAGAGTTTTAAGAAGGAAGATGACGAAATCTGATTCTGTCCTTAAGAGATCACTCTGCCCACTGTGTAGAGAGTTGACGGTGGTGGAAGCAAGAATGGAATGTGGTGATCAGGAGAGGAGGCTGTTGGAGGCACCCAGGCAAAAGATGCTGGCGGCGTGGACCAAGGTCTCAGGCATGGAGGTGGAGGGAGAGGAGGGACTGGGGACCCAGCTCTCCCGGAACTTGCTGGCCAACTCAGTGTGATAAGGGTGAGAGGAAGAGACGTGAGATGTTTCCTAAGCCGATGTGTCAGAGGGATCCCCTGTCTCAGACAGAGACAAACAGGCAGGCTGTGAATTCCAGAGTAGGTATTTTGTTACTTTTGGACTTTTCCTTGCCATTTGGACTTAGGAACAGAAGTATTCTTTTGTAATAATAAAAAATAATTTTTAAATGGTATATAGTGTTTTTGCTTGAATTTCCCCCCTTTATTAAAATGGAAAAAAAAACTAGAAAACAGAGGTATGGGCATGGAATAATGTGCTTCATTGGTATTTAATATTTCAACCATGTTTTATTTTTTTTTTCAAGTTTTAAATTGAAGATCAAATTTGAGTCAGAGTTTGTTTCCCAAATGGCTGGTATCAGTTAGCTTACAACTGATATATCAGATTTAGCTGACAGGTATTAAAATGTGGCTATTTATAGATTCCTAGAAATTAAACATGTAGGTTTAATTATAAATATTATATTTGTATATAATATTAACTATATATAATATATAAATTGTATGGATGGTATATATATATGATTAAATATATATTTATACTTTCATATTTTATATATTATATATGATATATAATAAACATTATATATGTTTCTACTGTTAAAATTTTATATATTTATGATATATAAACATATATACTGTATATTTTTATGTTATATGTGATCTATGATTAAACATATATCTATACTACATAGATACATTTCAAATATATGATCTATAAACATATATGTGTACTTTTTAAATATATACGATATTTAATTAAATGTATATAGTTTTACATTTTACGTATGATATATAATATATAATTAAACAAATATATATAAATTATGTTACATATGAACATAAAAATATGCACTTGAGAAACAAAAAATGTCTTTTTTTTGCTTTTTGCTTTTTTGCTTTTTTAGGGCCACACCTGCACCATATGCAGTTCTCAGGCTAGGGGTCGAACTGGAGCTGCAGCTGCCAGCCTATGCCACAGCCACAGCAACACAGGATCCAAGCCATGTCTGTGACCTACACCATAGCTCGTGGCAACGCTGGATCCTTAACCTACTAAGTAAGGCCAGGGATCAAACCCACATCCTCATGGGTACTAGTCAAGTTTGTAACCCACTGAGCCATGACGGGAAATCCAAAAAAACATAAAATGAGTTTAAGAGAAGATGTAGTATTTTTTTTTTAAGGTTGAACTTTGCTCGGTTACAGATCAGCTCTCAATGTCCAACAGACTTTCTACCAGGACCCGATTTGGGGAAAGAGCAAGTTGTCCTCATACCCCATTCCCCTCCCACACTCTAAGACGCACTTCAGATCCAGGGTGAGTATAAGAGACAAAAAATGGTCAGGAAGGCAAAAGAAAGGTGTTGCAGGGCAGAGGTCTGCAGACTTTTCCTGTAAACAGCCAGAGAGAAAATATATCTTTGGCTTCACCAGCCCTGCGCTCCCTGGCGCCAGCACCCCGCTCTGCGGCGCGGCCCGGGAGCAGGCACAGGTGACAGGTGAGGGTTCCAAGAAAACCATCCACCAAAACAGGCAGTGGGCAGAGCTTTGGCTGCAGCTTGCCAACCCCTGTCCTAGTAGGGTCTGAACCTACCTGAAAGAAGGAAAATGGAAACAAACCAGCCCTGAATCCCACTGCCCATGCCTGGCTCACCCCAAGCGCTCGCCACCCCTGCCCCTGGCCTTTAGTTGGTGTCTTTCCTTTCCTCATTCTGACTCTGCCCCTCCAGGGGTAAGCTGGTCTTGTCACAGCGCCTAGACATTTCTTCAAGCTCCAGCCACAGGGCTGGAATACACATCTGTGTTTCTAACTCCCTGATGAACATGGGCCCTCCCACCCGCTGGGAAGCACAGGAGGATGGGGATCGAGTGCAACTTGTTTTTTGTGGATCCTCAGGGCCCAGCACATAATAAGAGCTCAGTGAACGAAATGAGCGCATGAAGGTCCAAGTGCACCCACTGTACCAAGGCCTGAGTGCCTGGGGGCTCCTCCTAGAAGTGAGTCAGGGAGTGGGGTGGCCTCCAGCGCATCCACTTTGCCTCAGTGTCAGGGGGAGGGGCCAGGCTGGTGCCCACCCCATCTATTTATTTCTAATTAGGAAGCATTTGTTGCCTGGGGTGGCTGTGGGGGTGGTTAACCTGCAGAAAAGATAACTGCCTGTAGCCCACCTGGAGGGGGGCTGAGCCCCAGTACTCACGGGACGCTGGCGTCGGCACTAAGATTGGTCTGGCAGAGATGCCGGGGGTCAGAGGCTACATCATCTCATTGGGGGTAGACACAATTATGACCCCCATTTTCCCAGGGAAAGTAACTGGGGTTCTCCACAGTTACTGTACCCAGGTCACAACTCAATAAAGGCCCGGAGTGTGATCACAGACTTCACTGACTTCAGAGCCAATTCCTAATCGCTCTGTCAATTCCACTGGATGGGCTGATGGCATATATTCCCATTTTACAGCACTGCCTGTGCAGACCTGGAGTTGTTCAGGTTGTTGACTTCAGGGTTGGCAGGGGACAACCAATCTTACACCTGCAAACGGGGCATTTTGCCAGAAGTCTGGCCAGTTCTTGACCTGGACACAGGCCACCCTGCTTCTGCTCCATGGAATGGTCTGGAAGCCCAAGGCTCCCTCTCCAGGAAAACCCCATGGTACAGCCCAGCCCAGCCTCTCCCAGCCGATCCGCGCTCACCCAGACAGCCAACCTCAGTTCTGCCTCCCAGGCCTGATCTGTGCTGGCACCAGGCCCGCTGATTTTCCTCCCTCCCCATGATTAGGAACTAATCTTATATTTTTGTTCCCCAACCCATAAATCAGTTACAGACCAAATATTTACACAGGCCATCATTTCCGAATGAACCCAGGCTCATGACAGCCCTCATTATTAAAAAGCATGACTGATTTTGGGCAGAGATTTCACTGGTATGTGGCTGGATGTTTTCTTTTAGGTTTCCTTCCCCCCTCCCCTTGCCTGAAGAAAAGACAATTTCCAAGATAAATTGGTCAGAAGTCTGCTTTTGCTGTCTCCCTGGGACCAGCAGGACATGGGCAGGCTTCCATCAGCCCAAAAAGTGATGGCCCATGTTGGCAGGGAATCACTTAACTGAATATCCCTTAAAAGCAGGAACCCTAAAGAAGAGAGGGATGGGGCCAGGAAGGGGCTGTCACCAGCCCTAGCCGTGACACCCACCCGCCTGGGAGTGATGTGGCCTGTCCAGGGTGACTCCGAGGAAGGCAGTGTGCTAAGTGGTAATATCACTGGGTGGGGAAGCAGGAAACTGAGTTTCTGACTTGGCTCTGTCATTCCTTAGAGAGTCTCCATGGCTGAGATTGGTTTCCCTCTCCGTCAAAGCAGGGATTCGCTCTGCGGTCTCTGTCCCTTTCTGCCTCAGGTACCTTGTCTCTACCTGTGACAGCTGCCTTATTATGAGCCTGGCTTTGTGCTAAGCATCTTATAGGCATTAGCTCATTTCAGTCTTTACAATGGGGACCATCATCTCCAGATGAAGAAACAGAGGGTAAGAGAGGCTAAGCCACTCAGCTGAGGTCACATAGCATATAAGGGGCAGAGGCCAGGATTTGAAATCAGTTCTGCCTGACCTCAGTGCTTTTGGTCCTAAAATATACTGCAGCCTCCCTAAGACCTGAATTTGCTTGGGGCATGAAACACACCACCACGTGGATTCTAAACATTCTGGTATCTCCATGTGAAAACACCTAGGGTCAGCGTCCTAGGCAAAGGCAGAACTGATGACTGTCTGCCAGGTGGTAAGCCAGCAGAGAGCCTTTCCTCTGCAAAGCCAGGGGTCAGCTGGAAAGGTTTCTGCAGGGAAACCGTGAGTATTTTGCTACCTGGGGAACACTTCATAGAAGCTTTATGTACCCTGGGAACAATCAGTTGAGAGCGAATCTGTACAGACATGCCTAAAAAGCAATATTTCAATCTGGTGCTTCTACAAGATCCACACTGCCATGTGTCTATCACAGCCTGGAAGACAGACAGCAGCATCCGCCAGCGCTAGAGGGCTTGGGAAGGATTCAGACAGTGATGGGGCTGGCTGGGCCCTCCGGGCCAGCTGCTTAACCTCCCCAGGCTCTCAGCTTCTTGACTTGTAAAATGAAAGCTTAGAGCAGATCATCCTGGAAAGCTCATCCATCCTCACCAAGATGTTTCTATGATGCTGGCCCCTTTCCTCCAGACTTACGGCGTGACCTTGGGCAGGTCAGAATCTGCGAGGCTTCAGGTTTTCTTATTTATGCCCTGGGTTAACCTCTCCAGACCCCCCGTCTGCCCTTGGCTTCTGTGGGGGCAGATGAGTCAGCGTTAAGCACAGTGAACCCTCAGCTGCGATGATCCCAGCCGTACAGAATTTTCAGCAAGTCATGACTGCCCTACGATGACTCTGAGAAGAAAGCTGGAAACTCTTTTTCCATGTGAGTTTGAAAACCATTGCCTGAAATCAGTGTTTTGTTTTTCAAATCAAGGCCTTCTACCCGCTCTCTCTCTCGACTTTTGCATCCAACAGTGACTTGTTATCATACAAAATGTATTCACTGGGGACCAAAAAAGGCGGAGGGCGGGCCCTCTGGGGGATGTAATTTAACGTGCTTGGCCACGTATTTCTTTCTGCTCAGCAGAACTTGGGTATGTCAATATCTTAGCCAATGGCCTGTGTAGCAGCTTTGCAGTGGACATTTGATTGTGACCATCTAGCACTCACCACCCCCCCACCCTTTCTTTGGTGGGGGGATTCTTTGGGGGAATTCTCTCTGCTTTGTGCACAGTCTTGGTGGGGTGTCAGCCAGGGCACAGACGCTACCCACCCCAAGTCACCAGGTACCAAATCAGACCCATCAGAGTCTCTAGAGAATACAAATCCTTTTTTTCCCCCCTTTTTAGGGCCACACCTGAGGCATATGGAAGTTCCCAGGCTACGGGTCAGATCGGAGCTGCAGTTGCTGGCCTACACCACAGCCACGGCAATACAGGATCCAAGCTACATCTACTACCTACACCACAGCTCATGGCAATGCCAGATACTTAACCCACTGAGCAAGGCCAGGGATCAAACCCACATCCTCACAGACACTATGTCAGATTCTTAACCAACTGAGCTACAATGGGAACTCTGGGAATATGAATCTTGTATGGCATGACACATAATGGACAAAAAACTTTGAAGCTTGGTTCATCTCCTGGTGGCTCCCCACAAAAAGCCTTTCAAGTCATTCCTGCTACTTAGAGCTTCCAAGACACCCTGGGTACCACCCCTTTCTGAGCTTTCCAGAGGACCCCAAGAGTTACCCCAGAATCTTCCACATCGGTTTGTTCTCTGTTTAAGCCAGCTAGAATGGGCTTCCATTGTTTGCAACCTAAGACCCTTAGTGCCCCCTTGAGAGAGACCCTAAAGCTCAATTTCTTTTTCAAAAAGGTTTACAGATCTATGCTTCACTGTGTCAGACTAAGTACTTTCGACTCCAGCATTTCTCAAATCCTGTGGGGTGGGGCCCAGATATCCACATTTTAACAAGCTTTCCAAACCACCTCCACACTCCTGAGAACCGCTGCCCTGCCTGGTAATTCAACAGCAATGACAGCGGCCTGGACTGTTACCGGCAGGTCTGGCACAGGCTGACGTTCTGAAATAAAGTACCACTCACATGGCCAGCGTCCACACAGGCTCTGTAAGAACCAGACTTCAAGGCCAGAGTGTCTAGCCAGACCAGGGCTGGAGCATGCCAGAAGAAGAGAGGGATGCTATCACCAAAAGTCACTCTCCAGGGCAGACACAGGGACACAGCTGCAGAGGCCACAAAGTCCATCTCTGCTGTAAGCATTGAAGGCTCGGGCTTCACCACCCTCCCCATCAGAAAAGCCCTCAGTATTTACATTTATTCTGACACACCGAGGGGACAGGCCTATTCAGTGGGTCACCACTGGAGTAGATACGGAGAGCAAAGTAGGAGATGTCTTACAAAGGGAGGGGTCCAATAAAATGGGATGCATCCACACTTTAGAATAATATGCAGTCATTAAAAAGGAATAAGGCAGCTCCATAGCCATGATCAACAAACGTTTTCTATCAAGGGCCAGACAGTAAATACTATAGACATTGCAGGCCATGGGGTCTCCATTGCAACTGCTCACTCCGCCGATGAAGCACAGAAACAGTCCTGGGCAACATAGAAACACATGGGTGAGGCTGTGTCCCAATAAAACTTTATTCATAAAAACGAGCAGTGGGCCAGATTTGGCCCAGGGCCATGGTTTGCCAATTCCTGTTCTCCACAAGGAAATGTGGAAAACGCAGACACACTGATTTGTGACAAAACTTAACTGCCGAGCAACACATCTGGTGTGATTTCGTCTCTACAAATATACATAAACATAGATGTGTACAGATACATTTGCATAATGTTTGACTATAGTTACAACATATTCCTATGATGTATTTCAAGGTCACAGAAAAAGAATGGGAAGCAAGGCAGTAGGAGTGAGGGTCAGGAGAAACTTCCACACCTGACTATGTGTGTGAAGCTTTTCCAGTGAGAATGCTAACCACAAGTGTAATGTGTGTAAAATTTGGAAGGAGGGTGGAAGCGATGGAAAGGAAGAACAGAACTGGGAGAGAGGAGGAGAGGAAGAAAGAATGAATGGAGAGAAGGAAGAAAGAGGAAATAAGGAGGAAGGAGGGAGAGAGGAAGAAAGGCTGTGTTCAAATAAAACTTATATGTATAAAACTTCTGTAATAAGACTTTAAATAAAGCTTTATTTAAAAACTAGGCAGTGAGTCAGATTCAGTCTATGGGCCATGGTTTCCGAGTCCTGGTCTAGGATACTGGCTCCATGGGGGCAGGGTAATAGTTGTTTTGCTCACTGCTACATCTCTAGTGTCTAGAGTAGACCACGGGGACATAGTAGCTCAAGAAATAGTTTCAGGAAGAATGAACAAAACCCTGCCTCTCTCTATTAACCTAAAGAACTAACAAGTCAACTGTTACCCTAAGCCCTTGACATAAGCAGATAGAAAAGGAATTTGGCTGTGTGTTACTCATTTAAATGTCTTGAACTCATTGCTGCCAGCATACAGGTTAATTAAATGGCAGTGATCTTTTAAAAGAAAATTCAGTTCTTATTCGCCCATTATCACATCAAAGCGGTCCCACTCTGTGGCATAAGGCTGGCTTAGAGAAAGAATAAACAGGACTACAGCTTCTGCTCCACATCTAGAGATCTGTTCTCCAGTTCCCACCCAGGCACTGAAGCTGGTCTGTGGTCATGCAGGTCCCCGGTTCTGCAGGCAGATGTTTCCATCTCCAAGGAAACCACATCTCTAAATGCCAGGCAGTGTTTTCCAGCCACAGGCAAACAGACTCTGATTCGGAGGAAAATCTGCAAACCTTTTCTCAAAAATAGGAACAGGGCTCTGGAGGTGGAGACCAACGTGGGGTGACAATGGCATAAAGGTGACTTTCAAAAGGAACCGGGGCTATATATTTGAGGGGATAGGAGGAGAACTGGGAAGCTGTGCAAGCGGATTTTTAAAGTAGAAAGAAAATTGCTGCACTTTGGGACCCTTTGTTCCACGGTTCCCTGGAATCAAGCACAATTGACATCTCAACCGGTGGATTGGGGTAGCAACGTCAAGTACAATCTGTAATCTTTGGGAAATAACACAACTTGGAGTCTTACTGCTACAGAGGAAGATTGCAACAGTGAACTCTGAGTCATGGGCCCTCCCCTTAGGCCACAGGCACCTGGGAAACTAAACAAGAGGCCCCCCTCTTCCTCCTGAATATGCAAACTCGCCTGCCCTTTGGGTTCTGCTGCCTTCAGTGTGACTTCAGCATCAAGATGGATTATGTAGCGGAGCGGTTTGGCAGATTGACGGAGACAGACAGCTGCCCACCAAAGGCCATGCTGGGTGCAGACAGAGCCATCACATCAAGAGGTTCCAAGAGGACACCTCCTGCCCCCCTGTTCGCTTTCATAGAGAATCCCTAAGCCGTATGTCTGTCTCCATCACTATGTACAGTGTCCATCCCAGATCTCTGGTGGAGGCAAAAGCATCCGGGAAGATGGTAAGTGTCATGAGCCAAGACGTGAACTACAAGTTAAATTGAGGAACGGGAATAAACATCAAGCTAAAGAAAAGTGTCACCATCTCTTGGGGGCCTCCCCTTGCTGGCACTGGGATAAACATTTCCCCTACATAACTTCCAACCTTTAGAGCCCAGCTAGGGAGATAAAGGACCACATCCCCATTTTATAGATAAGGAAACTGAGGCGCAGAGAGTGAAAGCTGCTTGCACAAGGGCCCACAGAGGTGGCCCTCCAGCCAGACCCTGATGGCTACAAATTCAGGCTCCTTCACCCCTGCAAGGTGCCATTGCCACACTCAGGCTGGCGGCAGCTCAAGAGCAGGAGAGCTGATGAATGTGGATCAAAAGAGAGTACAAAATAGTTGTTCTTGACAGGTTCCAAATCCCACAGCTCTAGCAAAGGGAGAAGGGCTTGCCAGCATGTGATGAAGGCATTTGCAGAGATAGCCCAGTTGATTCTGATTAAGCCACTGGGCAGGAAGGGGGCTTGGTGGTGTCTGTGACGTGCAAGCAAGCATGAGGGTCATGTGGCTTCTGCCGAATTGCACTCAGTCCCGAATAATTCAGGGAACAGGGACACCATTTAGTATTTCTCGGCCTGTGTTCAGGGGCTCTTTCAGCAAAGGAGACCAGCTGCATCATAAAATCCTGAGAACAGCTTGGGTCCCGGGCCTCAGGCGGGAGGGAAAGAACTCGACATCACCCACCTACTTCTTGATCGGCATCAAGGGAAAAGTTTGTTGCACAAATGAGATACTGGGTGTGGAGGGATACGAAGCAGTAGGGAGAAGAAGATGAGGAAGACTGAGAGAGGAAAGAGGGAAATGAACACGTCACTTGATGCTGGAGCCTCTATCGCCTACTTATTGTCACTCCAAGTGCCCCAGGCCTCCACGTCCTTGTCTCTACAGTGGGGATGGACAGGGCGCCCCCTGCAGGGCTGTCATGAGGATTAAAGGAGGTGACATGTGTCAAGAGCTGGGCGCGCACCTGACACTGAGTGGATGCCTGGTCAATGCTGCACGTTTTCCCTAATGATCATATGAACCACCACAAAGTCCCTGGACCCCCACGTTATAGTACAAAATGTCCTTTCTAGGAAGTAACACTCAGGAGGGCTTCCTATCTGCCAGGTGCTTTCCCAATTACGCGATGTTTCCTCAATTCACCTAATTCTTCCACACATCCCTTGGGGTCGGTACTAGCACTGTGGTCCCCACTTTACAGATAAGGAAACCGAGGCCATATCTAGTCATCAGATCCCCATTCACTCTCTGAGCAAATATTTACTGAACTATAGGGTAAAATATATGAGGCGGCGCCTGCCCTCAAGCTGCTGATAGTCTAGCTGAGGAGCTAAGACGGACTCCCAAAAGAAGTTATACAGAAAAGAACAAATAAAAATAAAGGGAAACACTCAGTGTGATATAAATGGCAAGTGCCTGCTGGCCTTGCTTAATCAAAGAAGAATGCAGGAGATGCTACAGAGAAAGGACCAATATAAAATGAACCCCTATGGGCAATGAATGACTCCCAATCTACACTCCACGGAAGCCTGGAGGATGGGGCTGACTTTCTAGAATATTCCTGAACTGGAAGCAGAAGTTCATTTTTCAAAAATTAGATTTCTGCTTCCCTTCCATTTCTGCTGGGGTCACTGAAGATGAGTGGCTGCTTCTAAGGACCCTGCATCTCAAAGCCTGGGTCCTGAGAATCAACAAACATGATGGATAGCAGGTGTCTCTGTGAACCCCCAGGCCTAGCATCAATAGGTGGTCGATAAGTCCTGGGTGGATGAACACCTTCCATCCGTAACAGTGATACTCCCAGACCGCCCATCTCCTGTCAGACTCTATGCAAGATGCTTTATACGTACAGTTTCATACAAGGAACCCTTTCAACCCTAGAAAGCAGGTCCTGCTATGACCTACTGACTAGTTGGGACATCTGAGACTTAGAAGGCAGCGTCATTTATTCAAGCTATCATTCTTGGGAACGGTAATCTCAGGCTTCAAGAAGACCCCCTCTGGAGTTCCCCTTGTGGCTCAGTAGGTTAAGAACCTGACAAGGTCTCCATGAGGATATGGGTTTAATCCCTGGCCTCACTCAGTGGGCTAAGGATCTGGTGTTGTTGTGAGCTGTGGTGTAGGCTGCAGATGCAGCTCAAATCCTACGTTGCTGTGGCTGGGGTGTCGGCTAGCAGCTGTAGCTCTGACTCGACCCCTAGCCCGGGAACTTCCATATGCCATGGGTACAGCCATAGCAAGCAAGCAAGCAAGCAAGAGAAAGAGAAGGAGGAAGGGAGAGAGGGAAGGAGCGAGAGAGAGAGAAAGCAAGCAAGCAGGATTGGGACAGAGGGAGTTAGGGAGGGACGGAGGGAGGAAGGAAGGAAGGAAGGAAGGGAGGGAGGGAGGGAGGAAAGGAAGGAAGGGAGGGAGGGAAGGAAGGAAGGAGGGAAGGAAAGGGAGAAACAGAGAAAGTGGAATGAGAGTTTTCAGGGGCTGGGGGGAGGGGAGAATAGGGAGTCAGTGTTTCATGGAGACGGGGTTTCAGTCTGGGAAGATGGGAAAAGTTCTGGCAGTGGGACAGCAGTGATGACTGCAGAATAATGTTCAGTTAATGCCACTGAGCTGTACACCTAAAAATGGTTAAAGGGACAAGTTTGATGTTACAGATATTTTATCACAATTTTTAAAATGTGTTAGCATCATCAACCTCTGACGATGGTTGGGGAGGAGGGTCCTGTGGAGGGAGGGAGAGAAAGATACGCTTGGACAGGAAACCGCTTTTCTTTAAGGAGACCACAGGGAGGGCCACCGAGGATCATGGTGCCAGTTCCTGGGCAAAAGAAGCTGAGTGTGGAGTGAAAGCTCACAGCCATCACCGAGAGAGGAGCCGTCAGCCAGCCCAGCCCGGGGCCCCCCTTCTCCACAGCTGTTACACATCTTCTCTAGCTGTGCTCTCTCCAGCTGCTCAGACCCAGCTTCATCAGAGATGCAGGGCTCCCCAAGTACCAAAAAGCAAACGCCAAGTTTATGACCGCTGGCAAAGGAGCCATAAAACCCAGGCCCACCCAAGTACATCGCGCTGCCACCTGTCACCTGCCACCCTGGGGAGGCTGCCGGGCCCCAGCTTGGGTTTCTTCAGGGTCCCTCTCTACCCATGATCAACACAATATCTGGCTTGTAAGAAACCCAGTGGACGATGAACCCTAAATGCGAGTGGGTGTCTCAGGAGGACAACTTGTACGAACTTGCAGAAGTGATCGTGGCGATGGCCATCCTAGAATAACTGGGGCTGCCCTCACAGCAGCGGATGCCAAGAAAAACGCGGATTCGGAGTCAAACTTGAAATGTGCTTTTCCGCACCTTGGATTTCTTCTCTGTAAGAAGGGATGACCTACATCCTAGCATTGCTGGAGGCAGTAAGTATCATGAAGCTACTCGGGGTGTGGGCTCAGAGGTCGAAATGGGATTCAGAACCCAGCTCTGCAGTCAAGGGACCGGATTGGGTTAGATGGCGCCCTTCCCAAGAGGACCCCTCTGGTTCCAACCCTCCCTGAGGTTAGCTAGCTTGGCAATGCAGGAGTCATTCCAGACCATCAAGGACATCCACGACCATCCCTTGCCAGGTCCGGCTGATGTCAAGAAAACACCTAAGAAACTCGACCTGGGAGGTCGCCCTGCACAGCCTCAGTCTCCACACCTGTAAAATGGGACGAACAGTAGTGCCGCCTCCCTGGGTTACATGGAAGGTTTTCTGAGATGGCATGTGTCTAGCTGGGCTCCTCAGCCTCGTACATCTCATGGTACACACAGAGAGGGATGCAACTTGGCCACTGGGGCAGACAGAGGAGGGGCCCGGGGGCCACAGGCACCCGGGGGATGGAGCTAGTCAATGTTCCGGTGCACCTTTAATCATTTTGCGGGATACTGGTTGGGAAGCTCCACCGAAAGCACCTGCACGGACAACAAACACAGCTGCTCCCCTCCCACCGTGAGGGAGGGGTCCTACGCGTTTCTTCTCCTCGGCGGACCGCAGGCTCCAGGCTCTTTATTTCCAAGCCCAATTTGGTTTTATCGTAAAGTAAGCCCACATAGTTTTAAAATGTCAAAAACAGCATCAAAAGATACCTAATGAAAAATAAAGTCCCCCTCTGGAGGACTTCTGGGGAGCGGATAATGTTCAGATCCTTGATCCGGGTGCTGGTTGCACAGATGAGCTTATATGATGAAAATTCAGGAGGTATACCCTTCCTAGCATGTTTCTCTCTCTCTCTCTGTCTCTCTCTGTCCCTGTCTCTCTCTCTTTCTCTCTCTCTCTCTCTCTCTCTCTCTCTCTCTCTCTCTCTCTCTATATATATATATATATATATATATGACTTGAATGAAAACTTCTAAAAATCCCTCTGAGTTGAATTGGGCTCCCCTCCTCTAAAATATGTTGATCTCCTAACCCCAGTAACTCCGCTTGTGACCTTACTGGGAAATAGGACTGTTGCAGATGTAATTAGTTAAATTTAGATGAGGTCTTGCTAGAGCAGGGTGGGCCTCTGATCCAATAAGACCGGTGTCCTTATAAAATGGGGAAATCTGGACACGGATACACGAGATGCATGAAAAGGCATGGGGAGAACGCCGGGTGGAGATGAAGGCAGAGATGGGAGTGATGCTCCCACAGGCCAGGGGTTGTCAGCAAACCACCAGAAGCCAGAGGAGAGGCTGGAACAGATTCTTCCTTCAGAAGGAACCAGCACCGCTGATACCTTGACTCGGGACTTCTAGCCTCCAGATCCGAGAGACCACACATTTCTGTCACTTACACCACCCTGCTTACAGACCTTTGCTACGGGAATATTAATACACGCCCATTGTCTCTTTCTCTAATTCTCAGTCAGGCTCCTGAGAGGTCCCAGTGGGATCTCTTCACAGTGGTTAAGGGCTGTTTGTGTGTGTTCCTAGAGAATTTGTTTTAATCACTGTTCTAATTATCCTTTCTTTTTTTCCAGCCATGCCTGCAGCATATGGAAGTTCCCAGGCCAGGGGTCGAAGCCACGCCACAGTTGTGACCTGTGCCACAGCTACAGCAATGCCAGATCCTTAACCCGTTGTGCCACTAGGGAACGTCCTGTCATCCTGTCTTAGTCTGGTCCACGGCTCTGCTGTGGGGATCATGAACACCTAGACTCTGAGCTCCAGGGCCACGTCAGAATGGAGCCTGCCGGGACCTCTGGGGGCATCTGCCCACAGCTAAGGGCAGCCCCCGACTTCCCTCCATCTGAGATCACAATCACCTTCAACATGGAAGAGGAAAAAGGATGGGGTGGAGCCACTTCCAGATCCTAGCTCTCTAGAAGACACACAGCCTGATAGCAACATCTTCAAAGAGACATTCTCTGACTGCGCCTCCCTTCAAATACCTCAAGGCTGCCTCAGGACCTTTGCATAACCTGTTCTCTTAGCCTGGACTTCTCTCTATACAGAAATCTGTATAGCTTGTTCCCTCATTTCATTCAGTTCTGTGCTTAAATGAGCCCTCTTGAGTAAGGCCATCCAACCACCTGATCTAAAACGGGAGCCCCATTTGTAGCAACACGGAAAAACATAGAGATTCTCATACTAAATGAGGTAAGTCAGAAAGAGAAAGACAGACACCATGTGATACCACTGACATGTGGAATCTAAAAGAGGGCACAAATGAACCTATCCACAAAACAAAAATTGACTCACGGACATAGAGAAGAGACTTGTGGTTGCCAAGGTGGAAAGGGGAAGAAGTAGGATGGATGGGGAGTTTGGGGCTGGTAGATGCAAACTATGACATTTAGAATGGATAAGCACTGAGCTCCTACTGTACAGCACAGGGAACTATAACCAACCTCTTGGGTTAGAACACGATGGAAGATAACATGAGAAAAAGAATGTGTCTATATGTATGACTGGGTCACTTTGTTGTATGGCAAAAATTGACGCAACACCATAAATCAACTATACTCTCATAAAAAAATAAAATGTCAGCCCCTTCCATGCTCTCTATCCCCTGACCTTGGCGCTCAGCTTCTTTATGACAGTGACTGTCACCTGACGCTGTATGTATTTACTGCTTTATACATCTATTATCTATCTCTCCCATCAAGCCACATGGGCAAATACCCACAAGCCTTTGGATATTTGCTTCTGCTTGTAGCCCAGCACCTAAGATAGATCGTAGTGGGTGCCAGGTATTCAATGCATACCTCTGAACAAATCCATGTTACAGCTTTTCTACAAAATATCAATGATGATTGTCACTGCCCTTTTGCTGAGTATTGTCTGTGTGTTATCTCATTAATTTTCCCAAAAGCTCAATAAAGTCCGTGTTTTGATTCTTTTGTTTTTATAGATAGAATACAGAGTGGCTATGAGACTTCCCCAAGGCCACACAGCTACAGGGTGGTGGAGGCAAGATCTTACGGCGGGATTTCTGATCTCAGAGTCCACGGGCTGGGCCATCCTATTCGCTCCCCTCACTCACCTCCTAAGCTCACCACCTACCACCTGGCCTCCCCAGCCACAATCTGAACTGGGAGAGTGAGATCCTTTATGAAATGCAAATTAAATGCAACCAGTAGGAAGCACCAAATTGCCTTTCTTATTTATTTTTCCAGCACAGGGCTGACCTGGTTGTTATTTAAAAAAAAAAAAGAATAAGTCACTGGAAAATAATGATGCTGCACTGATGCCTTGGAGCTATATGGAGATCTATAAAGCCTGCCCATGCTTTAATTGGCTTCCTGCCACTGTGTGTACTTAACTAGGTGAGGACGCTATTAACTGCACCAAATAAAACATTTATTCACAAGAAAGCCACATAATGAGGAGAATTGTCAGTGTGAGAGCAAATGTCGGCATCTTTCAGAAGAGGCAGAATGGCTCGCTCAAAGGGCTGAAACGGCCTCGTAACAGATTCTGTACAACGCTCAACATCAGTGCCATCACGCAGGGCAGCAGTGAATAAATGATTCTAGACGATAAAAAGAACTTCTCGTTTATTTCCATTCACTTCTTAATATGACTACCCCTCCACCGCTGCAGAACAAGCCCCCAGCATCTCTCTCTGAGCAACCGAGGAAAAAACCTCTCAGACGCACCTGACGCCCCCTTCCCCAATCTCCTCCTTGTACCACAGAAGAAGAAACTTTCTAAAAGGTTAAATCTGGTCATGCCACATCTTTGCTTAAAACCTTTAGTGGATTCCCCAAGTCAAAAATAAATGTCGGGGTTCCCGTCGTGGCTCAGTGGTTAACAAATCTGACTAGCATCCAGGAGGATGCAGGTTCGATCCCTGGCTTCGCTCAGTGGGTTAAGGATCTGGCATCGCCATGAGCTGTGGTGTAGGTCGCAGATACGCCTTGGATCCTGCATTGCTGTGGCTGTGGTGTAGGCCAGCACTACAGCTCCAATTTGACCCCTAGCCTGGGAACCTCCATATGCTGTGGGTGTGGTCCTAAAAAGCGAAAAAAAATTTTAAATTAAAAAATTAAAAAAAATAAATCTCAAATTCTTTGCCATCACCTCTGTAGTGGGTGGACTGGTCCCCCCATCCCAAAAGACACATCTGCTGGAACTAGTGGATGTTGCCTTATTTGGGGAGGAAAAAAAGGTCCTTGGACAAGTACATTTTGGATCCAGAGCTCCAATGTGGGGCAAGGGAGAGAGTCAGGGTCATGCCATTTTTCTCTTCCTCCTGTGGACAAAAACGTCACTGATACACTCATGATAAAGAGACAACCGTGTGTATTTTGTCCCCAAACTCAGAATAAAATCCATTTGTTAAAAGGAAAAAAAGGGGTGGGGGGGGGTCCTTGCAGACGTAATGCAGTTAGGGATCTTGAGATGAAATAATCCTAGATTATCCAGCTGGGCCCTAAATCCAATGACAAGCATTCTTCAAATGAAGAGGAGAGAGGGAGATCTCACATAGAAGGGAAGACAGAGGGGAAAGCGACATGACGATGGAAACAGAAATGGGAGGGATGCAGCTATGAGTCAAAGAACGCCTGGGGCCACGGGAAGCTGGAAGCGGCCAGGAAAGATCCCCCCCCACACCTCCCACCAGCCTCCACAGGGGGGCCAGCTATGCTGATCCCTTGTTCAGACTTCTGGCCTCCAGAACAAACGAGAGAATAAATGTCTACTGCTTTAAGGCACCCAGTTTGGGGTACATTGTTTGGAAGCCCCAGGAAACTCGTACAGCCCCCAAAGCCTCTGTAGGAGGCACCCCCTCACACTCACTCTCTCTTGTCATACGCACCGCCCTTCTCAGTCACTCAAACCCAACCTACTCTCCTGCCCGCCCCAGAGCCTTTGCACATGCTGTTGCCGCTGTCTGCCCACAGTCAACTTCTTCTACACCTTCGGAGAGCAATTCAATCACAGCTCCCTTCAGGAAGATCTTCCTGATGTCACTGGCCAAGCGCGAGTTTCCCATTACAGACCTTCCCATCGCCAAGTGCCTCTCTTTAGTAGCCCATGTTGGTTACAACTGCAAAGGTGTGGGACTCAATCATCTCCTGCATCAGAACTGTCCCATGAGGGTGGGCAGCACATCTGTCTTCTACTCATCCCCAGAGCTATGCACACAGTGCCTGCTAAATAAAAGATCCCCCGACTTTTGATGGAGTGTTGAAGGGAAGAGCAATTCAGAGAAGCTCAAAAGCAGGTTCTATAGCCAGACATCAAATAGAACCATCAAATTAAAAAACAAGATGGGGGGAGGTCTCTGAGGTGAGCAAGCAACTGAGCCCGACCTGTTTTCCCAAAGCCACATCAAAGGTTTCAGAAACAACTTCCAGAGCCTTCGGACGGTGTCAAATCAGGACGTCTTGTCTCCCAGACTACTCAGTGTTGGCAGAACTAATTTCCTCATTAAGGATCATTTTTATCCATGTCTCTGCACCAAACCGGAATATTCCCAGAGACCAAGGCAAACACTCTGATCACTTGCAAAAAGGACAGAAATTTGGTGGAACGGCTGGAGGTAGTGACCAGCACACGGTGGCCCTTTGAAAGCTCCTCTCTGGCTAATGGGGTGTTCAGTGTGGAATGAGATCTTCCAGAGCTACATTATTCCACGTAGCTACATTCAGGGCCATTTTTCTCTCTTCACAACTGGACAATTGGCTGGATGAAGGCGAAGCTGGCCAGCTCCCCTGGGGGACTGACGAGGTGGGAGAAAGTGAGGAAGGGCAGTTTTCCATCAAGGAGCTTGCTCCCTTCTCATTCCCGCCAAACTCAAACTTATCAACTCCCTCCAAAATGTCTCCCCATAAATGAAGCAGGATAGAGGAAAGGCGGATGGAGCAGGGGTCAGAGAGGGGAGGAATCAGGCCTGGGTTCCAATCACAAACCCAGGATCTGCCATGTGCCAAATCTGGGGCAAGTTATTTAACCTCTTTTAGTCTCATTTCACCTGTAGAGCAGGACTTCACTTATTCATTCAATAAACACTCACGGGGTGCCAACCATGTGCTAGGCAGTGCTGGGACTAGTGTGGGGTGGGTAAGGTACCTGGGACATGGGATTCAGGCACTGGCCAAGCCTCCAGAGCGAGCATCTCCGTAAAAGCTGCTCCCTATGCCCCTACTCGCATCACCCTGGCTCCAGCGCTAGGGGCTAGGGTCCACCAATGAACCACCTCGACTGTTCTACTGACATGAAGTCTCAGAGCTGAAGGGGAGAAAACTTGTCTACACTTCATGACACTGATCCTTTTGGCCATAACAACAACAACAAAAAGCCCAGCAAAGAAATTGCACCCTGAAGCTCTGAAAAGGCAATTCCACCTCCTGCTGAAAAACCACTCGTGTGTCCCCAGCTAGGCTGAATTTATCAAACACACACAGCTACCCAGCAATCTTCCCAGAGAGAAGGATTAGAGGTAGAAGGAAATTGGTGCAAACAGACCCCATAAATATCAGTCTCTCCCAGACCTGCTCTGTTGGGGTGTCCATCCTCCCAATCCGATCGCCGTGCGCTCCAGCCGCCTCGGGGTCTGGATTGGGAGCCCCAAAATTACCCCCACTCCGTGCAGTGTAAATAAAATGCAGTGGAATCAGCTAGAGTCTTTACTTTGCAAAGACACTGTGGAGAAAAAGGGCAAAGCTGTACATGCCTACAGCCGGGATGCATGAATCTAAACAGAAGGCACCTGGGCAGTTTCCGGGTAAAAGCTGTCTCATCTGGGGGTATGATCTGATCTATGCACAGCTTCCTGCGGGGTTCCAATGGAAGACCCCTGATCTGCAGGATTCTCTGCATTCGAGGAGGGCATTTCGAATTCACAGAGGGAGACATTCGTGCCTTTGCGATGATTGTTCTTGAGCTGCAGGCGCCCCCGAAGGCTCTTTCACATCAATCTTTTTCAGTGAGGGAAACGCGGATTCCCCTCTCAGACCGGATCCCACCCACTGCCGTCTCCAGTCCAGCGGACAAGTGGAAAAGTATGTTCCCCAGCGTTGAAGGGGAAACCGGTACCAGGTGAAGCTGGAAGAATCCACTGGCCACTGATCTCAGAGCTCACTTCTGCGTCTGTTCAATAACTGGGCAATGAAGCCATCACCTGCAGCCCAGGGGGCTGGGGAGGGAGGGAATCCTGGAAGACCACTAGGTCGTGCCCCCGGAAGGCTGGGTGTCCAAGACCATGGGCTCCCGTATCAGATGCCTGGGTCTAAATCCCAGCCCCGCTCTGTATGTCTGAAGGATGGGAATGATAACGGCATCTCTCTCGTGGGGCCACTGCAAAGCGATAATGCATGGAAAGCCCTTGGTGCCTACCCATGTTAGCTTTAATCTGAGCAAGGC
>PVHT021183555.1:16947701-16975965 GCA_004024745.2 Catagonus wagneri
ACGAATCCGACTAGGAACCATGAGGTTGCGGGTTCGATCCCTGCCCTTGCTCAGTGGGTTAACGGTCCGGCGTTGCCGTGAGCTGTGGTGTAGGTTGCAGACGCGGCTCGGATCCTGCGTTGCTGTGGCTGCGGTGCAGGCCAGTGGCCACAGCTCCGATTAGACCCCTAGCCTGGGAACCTCCACATGCCGCGGGTGCAGCCATAAACCCGCGGCCATAAAATGACAAAAGGCAAAAAAAAAAAAAATAAATAATCTGAGCAAGGCAGATATTCAAGCCACACGTATGCATTTCCTCAGGCTGCTATAACCAACCACTGCAAACTGGGCAGCTTAAAATCAAAGGAATCTATTTTCCAGAGGCCGGAAGTCTAAACTCAAGGTGCTGGCAGGGCCATGCTCCCTCGAGAGACTCTAGGGAAGAATTCTCCACCTCTTCCAGCTTCTGATGGCTCTCAGCAAACTGCAGCATTCCTTGGCGTATAACTGCTCACTCCAGTTTCTGTCTCTGCCCTCATAGGGCTTTCTCCTCTGTGTCACCTGTGTCTGAGTGTCCCGCTCCTTTCGTATTGGATGTAAGGCCCACCCTAATCCAGAATGACTTCATCTTAACTTGATTCCATCTGCAAGGACTCTTCTTCCAAATTAGGTCACATTCTGTGGTTCCCGATAGACATGATTTGGGGGAGCACACTACTCAACCCACTCACCACTCATGCTTTTCCTAATCCTGAAAATCACCAGGAAGAAGACCCTAGTTCCTCCTTTTAGCAGACATTTTTCAAGGTTCCCATCTCTCCCTCTGTGAAGATTCCCACCACCTTCAGCCGTGATTGCCATACATGTACCCACCCCCTTGGCAACAGGTGATTGGTCGAGGGAGGGCTCCTGATCTAGGATGAACCAATCAGATTCTCTCTCCTGAGATTTTGAGAATTGGATCTGGCGCATTCGGTTGATTAGCTACAGAAGCTGCCCTAGGAGGACCATGTAAACTTGGGGTTGAGGCTGCCATTTAAATGTGCAGAGTCAGGGAGGCTGACCATCAAACGCACAGGGGTTATACAGGGGGGCAGAGAAGCTACAGCCACCTGGGTTCCTGACTCTGTTTCTATTTGGAATCCAGGCCATACTTAGTCCCTGAATGCAACTCTAACCCTCCACTTCCCTGGGACAACAAATCTCGCCATGTGTCTGTATGTGTGTGTGTGTAAGTGTCAGTATTCCAGAGCTGGAGGGACTTCTGCTCCCTGCATCCGTTAGAGCCTTGACTGAGACACTCTTTAAGCCATGACTCCCTTAGGGTCAAGAATTCTTTACCTCCAACCAAAGCCTTTTGAACTTGGATACATTTCACCAGTTCTGGCCCCTATAACAGAAGTCATTGCATGGGATCTGTTGTGTTGAACACACACACACACACACACACACACACACACACACACACACATACATACACACCCCAAAAGCAATGTCTTTCTACATCCATAGATGAGATGTGGACCATCTCCATCTTCTGGGCCCAGGCTTTACAATGCTAGATCTTCCAATTTTTCTATCTATAGCCCTCTACACCCCAGGTCAGCACACTGAGGCTGTCTGGCAGAATCTGGCTCACCACCTGTTTTTGGAAATACAGTTTCATTGGAACACAGCCAAGTCCACTCACTGACATATCATCTCTGACTGCTTTCACATGATAAGTGTGGGGTTAGTTGCAATGGAGGCTGTATGGCCCATAAAGCCTAAAACAGTTCCTCTCTGGCCCTTTAAGAACAAGTTTGCTGATCTTTGTATTATACCAGAATCAAGACACAATGGGAAAAGATCTTTAATCATCAGCTACTAACTCTACGTTTAAAGAGCTGGGCAACATCAGAAGAGCTTCTGTGTCTGGACTTTTATTTAGTTACTTGTCCCATAAACATTTCTTAAGGGCCTAGTCTGTGCCAGACCCCAGGCAAGATGCCAGGGGTATGACTGTGAACCGGAACAGCTGAGCGCCACCTCCAAGGGGCTTAGAGCTCATTCTGAAAAGGGTGTCTTCACTGCAACTATGGAAAGTGCTACAGAAGGGTGGTCTTGGGTCCTCTTGGAGCAGATCAGAGGGATGCAGCCTGGTGAAGGGGACCCAGGAAGGGTCCCTGGGGAAGCTAAGGCCAGGCGGGAGAACCGGGACTAGTCAGGCAAAGGACATTCCGAGTAGGAGAGGTATGTGCCGTTTTCCAGCCTGCACTAAAAAATGTTCAACTATGTCCACTTGTTCCCACACTCTCCCAATGATACAACAGGGCCACTTGTGTCACAAGACACTACTGGGAGTCTGCAATCAGGGACACAGAACACAAAACAGTGTGGTATAGGGACACCCTTTCCTAGTTCTTCAATGTGCAATGGCAGGTCCCTGCACAGAGCCCCCAGGAGACATGGAGCAGAGGTCCCAGATCCAGTCCTTACCCTGGTGCCTTCAGATCCCACAGCCCCAGCCTCGAGGTTGGCCTGAGCTTGATGGCAGCAGCTGTGTGTGCCTTTTGCTGCTCGGTGACAGCTTCCATCTGCTTCATTACTATCATTACCCAGAAACCACATTTGCAGCTAAGTGCTCTCAGCCCTAATTGGTTCCTGATAGATTGGGCCAAAACAAAGCACTCAGAACCTGCTGGGCAAGGTTGGGGTGGGGGACTGTCCTCCTCTTCGGGAATTCTTGCTTCGAAATCTGAGAAGTCAGGGAAGTGAGAGGGCCCAGACTCTGCAAGCCACTGATTTTGGAATTCATTTCTAGCACTTCCATTCACATTGAGGCCTCAGTGTACTCACCTGTAAAATGGGACTGATAGCACCCACCCAAAAGAGATGTTAAGGGAAGGAAAAGTGCTGATTAAGACATCCAAACTTCACCGAGTGCCTGCAAGACCATCAGGCTGAGTGTTTCGAATGTATTCACTGATTACAACTCCCAATCCTATAAACTATCTATGATAACCAACCCCATTTCACAGACAGGGAAACTGAGGCCCAAAGAGGTGAAATCACTTGCCCAAACCACCTGGCCCCTAGCCACAACCCCATAATAGACATTCTTCTAAGCTTTAGCCCTTCTGCTTGGAACACAGATTTTAAAGTGGCTCAGTCAACCTCACACCATGCACAAAAATAAGTTCAAAATGGCTTAAAGTCTTAAGTATAAGACATGACACCAATAAAACTCCTAGAAGAGAACATAGACAAAACATTCTCTGACATCAGCTGTACAAATGTTTTCTTAGGTCAGTATCCCGAGGCAATAGAAATAAAAAAAATAAACCAATGGAACCTAATCAAACTTACAAGATTTGGCAGAGCAAAGGAAGCAATTAACAAAAATGAAAAGACAACATACAAAATGGGAGAAAATAGTTGCAAATGCTGCAATCAACAAGGACTTAGTCTCTAAAATATACAAACAGCACATAGAACTCAACAACAACCAAAAAAACAAACAATCCAATAAAAAATTGGGCAGAAGACCTACACAGACATTTCCCCAAAGAAGATATACAGATGGCCAACAGGCACATTAAAAAACACTCAACATCACTAATTATTAGAGAAATGCAAATCAAAACACAATGAGGTACCAACTCACGCCAGTCAGAATGACGGTCATTACTAAGTCTACAAATAACAATGCTGGAGAGAGTATGGAGAAAAGGGAACCCTCTTCACTGTTGGTGGGAATGTAAATTGGCATAGCCACAATGGAGAACATTATGGAGTGTCCTCAGAAAACTAAATACAGAAGCACTATATGATCCAGAATTCCTACTCCTGGGCATATATCCAGACAAAACTCTCATTCAAAAAGATACGTGCACCCCTATATTCATTGCAGCACTATTCACAATAGCCAGGACATGGAAATAATCTAAATGTTCACTGATGGATGAATGGATTAAGAAGATATGGTACATATACACGATGGAATACTACTTAGCCATAAAAAAGAACAAAATAATGCCATTTGCAGCAACATGGATGCAACTACAGAGTCTCATACTCAGGGAAGTAAGTGAGAAAGACAAACACCATATGATGTCATTTATATGTGGAATCTAAAATATGACAAATGAACCTATCTACAGAACAGAAACAGACTCATACACCTAAAGAACAGACTTATGGTTGCCAAGGGGGAGAAGGGAGAGAGTGAGGGTGGACTGGGAGTTTGGGGTTAGTAAACGCAAACTATTACATTTAGAATGGAAAAGCAATGAGGTCCTACTGTATGGCACAGGGGACTATATCCAATCTCTTGGGATAGACTATGAAGGAAGAAAATATAAGAAAAGGAATGTATACATATGTATGACTGGGTCACTTTGCTATACAACAGAAATTGGCACAAATTGTAAATTAACTATATTTTAATTTAAAAAAAAACTAAAAAAAAATAAAGTGTCTCAGTCACATACATAGAGACACAGAAAGCAGACAGATGGTTGCCCAGAGCTGGGGTAGAAGCAGGAATTAACTGCAAACAGATGCAAGAAATCTTTTTGGTATGATGGACACCATCTAAAACTGGGGTAGGGTGAAAGCTAACCAAGTTTGCATTTACTAAAATGCATTAATTGTATTAAAATGTATGTATTTTATGTTAAACAAATGAACAAATATGATTGTGTTTCCTCAAAAAATGGCCAGGTCAACATGGCTATAAATGGCTCTAACTATAGCTATAAATATGAAATAGGTGCTATCAAAAACAGGAGGGTTAAAATAGACATGGAAACATAGGTCCATGTAAAAACTTGTATACAGATGTTCATAACAGCATTACTCATAATAGCCAAAAGGTAGAAACAAGCCAAATGTTCATCAGCTGAAGAATCGATAGACAAAATGTGTTCTATCCATATAATGGAATCATACGAAAAGGAATGAAGTACTAACACAGGCTATGGCATGGATGAACCTTGAAAATATGACGCTTCGTGAAAGAAGTCAGACACAGAAGTCCACATAGTGTAGGATTCTATCCACAGGAAATGCCCAGAATAGGCAAATCCATAGTCCCAGAAGTAGATTAGTGGTCATCAGGGGCTAAGGTGACAAGCAGTGAGGAGTGACTGATAATGGGCAGACTTTCTTTTCAGGGTAACAAAAATGTCCTAAAATTAGATGGCAATAATGGTCACACAACTCTGTGACAATACTAAAAACTACTGAATTGTGTGCTTTAAACAGGTGAATTGTATGGTATGAGAATAAAGCTATTAAAAAATTCAGAGTTCCCTTCGTGGCTCAGTGGTTAACAAATCCGACTAAGAACCATGAGGTTGCGGGTTCGATCCCTGGCCTTGCTCAGTGGGTTAAGGATCCGGTGTTGCCGTGAGCTGTGGTGTAGGTTGCAGACGCGGCTCGGATCCCGCGTCGCTGTGGCTGTGGCGAAGGCCAGCAGCCACAGCTCCTGTTAGACCCCTAGCCTGGGAACCTCCATATGCCGCGGGTGCGGCTCTACATAAAAGGCAAAAAGACAAAAAAAAAAATTAAATAGAAGGGTTAGTTATATAGTCTTGGATAGCCAGGGTTCAAAGCTGAGCTGTACCACCTTCTAGCTGTGTGACCCTGAGCTGGTACCTTGGCCTCTCTGATTCAGTTTTGTCATATATATAAATGAGGGTGTGAATAACAACTGCACAATTACATAGGGTATGGACAGGAACTAGATGAGGTTACTGCATGGAGAACACTAAGCATCGTGAGCCTGGCACAGACTGTGCCCAAGAGAAACACAGAAGTAGATGGGAAGGTGAAGACAGCAGAGATGCACCTGGACTAGCCCCATGGTCACCCATCTATTCCAAATGAACCAGCATCAAAAAGTAGCCAACTTGGGAGGGCCAGTAATAGGTTACAAATATTCCCGAACCTGTTTCCTAAGTTCTCCTAGATCAGTGATCTCTGGCATTATTTCCCCCAGGAGGTTCCTCAGAACATTAATTTCCATAGGTGTTGATAGGAATTATGTGAAAAATGGTCCCCCAAACAAAATTAGCTTGAAAACTATGACATTTAAATAAAGTGAAATGGGCATCTTGGCTGCAGGACTTGTCAGGGCCTTTAACACACATATTTGTGCAGAGATACACAAGAATATCGCACCTAGAATTTTCAAAATTCATTTGATCACACCCCATTTCTGAGAGCTTCTTGTGGTACTACGTTTTGGGGAAAGAAACAAAAAAAAACTAGGAAACAGCCATCTCTGAATTCAATTAGACCACTGTGAATCTACTATGAGATGTTAAATGTGATGATGATACATTAAAATTCAACCCAAGACTCCAAGTTCCAATCTTCCACTGACTCCATTGCCAGGCTCTCTACCTAATTTCATAGGATGCTCTTGAGAACAGGGAGGAAGGCACTGGGATTTCCCTGATCTCTGGAGGAGGAGTTTGCCTCAGCTAACAAGTAGTCACACACGGGTTGGTAGATGTGAACTCTTACATTTGGAATAGACGGGCAAGAGGTACTACTGTACAGCACAGGGAACTATATCCAGTCTCTTGGGCTAGAACATTATGGAAGACAGTATGAGAAAAAGAATGTATATATATATACATATATATATGTATGTATGACTGAGTCACTATGCTATCAGCAGAAATTGGCACAACACTGGAAATCCACTACACTTTAATTTTAAAAAGTTTAAAAAGGGGAGTTCCCGTCGTGGCACAGCGGTTAACGAATCCGACTAGGAACCATGAGGTTGCAGGTTCGATCCCTGGCCTTGCTCAGTGGGTTAAGGATCCGGCGTTGCCGTGAGCTGTGGTGTAGGTCGCAGACGCGGCTCGGATCCCGCGTTGCTGTGGCTGTGGCGAAGGCCGGCGGCTACAGCTCCTGTTAGATCCCTAGCCTGGGAACCTCCATATGCCGCAGGTGCGGCCCTAGATAAGGCAAAAAGACAAAAAAAAAATAAATAAAAAGTTAAAAAAAAAAAACTTGAATCGAGACCAGACTGGCTGCTCAGTCACACCCCATCACTTACTAACCAAGGTAGCTAATACCTAGCATAGTGGGTGGTGTGAGGTACCACCCAGATCTCCCTGGAGGACTGAAGGACCCACATCCCCAGCTGGCGACTGCTGCCAGTGGACAGCTCTCCACTATCAGCCTCTCTGAGAATTGACCAAAGCCAAAGAAAACTGCCTCATTCAAGGTCAACTTCCTTCTGGGAGCAGACCACATCTCATGACCGATTACTCCAATATGTAATTACGCTGAAAGTCATTCCAGCTTCAAACCCTGCAGGTTCACCTCAGGCCTCTGCTGAGACTGAATCACAGCCCAACTCCTCCCTCTTCCTAAGTGTATGAGTCTCCTGCCGCTGTTCTAACAAATCACCATGATCTCAATGGCTTAATAAACCATTTTTTTATTATCCTATAGTTTATTATCCTATGGTTCTGACAGTCAGAGTCTACAACAGGTCTCATGGGGCTAAAATCAAGGTGTCATTCCTTCTGGGGGCTCTAGGGAAAATCCATCCTTGGTCTTCTCCAGCCTCCAGAGGAAACCTCCATTCCTTGGCTTATGGCCCCTTTCTCCATTTTCACAAAATGCATCATTCCAACCTCTGCTTCTACTGTCACACCTGTGATTCTGATCCTCCTGCCTCCCTCTTATAAGGACCTTACAATCTCTCCATCACAAGATGTTTAACTTAATCACAACTGCGAAGTCTCTTCTCCCACGTAAAGTAGCATATTCACAAATTTCAGGGATGTGGGCATCTCTGAGGGGCCATTCTTCTGCCTCCCACAGCCATCTTGCTTCTGTCCTTCTCTTCCCCACATGTTGATCCCAAGAGCACACCTTAATCAATGCCCTGCGCCTTATTCTCCATCTCAGAGGCTGCTTCTCCAGGAACTTGGCCTGTTCACCTAGCACGCTCTATGTCTTCTGTACCCCTGTGACCCAGCAGGAGAACACCACTTCCCCTTAAACTCCAAGGGGTCAAGTATCTTGTCGAAGGTCATCAGGCTAATTGAGAGCAAGTCAACTTGGCCTCAAGCTTCTACAGTGGGCAGAACTGTGTCTCCCCCAAAAGATACATCCAGGTTCCAACACCCAGGACCTGTGAATGTGACCTTATTTGGAAACAAGATTTTGCAGATTTAACTAAGTTAGGGATCTCAAGATGAGACCATCATGGATTTAGGATGAGCCCTAAATCCAATGACTAGTGTCTTATAATAAAGAGAAAGGAAAGGGAGATTTAAGACTCAGACACACAGAGGTAAAGATTTGAGTGGTGTGTTTGTAAACCAAGGCACATCAAGGATGGCCAGCAACCATCAAAAGGCAGGAGAGAAGCATGCAATGGATTCTCCTTTGAGCCGCCAGAGGAGCCAACCCTGAAGTCATCATGATTTCAGACCTCTGGTCTCCAAATTTGTGAGAGAATATATTTCTGTTATTGAAGCCACAAATTTTGTAGCCATTTGTTACAGCAGTCCTGGGAGACCTACACAGCGTGCAAATCCAGTAATGTCAGCTCTTAATCTCTGTATGATCTTTCCCCTGAGAGAGCACTTTTTGACATGTCATGATATGGTGGTCTGCAGGAATGGGGAGTGGGGGAAGCAGGTGATAGGTTACAATATGGAAGGGACATTCAGGAGGGAAGGGATTATTCACAACTTGATGGACTTCACATGAGGATGAGCACTGTGACTGGGTGAGCAGAGAGTGTGATAGGGCTCAGAGGAGGGACACCCGCACAGCTCAGAGGAGTCAAAGAAGGCTTCCTGGAGGAGGTGACGCCTAAGCTGAGTGTTAAAGAGTAAACATGACTTAGCTAGGGGATGAAGGCAAGGAAGGGCATGAAGAAAAGAACAAGGAAAGAAAACTACACATAGCTGGGGCATGCTGGAGTAGACTGCAGAAGGATGGGAGATGCCGATGGGCTACCCCTAAGCTTCCAGCTGAAAGGAACCAAGTAAGATCATTCATTCAACCAACATGTACTGAGTCTCCACTGAGGGCCAAGCACTTGGCTGGGGACATGGTGGTGAGGTCAACAGCTTCCCATGGAAGTCACAGTCTAATTTAGGGTCTCTCAGCCTCGGCACTATTGACACGGGATGGGGGGGATAATTCTTGGTTGCAAAGGGCTGTCCTGTGCATTGCAGGCTATCAGTTAGGATCTCTGGTCTCAACCTGCTAGGTGCCAGTGGCACCAAAACTGACTCCAAACATTGCCCAAAGTCCCCTGATGAGCAGAACCACCCCGACTGAGAACCACTGGCCTATGGGACAGACAGATACTAAATGCACTTGACCCTAAAGAGGCCAGTTCCCCACCCAGTTCTTAATCTAAGAAAGAAGGTCACACAGTGAATTTGCCCTCAACTCTCAAGGGGGTGGATCTGGAGAGGACCTTTGGCATTTGAGATGTATTTGAAAAATTGTCTGCAAGGCAGCTGGAATATTGAATCTGAGCCCCGAATCCAAGGAGAGAAAGGAGTGAATAAAACATAGCAGGCCCGACAGGTAATGATGCCATTTGAATATGGCCTCTTGCTCCGAACCATCAAACCATCGCTTCTATTTTGTTTAAAGAAAAAAAAATGACCAACAGAAAAATTGGCAGGTGACATCGAAGGCCTCGAGGGCATCTGGATTTCATTATCTGCCTCTCATCTTTTATTTAACAAGGAAATGGGAAAGTTTCCGAGCATTTGGGAGAATGGAAATAATGGAACGTTCACGTGTCCTACAGAAAAAAGCCCATATTAGTGTTGGGCAGAAAGCTGGGTCCCGGGGTGGATTATGGGGGAGCCAGGGGTGCTCGCACCTCCCTGTACCCCAGGTGGCCTGGGACACTGGGACACTGGCAGAAGGAACCTGGAACTAGAACATAGTGTAGACAGAAGAAAGTGTTCTGTGGGGTTTAAAAGTTTTGGGGTCCTGGGTTCAAATTTGAGTCTGCCCCTGCAGACTGCAGGAGGGGGACTCTGCAGGATGGCACTTAACCTTGGGTGGGGGAATCTCAGTATCTTCATCTATACCCTGAGAATAATCATGACTGTGGCTGTAAGAATTAAAGGAACTATGTGAAGCTTTTAACTCAGGGCCTAATACATATTAGGGTAGAATAAATGGTGAGCACCCTATATGCTGGTGATATTGAACAAATGCAGGCTCTGTCCCTGCCTACCTCCTGAGCACCATGCCACATCTCCTCATTCACCAGGAGGCTTTCTCCAGGCCAAACGTCTCTCCAGGAACACACTGTAGTTATTCCTGTTTCCAGGCTTTTGCATATGCTGTTCCCTCTGCCTAGAATAATCATGCTCCACATGGCATGGTCCACGTTTCCTTTAGAGCTTGTCTTGGTCCAGGAAAGGAACACCTGTCCAGCCTCCCCATCACATCCTTGCCCCCTCTTCCCTCCTCTTTTCTCTAAGCCCTGACGAGCAAGTACCAGCGAAAGGGCTTCTAGCGTGAGAGGTGAAATGGGGCTGCTCCCTGAGGGATGAGGCAAAAACACAAATTACTCCCAGAGGCTGAATCAATTTCAACTCTCTGGGCTCCCTGGATGCCAGCAACCCACTGCTTCGAAGTCAGAATTAAATGAGCTCAGCACAGCATTACTTGTGATGTTTGGGAGCTGGGGAGGGCAAATTATTCCCCAGTATTTTACTTTATCCTTTTCTCATTCGTCTAGGAGGCCAGAATGAAGAAGAGGGATTTTCTTTCCTGATTTGGGGGCAGGATCCGGGGAAGCAGCAGCTTTTCGTTATCAAAGCCAAGCTCGTTAAATATTCATTTGAATTCCTGTCACCGTTGCAGGAAGATGATCGGATTTTAGGTTCGAATCTCACTGATCTATTATTCTTTTTGGAGCTGCAGGTGGAACTCTTTCATGCAGTTGCAAATGAGAAAACCATTCTTTGAAGGGAACTTTAAGTAATCAAATGCAACTTTTTCTGCTCCCAGAAAGGTGCTCTCCTATGCTGGATCTCACAAAGAAAGGCAAGAGAAGGAGCAGGGGGAAAACTGGAGGGCAACCTGCATCCATCTGCCCCTATGGATCAGCTAGGATTCTCAGAGTCTGCAGGGGTTGGGGGGGACGGTGATGGGCAGCAGGGAGACAACAAAACTCCCGTGTGCCTGGCACCTCACTCACACCATCCCATTTCATCTCTACCACAAACTATGAGGCAGGTATTATGCTCTGAGAGGTTAAGTGATGTGCCTGGGGTCACACAGGGAGCAGAGCTCACCCCAGGGATTTGGATGCAGTTCGTCTGACCTCCTAGCCCCGCCCCCTATAGCAGCTGCCTCCTAACTCACACAGGCATCAACATCCATGGGTTCCTCTACATCCGTGCTTCTCAACCAGGGACAATTTTGCCCTCCAAGGGACACTGGGCAATGTCAGGAGACATCTTTGATTGTCACAGCATGGAGAGGGGGTACTCTGGGCATCTAGTGGGTAGAGGCCAGGAAAGCTATTAAACACCCCCAGTGTACAAGCAAGCCCCTGACCACAAAGGATTACCCAGCCTCAAATGCCAACAGTGTGAAGAAACTTATGCACTGTGAGAAGGGCATGCGCATTTACCCCGGCAGCTTCCGGCTTTCACCCGGGGAATCTAGCAATTCTACCTAGCGCTCCTGTTTTTCCCCAACGCCCAAGACAAAAACTCATCTGTTAGTGAGCAGGTATTTGGGGAATTCTTGCCTCTTGTGTTGCCCCCGGATACATAAATTCTCATCTAAATTCATGCTCACGCTCAAAATTTCACGGTGGCAAGAGAAGCACAACTTTCTCATTAAGGGGCACAGTCTAAGTTTCTCTCCACTGAGAGCAGTAGGAATTGGTGCTCCCTTGAAATGAAGCGAGGCCATAATGAATGTTAATGAAAGCCCCAAGTCAGCCCACAGGGCCGCAGCAGTCTATGAGCTACAGAGCCCCCGCTCCTACCCCTTTCCCCTCGCAAATACAATGCCACCTGCAGGAGGAACTGAGGGATCCAGAGAGAGAATTCCACCTCCCATTTCAGCTGCCTGAGAACATGAGAGGTCCCCAGGAGCCCTGGACAGGGAGTTCAAAGAAGACTTTGGGACTACAGAAGAGAAGATTCACCTTTGCTGAGTGTAAACTAAGTCATCGCTGAGGCAGGTAAGGGACACCCTCCTCTCATTTGATGCCCACCACAAGTGTCTGAATAAGTCAAAATCATCGTTGTCCCCATTTTCTAAATCAGAAATGATCAAATTGTTCCTGTAAAGGGCAAGAGAGCAAATATTTTAGGCTTTGTAGACTGCAGGATCTCTGTGACACCTATTCAACTCTGCCATTTGGGCACAAAAGCAGCCACAGACAACAAATAGGGAAGGCACCCTTCTGTCTATCCATCCAGTCAGTCATTCATTTATCCACCTAACCATCTAACCATCCATCCATCCAACCATCCATCCATCTACCCATTCATTAATCTATCCACCCATCCATGCAACAAATATTCATTGACAGCTTACTATACATCAGACCCTTTGGATATCAAGACAAATGAGTTTCCTCCAACTCTTTCTCCAGGTAGCTCCAGCCACACTGGTCTTCAGAAAGTTCCTAGAACATGTAATTGCTTTCCTTGCACAGGCCCTTTGAATACTATTCAGGGCCTTTGTTCTTTCTCCGTACAATACCCTCCTCCATCCCCACCAGCACTCTTTGCACAGCCATTCCTAAGATCCTTCTGACCTCAGCTTCTACTATGCAGAGAGGCCTTCCTGACCACCCCCATTATTCTCAATCTCAGCACCCTGTGTGTTTCTTTCACAGCACTTGAGATACTTTGAAACGATTTTATTTCTTTAATTGTAAATCGGTTTTATGTCAGCCTCCCCTATTAGCATGTAAATTCCACGAGAGGGAGGAAATCAAGTCTTTCTAACTTGCCATTGTATTCTCAGCATCTAGCATATATCAGACGCTCAACAAATAGTTTACTGAACTGAATTAATAAATATAAACTAGAAAAGTTGACTCCAAAATATGGCCTCCACCCATTACAGCAAGTACAGCCTAGACTGTGCCACACAATATAGTGGCCATGGGCCACATGTGACCAGAGAGCAACTAAAATGTGGCTAGTCTAAGTCGAGGTGAGTTGTGAACACACACATCAGATTTAGGAGACTTCATAGAGAAAAAAAAAATGTAAAATACCTCAAGTTTTTTAAACTGACTCTATGTTGAAATGGTGTTTTGGATTTACTGGGTGAAATGAAATAAATCATTTAAAGCAATTTCATCTGTTGATTCATGTTTTCTTTTGTTTTAATGTGGCTACTAGCATTTTTAAAATTACATATGTGATTTGCATTACATGTCTATTAAGTAGCGTGGTTTAGAACCTCCCCAATTCCATTCCCAGACTTCTTACTAACTAGCTCTCTGATGTTGGTCCAGTCAATTTACCTCAACAGGTCTTGGTTTCTTTATGCAACAAATGAATATAAGAATTTCTGACCTGCCAGCCACATGGGTTGTGGCGTAGCTCAAATGAGATAATGGATATGAAGGTGCCTGGAAAAAAAATCTATACAAATGCAAGCTCTTCTGTAATGAGATTTTCTGACTCTGTTTCTAAATCCCTAAGTGGGTTCTTCCCTCTCACTGGCTCCTGATTATGATCTAACTTCCTCCATCTTTTCTAAATTCTGACCCTCATGGTCTGACTTCTGGAGTCAATACTGGTTCTTTTTCCCAAGTGACACAGTCCCTTCCTGTCCAGCCCTGGGGACAGAATTTCAGAAGATAAAGAGTTTCCAAGACAAGCCCGTTGCCAGACTCCTCAAGTTCACTATGATGATCCTCAAGTGGATGTGTGATCCACTTTCCCAGGCCACTTTGGGTAATCTTTCAAATAATGACAGGGTTAAGGAAAACTTGATTATTCAGACAACGCCCTCTCATACTGCACATTGACAACTGTACCCTTGAGAGCTCTACAAAATTTAGGCTGACCCAGGGCTGAGGTTTTAATTTCTTTTAAAATGTAGAAGACTTTGTAGGTTTAGTCAGCATGTCATCCATTTCCTCTGGTTCCCACATAGGCACAATTCTTTCCCTCTTGAGGGCCTATTCTTTCCTTGGTCTTCACCCACATGGTCTGTGTAGGGCAGACAGGTATACATGTACCTGTCTCCATCAGCTTATTCTATCCCCCTGGTTACAGTGATGGTTTCAAGTATGGGCACAAGACCCAAGTTTATCTAGTGGGGATCAATCTCATAATTTTTATGGGAACCTTCAAGAAAGAAGAGTTGATCTTTCCACTGGGACTTCAACTACTTGAGACATGCAGTTGGGGGAAGCAGGCCACCACAAGAAAGCAAAGCTATCATAGACAAAAGATCAAGACAGAATCTCTCAAACATTGTTTAGTCACCTAGATCCAACTCTACCTGAAGCCAGAATCTCTCTGAACTTTGTAGCCACAAAAGCCAACAAGCACATTTTGTGAGAGAAGCCAGTTTAACTTGAGATTTAATCACTTGCACCCAAAAGGACACTGTCTAATGCAAAAAGAGGTCAAATACGGTGCATTTTAAAATAAATTTACTTTTATGACTTTCAGTTAATGTAGTAACTCCATCTGGGTGAACAGAGTGTTGTATAGAGGTGGTGCTAAGAATCTTGTATAACTAGATTATGAGTTAACCACAAACAAACTCCTCTAAAGTCACTGAGAATATAGAGAGGTTGATGAGAAGGGCACTTTCACTGTGACCATTTTACTGAAACCCAGTTGTTCACTGTCCATGGAAGGAAAGACACCACTCAGCAAAAGGAAACTTCAGACAAGTCACTCCACTTGGAATAATTCAGAACTGGACTAATGGGGCTTTAAATTAATATGGCCTCCAGGGTTTCATTTTTGTTACTTGAGAAAAATCTTCTGTTGCCACTGGGAATTCCACTGGGAAACCTCCCCTTTACCCTCAACTCCGGGCTCCTGGGTCACCTTCTTGACCAGTTCACAAGGTTGGTGACAGGGTGGTACAAGGGCAGACATGTAAACTGAGGGTCACACGTGCCCAGTCAGAAATAAACATATGGACTTTGGAAGTCCAGCTCTGCCCTCTAAGCCAGGCTCCCTGCCATGAAGATTAATGAGATGACCAATGTCAAAGGCACAAAGGTTGTTAAAACAAAAAACCATCACCTAAACACCTAAGACTATTTTTAGCCTCTTCTGCATAGGCTTGAATACATATGCCAACAGCAGCCCTGGCAAAGCACAGCCTTTCTCTGTGTGCTGGTCTTCCCTGTGTCCCCTCTGCCGTGCGCAGCTTGAACTTGAAGACACTGACAAGGTCCAATGTGATGTCATAGGGTCACCATCTCCCTAAAAAGAGGACCTCCCACCTTTCGACCGACCACCCTGCAATAGATCCAGCAGGCTTTCTATTTTGGTGGACTTCGAGGAAAATATTTATTCAATGAGATTGTAAGATTTTAAATTTAGCGCAAGGTGGTGACCTGAAGAGTTACATTTGGACAGCAAATTTTATTTGGCTTATATGAAGCTTAAGTTTGGAGCTGCTGGCAACATTTTTTAATAGAGAAATTCCACATTAAAAATTCCATACTTCTGGGAAGTTCCCTTCGTGGCTCAGTGGTTAATGAATCTGACTAAGAACCATGAGGTTGTGGGTTCGATCCCTGGCCTTGCTCAGTGGGTTAAGGATCCGGTGTTGCCATGAGCTGTGGGGTAGTTTGCAGACGTGGCTCGGATCCCACGTCGCTGTGGCTGTGGCGAAGGCCAGCAGCCACAGCTCCTGTTAGACCCCTAGCCTGGGAACCTCCATATGCTGTGGGTGCAGCTCTACATAAAAGGCAAAAAGACAAAGAAAAAAAATTCCATAATTCTGGCTTCCCTTACTAAACTGAAACAATGCAAGGCCTGCAATCTATGTGGCAACAGCCAGCTAGAAAAGAGGAGTGTAAATGGGTTTGTCCCACTCTCTACCCTGCCCTCCTTTGATAGGGAAGCAGAATGTCAGCTGTCATTTGTCATCTTACACCAGGCCCTTTTTGTCCACTTGAATTTCCTGACTGGCCCTATTAAGTACTGGAGTTCACAAGCTCTGCAAAATGCACTTGAATTAATTGCATAGTATATAGTCTGGTAAAATCCTAGCAAGCGAGGAGGTTACAGAAGACGAGGCTTCTAAGGTCCCTCTGAACTCAGAGAAAACTAGAACTGTAAGAGCTTTCTGAGGTCACTGTTGAGGAGATGGAGGAGGAGGGGGCAGGTGTTTCTCAAATCTTTCAAAGTCCCTTTCCATTTGAAAGACACTCCACCAGCACCCCTGCTCAGGACTCCTCCCCACCCACAATCACTCCTTCCATGGAGATAGGGCGACTGAGTAACTCATAGTCTAGGGGAGGAACTGAGCCCATGGAGTCCCTCTCCATCCTCATTCTCCTCCAGATTTGCAGTAGTAAGGTTTTATTTTGATCCACATCTGCGTCTTTCTTTAATCATGTTTTTCAACCAATTCAGAGCTCAGGCAGAGCAGGAGGGAAGGAGAGCTGGTTATTGAGTGCGCCAAAGACACCCACAATCATCTAGGTTGACAGTTCTTATCATTTTGAGGGTTCATTACCCCTTTTGAGAATCTGATGAAAGCCACACACCTGTTTACATCACGCTTGCACACAGAATATCCTGGTTGTTCACAGATTCCTGAAGCCTATTCATAGACTTCAGATCAATTTTTAATACCTGATTGGTTTTCAACCCCAAAGAGGAGTTATTTAAAGTGAGAGTAGGCCAGGACAAGACTGATCAAAGGCCTGACATCCTGACTGGCAGCCTCCTCGCTCAGAATTCAGATGCTAGTATTCATTCAACACACCTCAAGTGCCCATGTGCCAGATGCTAACTGCGCATGAGGTGATGAGCTCCACTGGGGGTCCTAACAAAGGACCCAAACAGTGGTCCACTTATCACACAAATCGGTGTCCAAGCACACATCATGCTAAATGCTATGATGGGAAAGAACAGGTACCACTTCTGAAAAAGGAGTCTGACATATTTGAAGGTGGTAGATGGCATAAGGAAAGATTTCTCAAAGAAAATGACAATTAAGCCTAGACCTGAGATCTAAAGGATAAAGAGAAGATCATTAAAGGGGGTGGGAGATGCAGAGACAAGACATCCAGACAGAGAGAAGGGCATGGACAAAGTCCCTGGGGCAGAAGGGACGGGAGAACAGAATGAGATGGAACCAGAAAGAAAAGCCACGTGTATATAGTACAGGCAACATGTATCTGTGTCAATTAGATAACCTCCAAAGTCTCATTCAGCCATCAGACCCACAATAGCGTAGGATGGAGGTGGGGGCTACTTTAAGTTCTGACAGAGAGTTAAGAGGTTCATAAATTCAATCACATGTCCCAATTCTGGGAAATTTTCTCCAAAGGGAAGAAATCATCAAAATCAAGGAGTTATATGCATTGAGATGCTCACAACAGTGCTATCTATAACATCAAAGCTCTGGAAAGAATGGAAATCTCCAACAAAAAGAGGAATCACTAGAGGATCATGGTCATCAACACAATGCGATATCATCTAAAAATGGAAATTCTAGTTGAAGGAGAAATCTGGAGAAATGCTGATGAGAAATGAAGAGCTATATATGAGTGTAGACAAGAAATGGAGGGGAGGATATTTCCATACTTGCAGGCAAGTCTAGAAGGTTATTCAGTCAGAATGATGCTATTAAGAACAACAGTGTAATAGGATATCAAATGGGATTTCTCCTATTATCCTGGATTTACGGTTAAGGCCCAAAGCTAAAAACGGAAAAAAGTCCACTTTCTAAAGTGAACTGCCCTCCCGAGTCAAAGCTAGGACCAGATTCCTTCCTACAAGGATAACAAAAGGCGGAGAGTCAGCCCCACACCCCAGTTATCACTGCTACCTCCTCCCCAGTCTACAGAAGAAGAGATGGATAGGGTGGGTTTTGGTCTGGTGAGGGTATAGGATTCATAAAGCGTGTGCATTCCTATTGCCCAGAGGTGCATGTAAGAAAGGGAAACTGGCATCTCATTTCCTGATTAGACACCTGCTCAAATACGGATCTTCCAGCATACCTTAACACCACCACCCAAGCAGAGAAGGGTAGGAAAGTTCTTGGAAGAGATAAACATGGGTACATGTAAGGTGGAGGATGCATTCATTGTCTACACCAGCAATGTCCAAAAGAACTTTCTGTGATAATGGAAATGTTCCACATCTGTGACGTCCAGTATGGCAGCCACTAGCCAAAAACAGTTACTGAGCACTTGAAATGTGAGTGGTGTAAGTGAGGAACTGCAAGTCTACTATGATTCAAGTTTAATTCATTTTAATTTAAATCTTTGTCCCCTGGAGCTAGTGACAACCATAGTGGATGGTACAGGTCTAGATATTTCCAGAGCAGGGAGATCACATGATATCTGAACCACTTGAAAGGACACAGAAGTGGTGAGCCTGGGGAGGAAATGAGGATATTTCCTACTCCATCCCAGATCACCACCCCCTCAGAGAGTGTGAGAAGGGACCCCAGTGTTCCCACGGCTCCAGGGGAAAGAGCATGCAGGTTCATGGAGGAGTAGCACCTACCCATGTCTAGGGGGGTCACCAGAAAAGGTGCCAAGGGTGGTGCCATAGATGGGGCCAGTGGGATCCTCCAAGGAGCGTGGTGCCCAGTGACCAAAGAGGCTGTCAGGATGAACACGAAGAGAGGTCAGAGAAAACCATGTTCATCACTTATGTGGAAACCACTCCCAGCAGAAGACTCAGATCAAACCAGAGCATCACCAAGGAAGCCAAGCCTGGTTTACGCTTTTCCAACCAAAAGTGAATGGTCATCAAGGATGAGAAAGGGGACTTTCAGTCTATACCACAGGAAAAATAAGTGCTTCCTTCATGTTTATACTTCAGTGAGTTTAGATTTTTCAACAAACCTAGAACAACAATGTCTGAGCATTATATGCTTATGTAAATTATATAAGCCTCACAACAACCGTGTAAGCAACTCTTCATATCTCCGTTTTACGGAGAAAGAAACTGAGGCTCAGAAAGTTTAAGCAAATTGCCCATGATCCCACACACAGATAAGCGGCGGACCTGGAATTTGCCTCCATGTTTTTCTTATCCCAAAATTTATTTTTTTGAAGAAGGAATACTCCCAAAGACATTCTATGAAGCCACCATCACCCTAATACCAAAACCAGACAAAAACAGTACTAAAAAAGAAAATGACAGGCCACTGTCTTTGATGAATACAGACACAAAAATTCTCAACAAAATTTTAGCCAACTGAACCCAACAACATATAAAAAAGATTATATAACACGACCAAGTGGGATTCATCCCAGGTTCACAAAGATGGTTCAACATGTGCAAATCAATCAACATCATACACCACATTAACAAAAGAAAAGTCAAAAACCACATGATCATCTCAATAGATGCAGAAAAAACATTTGACAAAGTCCAATATCCGTTCATGATAAAAAACTCTTACCAAAGTGGGTATAAAGGGAACATACCTTAACATGATAAAAGCCATTTATGACAAACCCACAACCAACATAATACTCAATGCAGAAAAGCTGAAAGCCTTCCAGCTAAAATCTGGAACAAGACAAGGATTCCCTCTCTCACCACTTTTATTCAACTTAGTATTGAAAGTCCTAGCCACAGCTATCAGACAATCTCTAAAATATAAAAACAACTTATACAAATCAACAATAACAAAAAATAACAACCCAACTGAAAAGCAGGCAGAAGACCTGAATAGACATTTCTCCAAAGAAGATACACACATGGCCAACAGGCACATGAAAAAATGCTCAACACCACTAATTATTAGAGAAATGCAAATCAAAACTACTATGAGGTACTACCTCACACCAGTCAGAATGGCCATCATTAAAACAAGTCAACAAATAACAAATGCTGGAGAGGTATGAGGAGAAGAGGGAACCCGCCTACACTGTTGGTGGAAATGTAAATTGGTATAACACTATGGAAAACACTAAGGAGGTAAACCTCAGAAAACTAAATATAGAACTATCATATGACCCAGCAATCCCACTCCTGGGCATATAGCCGGACAAAACTTCATTCAAAAAGATACATGCAGGGAGTTCCCGTCGTGGCTCAGTGGTTAACGAATCCGACTAGGAACCATGAGGTTGTGGGTTCGATCCCTGGCCTTGCTCAGTGGGTTAAAGATCCGGCGTTGCCATGAGCTGTGGTGTAGGTTGCAGATGCGGCTCGGATCCCGCGTTGCTGTGGCTGTGGCGAAGGCCGGCGGCTACAGCTCCGATTAGACCCCTAGCCTGGGAACCTCCATATGCCGTGAGTGCGGCTCTAAAAAGGCAAAAAGACAAAAAAAAAAAAAAAGATACATGCACACCTATGTTCATCACAGCACTATTCACAACAGTCAAGACATGGAAACAACCTAACAGGTCCACTGACAGATGAATCGATTACAAATATGTGGTATATATACACAATGGAATACTGCTCAGCCATAAAAAAAGAACAAAATAATGCCATTTGAAGCAACATGGATGTAACTAGAGACTCTCATACTATGGGAAGTCAGAAAGAGAAAGACAAATACCATATGAGATCACTTATATCTGGAATCTAATATATGGCACAAATGAACATTTCTACAGAAAAGAAACAAACTCATGGACTTGGAGAGCAGATGTGTGGTTGCCAAGGGGGAGGGAGAGGGAGTGGGATGGACTGGGAGTTTGGGGTTAGTAGATGTAAACTATTGCATTTGGAGTAGATAAGCAATGAGATCCTGCTGTAGCTATCTACAGCACAGGGAACTATATTTAGTCACTTGTGATGGAACATGATGGAGAATAAAGTTAAAAAAGTCATATATGTATGACTGGGTCACTTTGCTATACAGCAGAAATCTACAGAACAATGTAAATCAACTATAATAGAAAAAATAAAAACCTAACCTAAAAAAATTTTATTTTGCTGGATCTTCTTTTGGACCCTAAGATAATTATTTTTTTTAAACCTCAAAAAAGATTCCTGGTCTCGCTGAGTGGGTTAAGGATCAGGCATTGCCTTGAGCTGTGGTGTAGATCAAAGACGTGGCTTGGATCTGGGATTGCTGTGGCTGTGGTGTGGGCCAGCAGCTATAGCTTCGTTTGTACCCTCAGCCTGGGAACTTCCACATGCCACAGATGTGACCCTAAAAAGACCAAAAAAAGAAAAAAAAATCCTCAAAAAAAAAAGAATGCATGTAAAGCTGATGAAATCCAAATAAGATCGGAACCTGTGTCAGCAGTATTATACCAATGTCAGTGTCCTGGTTTTGACAATATGCTATGGTCATGTAAGACACTATCAGTGGGGGAAGCTGGGTGAGGGGTACACAGAAACTTCTGCACTACAGCTTCCTGGGAGTCCTAAACCATTTTATAATAAAAGGTTATTTTTTTAAAAGTTAAGGTGGGTTCTTTTGGAAGTTGTACAAAATGATATTTATTGTAGATATTTGACATGGAAGTACCATTGTATACTTTAGGGAAGGAAATCACATAAAGACAGCACAGCAATCCTAAATTTTTATTAGGTAAGTATTTTAGATGCATGCTGTCCTTAAATCCTGCTCTTACCATTTATTTCAATATACTCTTTCAAACATAACGTGTGGGGGATAGAATTTAATGTATATCTTTTAAACTGTACCTGGAGATAAGCACCAATGCCTCTCAGACGCTGAGGAATCAGTACAGATCTGGTTGATAATTTGCATATAAAAACGGAATTTTTCCTAAATTGGGATGCAGTGGGCACTATAACCTTTCTACTTCATCCTGAAGAGTCATGAGCTTTTAGGTGGCTTTGCTGCTGGTAGCTGCACAACAAGCATCATCTTCTGGCTCATTAGCAAAAAATAGTCTTGCCCCCCCACCCCACTCCGTCTGTACATTTCTGGGCTGCTGGTTACTCCTTGATCCACGTCAAACAGGCAGGGGGCCTGCAATGCTAGGACATAACCAGTGGCATCAGCCCAGACGCACAAGAAAATGCCAAGAATAGATAGGAGAATCAACAGAGACAAGAAACATTTTCGATCCTTGTAGGGATTGCTGTTTGTGAGTGTTCGGCCCTGGCCTGATGAGTCACTCATTAGGAAAAAAACATGATCTTTTTCTATTGATTCCAGGAAGACTGGTGGAGGGGAGGGCATGGATTTCAAGAAGTCATTAGAGTCAAAGACAAGGGGAGGAATAAGTCGTGGTCAGTCTGTTGAGATAGGATGTTCTGGGGGCAAGTGAGAACTAAGGGCCTGACTGAAAAACAAGAAAACTGGTTAACAAGAAGAAGGATACCGGGTGCAGTCACATAATGCTTTTTAATCCTGGCTAAGTCAATTTCACACATATGAGAGAGAGAGAGAGGGAGAGAGAAGATGAAAAGAGAGATAGACTGCAAAGAGGCATGATAAAAGAAAAAGAAACTAACTTAGTTTTTTCCTCCTAATTGCCTCATCCCAAGCCCAGTGAAACAGAGGAAGTTAAGATAGGAAACAATGGAAGAGATGGATGAGCAGAGAAGGGCCAAGGAGACTACAGTGATCAAGACAGTGTGGGACTGACACAAGAAAAGAACAAAGTAGAGAATCTGGAAATAGACCCACACAGACAAGGCCCATTTATACGTAACAAAAATGCCAGGTAATTCAGTGGAAAATGGATGGTCTTTTCAACAAATGGTGCTGGAACTAGTGGATATTCAAGCCTGGACCTTACCTCACACCATATGCAAAAATTAATGTAAGGTGGATAATGAACCTGTCATCAAAACTAAAACTGTAATGCTTCTAAAAGAAAAGAGGAGACTATCTTGGTGACTTTGGGATTTGCCAAGATTTCGAATATAGAAAGTACTAAGTATAAAAGAACAAATGTGATAAACTGACTCCATAAAAATTGAAAAATGTCGGCTCTTTGAAAGACAACTCTAAGAAAGCAAAAGGTAGGTTACAGATTGAGAGAAAATATCCATAATATATAATCTGATGAAAGGGTTACAATACAGTATTAAGAACATGAACAACTCAATTAAAAAAATAGGCAAAATACTTGAACAGAAAACGCACATAAAGAGAGAGGAATGACCAGGAAATGTTCAACATCTTGAGTCCTTAGGGAGATGCAAATCAATTGATTAATTAGTGCAAATTAAAATAATAAGATACCACTTCATATCTATTAGAAAGGACAAAATTAGACAATATCAAGCGGTGACAAGGATGTAGAACAAGGTTTCTCAACCTGAGCACTAGTGATACTTTGGGCTGGATAATTCTTTCCTGGGGAAGGGAGGGGTGAAGGTGGGGGTGGTTCCGTGCATTACAGGATGTTTATCAGCATCCTTGGTCACTACCCAGGAGCTAGGTGCTAGCAGCATCCTCCTGCCAAGTTGTAATAACCCAAAATGTCTCCAGACATTGTCAAATGTCCTCTGGGGCAACAAAATTGCCCACACTGAGAACCACAGTTGCAGAGCCACTGACTTCTCATACATTGCTAGTGGGCTAGAAAATGTACAGCCACTCTGGAAAACAGTTTGGCCGATCCTCATAAAGTTAAACATATACATATACTACCACCCAAGAATTCTACTCAGAGGTATTTACTTGAAAGAAATCAAAACATACGTTGACCAAAACAGAACAAACAAACAAAACTTGCACAGAACGTTCATAGCAGATTTATTTTTAATAGTCCCGAACTGGAAACATTCCCAATATCTATTAATATGATGAGGGTTGCGGGCTGAGCTGGGTCCTCAAAAGGTTATGCTTAAGCCTTAAGACACAAGACATATGAGTGAGACCTTATTGAGAAATAGGGTCTTTGCAAATACAGCAGGTTAAGATAAGATCCTACTGGGCCCTAAATCTAATGACTGGGGTCCTTATCCGAAAGAAAGAGGATTCACAGAGGGGAAAGAAAGGCCCCGTGTAGACAGAGGTGGGGATTGGAATGGTGCAGCTACAAGCAAAGAAATGTCAAGGATTGCTAGGAGCTATCGGAAGTTGCAAGAGGCAAAGAAGGATTCTTTTCCAGGTCCTTCAGAGGAAGTAAGGCCCAGTTGTCAACTTGATTTGGTCTTCTAGCCTCCAGAACCGTGAGATCATAAATTTCTGTTGCTTTAAGCCAACAAGTTTGTATTACTTTTTTATAACAGCCCTGGGAAATAAATACAATGAGAATGGGTAAATAAACTGTGGTAGAATTACACCATGAAATACCGTAAATAGATAATAATAAAGCAGTACAAAAGAATAAACTACTGATACATGCAACATAGATTAATCTCAAAAGCATCATACTGAGCAAAAGAAGCCAGGCACAAAAGAATCTATGCACAATGCATGATTCCACGCATATGAGTGATCCCTGCCACATCATAAAAATCAGAACGGTGGGAGTTCCCGCTGTGGCTTAAAGGGTTAAGAACCTGACTAGTATCCATGAGGATGAGGGGTCGATCCCTGGCCTCGCTCAGTAGGTTAAGGACCCAGTGTTACCATGAGCTATGCTGTAGGTCACAGATGCGGCTTGGATCCCGAGCTGCTGCAGCTGTGGTATAGACCAGCAGCTGTAGCTGCAATTCAACTCCTAGCCCAGAAACTTCCATATGCCTTAAGTGTGGCCCTAAAAATAAAAAAATAAAAAATCAGAATGGTGGTTGCCTTCAAGGTAGGGGGAAATAATTGGAGAAGAGGGCACAAGGGAACTTTCCAGAATAGATGGGAACTATTCTATATCTTGACTGGGGTGATGGGGACCTGGGGACAGACATTTATCAAACTCACTAAACTTAAAATGTGTTTCTTACTGAATGTAAATTAGTACTCAACTGTCAAAACTGGAAATGAGAGGTTCAAGAGAAGAAAAAAGAAAACTGGGAAGCATGTGATCTTTTCACAATGATTAGGGGCAGATAAGGAAGAGAGGGCAAAAGCAAGAGGCTCTATCAGAAAAAGACCAACTGTGAACATGCCAGCAACTCTGTCCCCACTTCCAACAAGTTTGGTCACTCTCTTACACCTGCACTCGCCACGGTTTAGTAAACCCACAAATTCTTCACTGGAGGCCAAGTTTGCCGAGCTGTTGACAGCAAATTGGTCCAGAAAGACCTCCCAGCTGCTGTCCATTATAACCTGGAATGGAACATTAACTTCTGAGAGGCCCCTCTGGCTCCCAGAGAACCCCCAGCCTCCCCACACTTTGGGAATATTCTTGAAAACCTAAATGGACAAGTAAGGAAAAACTCAGAACTCAGCGGTCCCTCGGCAGCATGAAACACTCCAAGCAGGGATAACGGCTGTGCAGCCCTCACTGCCCAGACAGCACGGGCTCTCTGTGGACGCGATGCTGGGACTTGGCCCGAGTGAGTCACAGATGCCCGCCGAAGGGCTCAGGTAGGAAGCGGTGTCTGAGGCCAAGGCATTCGATGCCGCCCCGCCCACAGCCAAGCCAAGTCACTGCAATTGCAGGGAGAGGACAAAATATTAACTTGGGCACCAGAGAGCTCAGAGTTCAAGTGCTGAGACACCTTCTTCCCCGGGCTCTTTCCACCGTCACTTCTTCATCTGAGAAATGGGGGGATTGCTAAGTGGTGGAGAGACGCGCCCGCAGGTAGGGGAGGGATGCTCGGAAAAGCTGGGCTCCTAGTGTGAGAAGTGGTTAGCAGCGCCCTTGCTTAGGTGGTGAATTCCATGCAAATGACTTCCTTGCTTACAAAAAAGTTCCCTGCTGGAGACTTCATTTCTGTAGCCTTGGCCTAGGGCAAAACACTTCTGGGCAGCTGTTGGGTTTGGCCTCCCAGCTGCCCTTTGAGGAGGGTGATGCTGCTCTACCCCTCCCTGGAGTCCCCAGCTGCCTGGGTGACAGGGCCCCCCTCTCCTGCAGGCATACTATAGACACTCTAGGGAAAGGTCCCCACAAATTCACCCTCGAGACTGTGCTTGCCATGCGGCTGATACACATCCCTTGAATTGAATAGGGTGCTAGGAACCTTCAGAACTGAATTCCAAGCAAGGCTAACTCAAGAGATCTGCCAAAAAGAACAGCAAAGACTGCTTCCTCTGGCATCTTCCAGCTGCTCCCACATTTCTCTGACAGCAGGAGCAGGAAATGATGGGGCAGGTGTCTTCGGCAAGAACATCAGTCACCTTCATCCCTGCCTTAAAAGAACCATACTGGGCAAGGGCCCTCCTTATGTAGGTTCTCTTGCATTCACTCTGTTAATGGGAAGAGCATTAGACTGAGAGTAAGGAGGCATGGCTTCGGATGCTGAGGGAGCTGGGAAAATCATCCATCCATCCATCCTTCCAGTCACTCAACAAATACTTACTGAGGCTTTAACTCTGTAGCCAGTGCTGTGTTAAGCAAAGAAGTGAAAGAGATAAATAAGACAGGACCCCTACTTTCACAGAACTCGCAGTCTAGGGTCTGGAAAAGAGCAGAGACTTAAAACCTGCTAGAGGAAAAGTGACAGGCATGGACGTGGCAACTAGAGAGGCAGCCTAGCGACTGTAAGTTCATGAATTCAGCCTCTGGACCAGATGTGTGTTACACTTGCCACCTCAGCTAAGGAGAGGAGTCTAAAGCATTCTCTGAAAGGGCCAGAAAACAAATATTTCAGGCTCTGGTTGCAACTACTCAACTCTGCCTCACAGTGTGAATGCATTCCAATAAAACTTTATTTACATACACAGGTGGTGGGCCAGACAAGGCCCTTAGGTGGTAGTCTGCCAATCCCTGATAGGGAAGATGCCATCCTAGGTGATTTGATCTCCCTACACCCCAGTTTCCTTCAGTACACGAGAGAGATGATAATAACACCTATCTCCTGGGTGACAGAGGTGGCTACTACCTGTAAAGCTCTTAGAATAGTGCCCACAACACGGTAAGGATACCGTTTTTATTATTACTACTATTCATTGCACTAAAGTATGAATACAGCAGTGTGCAGGCGGAGGTAGAAAGGCACAAAGGGTCCATTTGGTGTGAGGGAAGCCAAAGCCAAAGTTACCTGTTTGAGCCTCAAAATCTACCTGTTAGAACAAGGTCAGACCCGCCCAACTTCCCTGCAGGGCTGAGTTGCTGTCCAAAAACCTCTCTGACAACTGGAAAGTTCTCAGGTCTTCACACACAAACTCTTGATAAAAGAAAAGATGGAAGAAAATGAATCGGAGCCTTTCCTGGGCAGAGAACATGTTTCTCAGATATTCCTCCCCATCTTCACTGGAAAGAGAATGTTTTCAGTCTCAGCATCTTGGAAAATGAAATCAAAGCCTCAGGTCCTGAGAGGTGACATCCCGGCAGCTCAGTTTCTCTCCCCAGACACATCCCGCCACGACCTGGTGGTTAAGATCCAGGATGGTAAGGAGCTCCCCACACACCGGTGCCTGACTCAGCAGATGGACACGGACGAGCCATCTCTGTCTAAAGTACGAATCAGGATCCTGATGCATGACCAGGGCTGGAAGGAAGGGGTTCAGTGACTGCTTCCTGAACATGATTAAGCAGCACTCCGGAAATTAACCTCGCCTGCTCTTGTCGCTTCCGGGAGCCCAGCCACGGTAGAAAGGGGCCCCAGCTGGAGGCCTGGGGAGTTAATATTTTTATCCTTCCTCTATTAATTTGAGTTAATAAATACCTCCAACCCGAGGACAGCAAGAGGTGGAAGAGCCCCAGGCCATGTTCATATTAAATCAGAGTCCCAGTGGCGCTTAACGGAAGCTGCAGGCCAGAAGGCTGTGGGAGGCAGCGCCCGCAGAGAAGTGGGCAGCACCAGAAGTGAGGTTGGGGGCTCCCTGCTCTGCCATCAGCCACCAGGAGCAGATGGCACAGCCTCTCATTGACTTCTGCTCAGCCGTGTCACCGGAGCCACGCTCTCCTGTGTCCTAAGAGGCACACTGCATACCTGGAAGAATTAATTAATGGCAAACAGGAAGAAAAGAGCTCAGAGCAATTGGATTGAGGCCCAGAAACCAAAACGGCCCTTGGCTAAAATGATTCAGAACAGGTCACGGTCCTCCACACAGAGTCCTTCCAGAGGCTCCCACTGCCTGCCTTTGGGGGAAACTCCAAACTCTCCAGCAGCAACTCCTTCAACCTCCCTTCTCA